>JANIJH010000225.1:36669422-36681452 GCA_024520975.1 Erythroxylum areolatum
CTAGGTTTACGTCTTTACGTAGATCTCTACTTCTGCATGGTAGGTTTCCGTCTGCAAGCTACAAGTGGGCCGTCTATATCTGACATTGGGCTTGGGCCTAGCACAACCGACCCAATCAAATACCTGCCATCAAGGTTGAAACCTAAGTCTCGAAGAAACAATTGTCTGGTCAAAAGAAGAAAACAAACCAATCGCAATAGCAATTGTTTCAAAAAATGGTAACAGAGACCAGGCTCTTGAGATAATGCTTGAATTTTTGTACACATCATAGAGAGGGAAATATGAGAGTGTAGGATACTTTTGGTGTAAAGTTATGGCAAGAGAATGAATATATACTGTAGCCCTACTTAGCATCCCCTTCTTTTGTCAATCACACTCTCGCCTTTACCCATTTCACTTGTTACCGAATAATGCCTCTACAATATAATTAAAAGCTATAGATATTTGTTCGAAGATGGTAGCTCATTACTTAGCACGTTCATGCCAGTATATTTCCGCAGGAAGACAAGAGTCCGCGAGGATGTAGCCATTATTACTGACCGGGCAATATAATAATAAAATTGCACAAAGTATCTCTTTTATCAATCAAAACTGAACACATATACAGCCCAAGAATTGACGTATGAAGTCTGTTGGCAGCCGGCCCACCGAGGCCGCCGGAATTTTGCTTCTGATCCGCCAGCAGCATCTATTTATTATTATGAATGTCTTGGGGGGACCACCGACTGGACATAAACATACATACAGTCGACTATAGAGTGTCGTACCCAGATTATCAAATCTGTCAAACACACTCCTTAGATCAACTAATGAAGAACCTTGTGATAAGGAAGTGGCATCAATTAATTATGCCGATGGGTAGACAACTTCTTTCTTTACTGCGATTGAAGATAGAATGTTTGTTCTTAAAATCTTCTCTCATATACTTAATTAAAAGTAATTAAGATACAGCTATATATAAAAGAACCAAGACAAAAAAACGAGAAAAGAGGGTCTGATCAGCTAATGAGAAGTGGCAAAGACTATTCGTTGACAATTTGCTCTTGGGTTGGCCACGAATCGTGAAGAGAAAGCACAAAATTGGTAGTAATCTTCATCGTCCAACAAACTCCCACGCTCGCTTGTATCAAAGTTGAGAGAATAACTCAATGGATCGTAGCGGCATTGAAATGAAGATTGCCTATTAGTAGTGGCAGCTCTCAGCATTCTTCCTTGTTTCTTTAGCTTCTTCACAATCTTCATCAAACACCCACAACAGCATGTTTGTTGTGTGCTATTTTCCGCGGCTGACGTATTGGTATTAGCGGTGGCGACAGCGGCAGGATCAACAACACTGCCCTTACTGGTGGCAGCAGCGACAGAGGCACCTTTCGGCCACCGGAGAAGCCACACATATGTCATCTTTAGCGCTGTAAACTCTCTCTTGAAGACTATTTGATAAGAGCTCGTGAAGAGCAGAGAAATGAGATGAAAGATCTGCCGTGTAGTGTCATGACTTATGTATAGGATGGGGGAATGGGGGTGTGGTGCACGCGGCAAGAGGGGAGAGTGGAAGTGGTGTGCTTCTTGGGGTTGCAACTAAATTATTATTAAATAATAAAATAACATATATTTTAATTAAATTTTTATGATTTTAAAATTAGACATTGTAATTAAAAAATCAACAAAGAACAAAGAAAATTAAAAATAAATCTTGGTAAAAGTAAAACTAAACATTTCCTTAAAAATCACGATCCACGTGATTTGCTAATGAACGCTTAAGTTTGCTTCGGTCGAAACAGGGAACCGCTCACATGACATTAAAAGTTAGAATCTATCGTCTCCTTCAAGTAATGTAACGATGGTGTTGGTTAATATAAGTCACTCACTTAGCATGATCTGATGATAATATAATTAAGCAATAGAGGAAGTTGAATATGAATATGAAGATCAATGGATTAATTTTACACGAGGGGTCTTATCCTATTAATAAAGTTGGACGATAATAAATTCTCACCCATCTACGGTCACCGGATTTGATTGTATCATAACTACTGAATGTTTGCAATATTTGACATGGAATAATAAATTAATAGTAGCTGTGCTGTGGTGATTTTTTTTTTATGCTACAGAACAGATTGTATCCACGTCAGACTTGAGTGTCAAAGTTATCTGCACGGCAGTAATAAGTGGCATCTATGGATTATGGTGGCTCACCGTTACCCATTTCCTCGTAGAAACTGATCCTCTTTCATTTCTCCTTTCCATTTTAATCTGCGCCTTTCTTCTATATTCCACTGTATATTATTATACTCACCTTTGAGTTTCTGGATCATCAAAAAACAATAACCATAACGCTCTCCTCTAGTCTAAAAAGAAACAATGTAGCATTTTACTCCATTATAGGTATCTATGGGACCAAAATGATTAGAGCCGTTGGCATCGTGAAGTTGTCAGATGGGGGTGGAAATGAGTTGAAGTAGAGGTAAGAAGACACTAGCATGCAATGTAATCGCCAAACAAGAACAAAAGTCAAATAGGCTGCAGGGTCCTATGAAGAACAGATGCAGGACATGGAGGTAAAATAAAATGAAAGCACATGGCTTGGATCAGTTCTGGACATGGACCAGCGTGTGTGGTATGAAAAGATTCACTCGTAGACAAGAAACCTATTATGCAAGACCTCACATTTACTTTCTTCGACTGTAAATTATTATATAAAACCCTATTATGCAGATTCACTCGCAGTTAATATTGGAGTTTTAATTAAGCAAGGACTCTGTGATGTTAAATTATTGTTTTAATCAGTAAATTCGGTTGACAAAAATAGTTGGACTGTTCAAGAACACTTGGTAATTAAGGTAACTTTTTGCATGTCAGAACTAAAATAATTTAAGAAAGCAGAAGAGAGAATGAATCATCTCGATGACGCAATTCATTAAAATCAAATCAAACATGTGTTCATGAATTTTGTATCTGAATAATGTCGGATTTTTTCTTAAAGAAGAGTTTCTCAAATTCAAGATCCAAACATACGAAGTAAAGCTTGCTGATTAATCTCAAAGTATCTGTGTATGATAACTCAAACTTAATTCTCTTGAAATTTTTCTTGTTATTGGAAATGCATTTATTAATAACTTTTCTTCTTGATTGCATGTCATCAGCTGATACAATTCGAACATCTCAGCAGAGATTAAGGGCCATTTTGTGTCCATTTCCATGTTTCGTCAGGTGATTCCAGTTCCTTAAAACCCATCAATTGAAATGCAGGTGTTGAGAAGAGATGCAAATGGATGAGAGGAAAAGTTGGCTGCTGTTCTCAGAAACTGATTGATATACAACTCTTTGACCTGATTTAACATTTAAAGGAGATGAAATCAACGTATGTTTGAAAAACCAAGTGCTGGGCAAGAAAAGTCTTGAGAATTGTTATTATACATTCTGACATACGTTGAACATTTTTTCTTAATCAGAGAACGGCTTGTCTATTTGCACTTTTATCGTTGCACATTTTCCTAAGGAGGTACTAGTTGTCCACACATCTTTTTAGTTAAATAGATCGACCACTGATCGCTTGCAAGGGGGGTTGTTGTTTGCTCCTTTTTATGGGTAAGTGGGAACTGACTGAAGTGACGTAAGTTGACAACAACATTACCTAGTAGCCAAACATACTTTTTTCTTTATCCTGCAACCATATAAGAAACCTGTTCTTCAAAATGTGTCTGTAATGTATGGTTTCAGAATCCTAGCCGTCTAAGTATAAAACCGGGAAATCTGACCGAACTGAAGGAGGCACATGCCTTCGAGTGTTAGGGTAGGTGACGAATCTCGTGGTCCACGAAAGCAAAAGGCAATAAAGTATGATTCAGTTGCTCGTTTGTAACAGGAGTTTGAATGACATATATTGGTTTGGCTAAGTTACCATATTAAAACATATATAGTGATAATATTTTAATCTGAACTTTGGATTTCGTAGTGTTAAAAATCAATTAAGTGTGTGATACATTGTTGTCCACCGTCCAAAGACAAATTTTGTAATTCCCCATGGAATTGTTTTGTTTTGTTTTTTTTTTATTTTAACAAATTCACCATGTTACGAGTATGATCACCAGTGACTGTTAAGAGGGTTTTATTTTTGAGAAAATATATATCTAATGCCTTTTCCTTGTATAATTGCTTTCAGTTTCATATGTAGTATATCTAATTAAACATGGGATTGAACTGGGATAGTATACCAACATCTCTTATATATATCTGGTACATTGGATACCAATGTCTCCTTCTACGTATGTGTGCTTAATTACGGGGATACTTATCTGTATCTCAAATAATGATGCAGTTATATAAATGTATAACACCAATGTACGTGCATATGGGAGATAACTGAAGGCATGAGCTGGGTTTCTGTCTTAATTATGAGCACCTAGGAAGGCGGCCCATGTGAATTTCAGTTTTCTTTCTTTCTTTTTTGTCTGGCTAAATAAAATTGTACTTTATTAATTGCTTACTTGGAAATAGTCAACAGATTTTGACTAGGACGTCATGTGCTATCTATAAGAACCTGGTTTCCAAGCTATGGAGACCCTCAATCGAGGACATGCTTCATGTGGGTTCAAAATTATTATAATGCTATTAGTGTAACATCGAATAGATGTGAAACACTATTTACTATGCTCCATAGGAGTTGTCGATACTTGGCTTCTACACCTACACCTGCATTTAAAAAAAAGTCCTGGTCAAACATATCTTAATCTCATTGACTACACCTACTTCCCCAGGTAAGACCTTCATTCCATATATATGCCTGGTTACTATATTCATAGTTGATAAAGATACATAGGATTTGTGCATTCAACCTGTATAACGACCTTTTCCCGTTGAGAATAATTAATCTAAACTTTTGTTAATTTAGTTCATACTAAATATTTTAGGTGCTTTTGATGAAAAAAGTTTAAAACTAATTAAATCATACAGTTAATTATTAAAATAATATATTATCACTAACTTGGAATATATAATTTGATATTTTGTAACTATATCGACCAACTCCATTTAATTAAACTAAGGAACTTGCTAAAAATGAAGAAAGGAATCACTCCCCCTTTGTTTTGGCATTAACATTTACACATGAAAGATGAGACAAAGAAGAAGGAAAAATAATCCTGCTCATCATTACTTTTTCGAAAATGTACTAGTTATAATGTACAATAAGGGAGAAAATCTCAGCAATTAATGCTATATTTATAACTATCCTACATCTATAATTGGGAGCTATAATTAGGAGTTTAAGAATATATAATTCTCAACATTCCCCCCCAATTTGGTGAATAGATGTCATGCATGTTCAACTTGCTAAGAAATTTCTAGAACATATGATTTGAAACTACTTTGGTAAGAATGTCAGTCAATTGATCCTCATACTCAATCTTACGTAACTTAACTATTTTTTCATCCAACTTCTCTATAATAAAAAACTTGTCAACCTTAATATGCTTTGTTCAATCATGTTGGACAGATTGTGAGCTATATCATAAGCATCTTTGTTGCCATAATATAGACTAATTGGTTGCTTCAGTGGATAGCCTAAATTTTGTAAAAGTCGTATGAGCCACAAAGCTTCACAGATACTAAGTGCTATACCTTAAATTCAACTTCCACACTTGAGCAAGTGACTACATTTTGTTTTTTACTTCTCCATGTAACAAGGTTACCACCTACAAATGTGAGGTAACCAGAAGTTGATCATCTATCTTCCATTGATCTAGGCCAATCAACATTTGTATAGACATCTATACTTTCCCAATCTGTATTTTTAGTAAACAAAATTCCTTTACCTTGAGCAAATTTTAGATACCTTAAAATTCTCATAATAGCCCATATATGTTGTTCTCCAGAGTTATGCATAAACTGACTAAGATACTCAAAGCATAAGCAAGGTCGGGTCTTGTGTGAGCCAAGTACATTAGCCTTTCTACAAACCTTTGGTATCTTCCTTTATCAACTAGTATTTGCTTTGCTTCTACACTTAACTTCAACTTAAAATTCTCATAATAGCCCTTATATGTTGTTCTCCAGCATTATGCATAAACTGACTAACAATACTCAAAGCATAAGCAAGGTCGAATCTTGTGTGAGCCAAGTACATTAGCCTTTCTACAAACGCTTGGTATCTTCCTTTAACAACTGGTATTTGGTTTGCTTCTACGTTTAACTTCAAGCCTTCCTCAACTGGTGTATCAACTCCTTGACATGCTAACATACTAGTTTCTTGTAATAAGTTTAATACATATTTTCTTTGGGATAGAAAAATTCCTTTCTTCAATCTAGAAAATTCAATCCCAAGAAAATATCTTAAGCAACCAAGATCTTTCATTTTAAATTCTCTAGACAAGTATTGTTATAGTGCCTTCCTCTCTTTCGGATCATCTCCTATCACCATTATGTCATCCACATATACAATAAGAATAGTGATTTTACCTTGCTTTTTTGTGGTTAGAATTGTTTTGATGATATTTAAAAGTTATCATAGACTTTATGAACCTTCCAAATCATGCTCTTGGAGACTACTTCAACCCCTGCAATGACTTCTTTAATTTACAAACCTTTTTACTCTGCCTTTCTGCTACCATACAACCTGGTGGAAGCTTAATATAATATCTTCAGACAATTTACCATGTAAAAAGGCATTCTTTACATCAAACTGTTGCAAAGGCCAATCTAAGTTTGTAGTTGGGGATAACAATACTCTAACAGTATTTATTTTAGCTACAGGAGCAAATGTCTCTGTGTAATCATCCCATAGGTTTGGGTATACCCCTTTGCCACCAATCTTGCTTTGAACCTGTCAACTGTGCCATCTACATTGTACTTTACAGTGTAAACCCATCAGCATCCAATTGGCTTCTTTTCCAGTGGGCATTCAACAATCTTCTAAGTTTTACTTTTGCGTAAAGAGTTCATTTCCTCATTCATTACAACCTTCCACCTTGGAACCTCTAGAGCTTCTTACATACTGTTAAGAATAGCTACAACAAATAATTGATTTATAACTTCTTTGATTCGAATAGATTATTATTTGACACATATGAAGACTTAGGAATACCTCTAGTAAGATGCTCCAGTAGTTGTTTTCTGGGTGGCTCAAGATCAGGAATACGAACATCCTCAATAAACGATTAGTTTGATAAATTAGTGAGAGTCTCAACTTCTACACATAAAGGATCAACATCCTCCTCTTCAGTAGTACTTTCTTGTTCAATATCCTCTTGTTCAATAGCCTTTTCTTGCTCCTCTTCACGTTTCAACTAATTATTAGTGTAACACCTACATATCCCCTAGAAGGATATATGAATGCTACACAAAACAGTACAAACAAATCAAAGCATACAAAAACTTTCAATAAATAATTAAGGCAAACATACATTAAATTACATAGTACTTAACATAAACTTGTTGTAAATTCCAAACTAAATTGAAGTATTATTGTTACAAACTTACAAACAAATTCACATATAAATTTAAGATACAAGCCAAAAGTCAAACACAAAATTTACATTATTTTTAAAACAACAATCAGACTCCATTGACCATTATGGTTGTCTTGTCCCAGTCTTTATAAACATCGCTCAGAATCTACACGGGGCAAATCCACCATACTAAGCATATAGCTTAGTGAGTAATAACTAACCTATGCATAATTTGACAATTAATCATACTGAATCAAGTTATAGTACAAGCAGATATTTAACTTTTAGACTAGTTGCATAGTTAACAAAATTGAGTATCAAAGAAGACACAATCCCTTTAGTTCAAAACATCATTTTATTTATTTCAAAATCTAATATATATCAGAATGCACAATCAAATGACTACTAATCTGTCAACAAATGTGGGTAACGAGACTTATACAGAAGATACCATAATTGGTATCATATCACAGAAGAGAATTACGTCTCAATAACAGAAGACACCAAAGTATCAATAACTGAAGACATCGAAGTGTCACAGAAGCAGCTGTAGACCCTTATAGGCATGCCTATTTACCCACAACTAGGACTCAATAGTTTTAAAACAAAACAAGTCATTTTAGATGTTTCATGTGCAAAGCAAGTAGTTAGTCACATTTATATGCAAGTAGCACTTCCAATGATATAAACAAGCATCAAATGCCTCAGACAATCATTGTCCAGAATTCAAAATATAATTATCATAAATCAAATTCAATAAGTAGAACAAAGTAAGGTGTGATCGTCTACAATTACTCACAATCGCTCCCTTTTGCTTATTGCCTTGAAGTTCCAATAATATCTGGAAGTGATCGCTCTACTTGCCCTTCTATATACAATCAAACATAAGTTCATATTACCATATTTTCATGTAACTAAATCAGCATTAGCATGAATGTATCATATAACATGCATGTTTAATGACATACTCTAGCTTTGTTTTCAAATCAGACTTTTAGGTCCACTTTGCATGATCATTTAGATTAAGAAAATGGAGTATTTAAGTAACACTTTCTTCTAGACAATTGTTTCACCTTTGTATTAGGTTTCTAATGATACTAAAATCATACAAGTAGGTTTTTTATACTAAAAGATATACTCAAAAGATTTCAGACTATTTTTAAGCTACAACAGAATTCTTAACTTAACTTAAAATCAGATTTTGAAATTCTTAAAACTAGAATTGTAATTTTATCACTTCAGCAAAGTTGTGGCCTTATGTATCTAATTTAATTTGAATTAAGAACCAACTCATTTTGAGATCCAAAATTCAAGATATAATCAAAATATTGAAGCATGTTCTAAAAAAAGACTCCAGCTCATAACATTCGAATAGACTCCCTCACTTTCATCCAATCAATTCGGATGGCTATTTTGACATAGAAACTGAGGCTCCTGAGTAAAGTATTCTTCTAAAAAAATGTTCCTCTATGTTTTAAGTCTTTATTGATACCAAGATCATTCGATGTGGTTCATTATTCTATGAGTTATGCTCAAAATACCACAGACTGTGTACATTTGAAATTTTGGCTAGAGCATAATCGTACATTTAAGTTGTACAACCCTTACCTCTCAATTCCAATATCCAAAAATTAGAAACTTTATAAAATCTAAGAGAATAAGATACAATTTGGTGAAGACACCTCAGTCTAATAAGGTCTACATCAATACAGTTTATTCAATAACTATAGAACATGATTTCTGTCTCTGATAGTGCTACAACCTAAGCTAAGACTCAATTTCATGCCAAATTTTAAAAATTTTAGAGACAGAATTAAAATTAGACTTCTTCAAAAAAGATGTAGGCATCTGTCTCAAGTTTAATTTGAATTAAAATTCATCCAATTTGGATACCTATAGGGCATGATATAGATAAAATATCGAAACCTGTCTTGTGTATCTACTCTTTCTAACCAGTTTCCAGCACATACCGAACCTTAATTCTTTCTTTATTCAGTACATGTTTGCTCCATTTCAAACATCAAACAATACATGTTATCAAGTGTAGAAATCCCTTATCTCTTTAACTTCAAAGAACCAACTAAATCAAGCTTCCAAACAACTGCATATATCTAAGTTTTGTGTGTAACTTTCAACATCAATGAGGTAATAATACATAGAATCTCAAGACCTATTTCTTAATGAAATATCTTACAAAGCTTCCAAAGGTTGATAATTCAAACTCCAGCAAAGTCCAGAAGTTAGAGAGGAGATGAAAGGTTTCGTGGAGAGAAGAAAGCAAAGTGAATAACAAGAGCACAATAGAAAAGTTTCTAGCAGAAACTTGCTTCATCACCACGTAAGTGTCACTAACTCCATAAGGCATGTGTCACATATGTCCTACACTTAAGCTACCATTTGTCACACTTCCATTAAACCATGTTTCTCTTACTGAATGCTGCCAAATGCCACAATTTTATTAGGTCACTTGTCACTTTATTAACTATGTCATTTGTCAATGTATCAACTCTGCCAAATGTCACTAACTCATAGGCTTAATCATTGAAATTTTCATATACCAATTTATCTTGCCACTTGAAAGTTTTCCTAAAATAAATATGCATTTAAATACCTCAATTCTCTAATGATATCAATTAATTCCAATTTACTCATTATAATCCACTTGATCAAAAATTCAAGTTATAAGTTTTTTATATTTTAATCATAGCAAAATTCTAACTCCTATCACTCATGTATTTTCATAAACATGTATTATTTCAACTAGGATATATTTTGGGGCCTTACAATTAGCACCATCACTAACATCATTACCATCTGAAAAATGACAATCACTTTTGCACTCCCCCTGACTTTCATAATCAAGAATCTAAATTTCCTTCTGGTACTTCCCTTGAAGCTCAGACTCAGAGAAATAAATTGTATCTTCATGAAAGATTACATCCATTGTGATGAACATATGTTTAGTTGGAGGATGATAAGACCAATACCCTTTTTAGTTTGTCGCATACCCAAGAAATACACATTGTACTACTTGTAGAGCTAGCTTGTTGAAGCTTATGGATAGGCACAAATGCTACACATACAAAAGCATGAAGAGGCAAATTTGGTATTAGTGGAGCAACTACAACATTAGTGAGGACTTGAATGGTGTCTGAAATTTAATAGAGTAGTGATTGGAAGCCTTTTGTTCTTATCCTTGGAGGTCAAATAAAAAATTTTAATTCCAAGGATTGCAGTATATAATGCAACCTTGGGTCGTTTCACTTAATTGAAACCTGATGAATGGAACTAAGCTAGCTTATATTTCATGATATGCAAACCAAATTAGCAAGGAAGTGGAGGTTTTAATCTTTGGAAATTTGGACAAAAATAAGTGACTTGTAAGAAAATGTAATGAAAAGTATTTTTGGATTTCGGGAATAGAAAAGCGATAAAATAAAAACAACGATCAAATGATGATAGTAGCCTCTTGAAAACGAGCTTTGGCTATCATAGTTTGAAATGAATTTTAATGGGAGTGAATCACTAAGTTTCAAATGGTAAACCTTAAAGAACTCTTTAAGTCCAAGGTTTTAATCAATGAACTCCGTTTCTTAAAACCTTGTTGAATGCTCTTAGTGTGTGCAATGGGTAAGTCAATGCAATAAGTCACTTTGAGATCTAGAATCACCTCAATAGCAAACACAACTATGCAAATAAAAGAGAATTAACCAGATCACATATATGAGAATTCATATATTCAAGTTCCAAATTCTACATCAACAAATCCCAATAACACATTGAATATCCAACATTTGGATAAACTCTAATCAATAATATTTAACTACAAATTACAAATCCTAAACCTAGGAGTTCGTAACAATGTAGTTGAATATGGAATATACTACTCCCCTTTTGAGGCCCAATGAACTCTAGCCATTGCTACATTTTCAAGAGGAAAGAGGTGCCTAGCCAAGCATAACTCCAGGAGAATTCACAATTGGGAACCCATTGGAAGCATCCATGGTAGCAATTGTCTGATGAAGGAGCAGACGGTAGAATGGAATGGAATGGATGAGAGGGGATGAAGGTGTATCTGAAGGTAGAGAGAGTGAGTGTGTGATATTGATATCTCTGTCGGCTCTCTCCTTTAACCTAAAAATGGTAGGTTCTTAAAAGAAATGGGTTAAGGTTCGGGTTGCACAATGGGTAAACTTCTGAAAATGGTTCAGGTGTTTAAAGGTTCACCACGATGACAGACAAGTTCGCCGCGGTGAACTTTTCCCCGAAAGTTTTAACTGTATTGTTGGTTCTTTCACCGCGGTAAACTTTTTCAGAAAATTCTGCTTGGAATTCTTCATACTTCACCGTGGCGACGCATCATCCTTTTGCCGCGGTGAACTTCCTGTTGCACCTGTTCACTTGTTGACTTATTGACGTCAACCTTTCCTTGACTCTACTTCTTCTTCTTGAGCCTGTTCTCCTTGAGTCTCCTACAATGAACGAATGGTAGTTTGTAGTATCAATTGTTCTCAAAATTAATTAGTGCAATTAATACTAATTTATGACAATTTTACTCTCAAACTATATAAAATAAAGGTAGACA
>JANIJH010000225.1:36681552-36696788 GCA_024520975.1 Erythroxylum areolatum
GTTGTACTTCATCCTTTATTTTCGAAATTTGGTTAAAGAACCAATCATGACTAGCCTTGATTCTTAAAGCCCAAAAACTCCCATCCTTCAATATGTAAATGTGAATCCATTTGATCCATATTAACTGCTTATCACTAAGGATTCTCCATAATCTCTTAGTCATAAGTAATCTATTTTTCATGGTCATTGATTCCAGACCTAATCCCCCCTCTTCTTTTGGTTGATAGATACATTTCTAGCTGACATTTACATTCCCTTCCTCCCCATTCTTATTCCCCCATTGGAACTGCTTCATCATTCTTTCTATGGTTTCAGTAAGCCCTTTGGAAAGAAAAAGATAGGAACACCAGTAAGTTTGCATTGATGAAATAACTGACTTCAAGAGCTGAAGTTTCCCTTCATAAGATGGAGCTCTATTAAGCTATGAACCCAATCTTTTCTGAATTTTTTCAATTAGAGGAATACATTAACAAAACCTTAGTCTTCTTGATGACATAGGAATTCCCAGATAAAGGAGAGGAGGCCCCTTTAATTCCATTCCAGTTGCTATAGTCAAGGCATTTGAGAGGTGAGAGGTACTTTTGATAGCATGAAGTAACACTTTTGAAGATTAATACACCCCGACATCTCTTTGAAAGAATTAAGAGTGTTCATTAGTAGAGAGACTGAGTGGAAATTTACCTTGCTAAGGAGAATGAGATCATCTGTAAAACATAAGCTAGTTAGTGAAATCTTCTTACATTTGGAATCATATTTGAAGCCTAGATCCTTAGAAGGGTTATATTTCAGCATTTGAGTGAGAACTTCCATGCAAATTAGGAATAGGTAAAGTGACAAAGGATACCTTGCCTAAGTCCTTTTTGCCTTTAAACATCTCTATAGGGCTTTTATTTATTAGAATTTTGTAGGATGCAGTAGCAATGCGTTCCCTAATCCACCTTAAGAACCTAAGAGGGAATTCCATGACCTCCATAGATTGTTTCAAAAAATCTCAGTTCTCATTATCAAAAGCTTTTGTAGGTCCATTTTAATAGTATAGTTTTCCTTCAATTATACCTTTCAACAACTCCTAGACTATAAGAATGTTGTCCCCAATATCCCTATTCTTCATAAATGCTCCTTGATTTTCATTGATGAGAGTCTAGAAAGCGTCCTTCAACCTATTTGCTAAGATCTTTGCAATGATCTTATAGAAAAAATTTGTGAAATAGGTCTAAATTCATTCCAATAGGAAGGGCTTGAGTTTTTAAGGATTAGACAGAGAAAAGTCTTGTTAATCTCCTTTAGCATTACCCCTTTTTGGAAGAATTCATTAACTGCCTCCTTCACTAACCCCCACTATACTCCAAGTTTTCTGATAGAAGAAACCATTCAATCCATCATGGCTTAGTGTTTTAGAGCCATTCATGTCAAACACCACCCTCTCTATTTCTTGGTCTGGCCTAATTAATAAAGAGACCGTATGTTCAGGAATTCTAGCTGAGACAAACTTCCTAAGGTTCTCTCCTATGACTGGAGGGGAATTAGTGCCTAGAAGTTTCTTGTAAAAAGAGATTGCTTCCTTAGCTAATCCTTCTTGTCCAACCACAACCTCTCTATCTTCTGTTGTAATAGAGGTGATTTTGGTTTACATTCCTCCTAGCTTGAACTGTGTTAAAGAAGAATTTAATACATTTGTCCCCATCCTTTAACTAGTTAACTCTAGATCTCTGCTTCAATAATGAGCTTTGGTTATTCACCATTTGCAATTATTCCTTTAGAGCTTCCTTTTCAACCGAAGCTAGTAAAACATCTATAGGGTTTTTTGCTAATGAAATCTGGATAGCTGATAATTTATCTCTAGCCTTATCAATTTCCTACAAGAGATTTTGTCCTCTTTTAGAATTGAGGTATTTTAGTTTTTGCTTGATAGACTTGAGCTTTTGTAGGCAAATGTACTGTTTAGTCCCAAAGTAGTCGTACTTCATCCCCTTCAAAATAGCTTCATGAAAGCCTTCCATAGTTGCCAAGAAATTATTAAATCTAAAAGGATGAAGGATTCTAACATAATAGAACAATTTATCAATCCTTATAGGAGTATGGTCAGAAATACCAGGGTCTAGATACTTTGCTATACTTCCTAAAAAAGAATTAAGCTAATCCACATTAACCAAAGCCCTATCCAACTTTTTCCTGATATGCCAAGTAGAACTTTGTTTGTTAAACCATGTAAATTTATGGCCTTTGGATTTCAAATCTATAAGTTTCACCTCCTGCATGCAATCATACATATCTGAAGAATGATTGTGTAAATTGCAATTACCTTCCACTTTAGATCTAAATAGTGTGGTGTTAAAATCAACACACACTAACCATAGAGAATTTGTCAAGGCTTTTAATTGTCAGATAGAATTCCACAGTTCAGTCTTTTGAAATCCAAGGTTAAGACCATATACAAAAATAGCTAAAATACTAGAGTTTTCCTTCTTGAAGTAGATCTTAGTATGAATAAACTGCTGATTTGTTTCAAAGGCTTTCACATCCACTGAATCTCTATCATAAGCAATAATAATTCTACTATAGGCATGGCTTTGGTGATTTGATAATAACTACTATTTCCTACCCAAGTAGCATAGCCTGTTCAAATTTATTTCCCTAATTTTAGTTTCCAAAAGACAAAAAACCTGAGATTTCTCCTTTAAGATAAAATCCATTAAAGCATTAAGCTTAGAAGGATTATTTATTCCACGTACATTCCATACTATTACAGTCATAGGAGATTGCTCTTACCCTTGGAGCTTTTCCTATTGCTCTGTTGCTTTTCCTATATGTCACCTGTTCTCTTTTGAACTCCTCCATTTAGTGGTTCAACCTTTTCAATACCTTGTTCATTTTGTTGGGAATTAGAGGCTTCTTCTTTTTGGTTTGTTTCACAATTTCTCAGTCCTTTCACCTCCTTGTCCCTTTGAGCATTATTTTGGTCAATCAAAACAACCAGATCTGATTCTCCATTCCTATGTGAATCTAGATCATTTTTTCCTTGACTTTTTGCCCTAATTTTAGGAGAAGCTTTTTCCAATTGACTTAGTTTAGAAATGTTAGCAACATGTTCATCCTTCTCCTCCTCTTTCTTTCCTTCCAAATCACTCTTTTCTATATCCATCACCTCCCAATAGTCTCCTGTAGTAAGTATTTTTCCAGTAGGTTTCTATTCTTTACCTTAAGCTTTGAGAGATGGTTTCCATTAGTATGTAACCATAACTCTATCCTCTCTAAGAGAATTCTCATTTGCCAATCTTAATGTAGGAATGTACTCCTTCATTTCTTTGAAAATATCCATACTCACACACAATCTGGCAAAACCAATTCGAACCTTTTCCTTAATGTTGTGTTCTCATCCATGCAGATAGGTTTCCCTAAATAACTAGTTAGCATACTCAAGCCTTTAATAGTCCAATATTCTAGAGGGATGTTGTGAATGTTTACCCATAATGGAATGTTTTTCATTTTAATTTTTTCTAATTCCATTCCTGGTTGCCAAATTTGAAGAAATAGGGGGAGTTGTGAAATGTGCCACGAGCCTTCTTCAATCATTTTTTGTGCTTCTAATTTAGAGGAGAAAGTTAAGATAATGTTATCCTCCTCAGTGAGCATTACCTCTATTAAATCTCTTCTTTTCTAATTTCTCTGAGCCCAAGCTTGTATCACTAAAAATGTAGGTCTTTTATCCACAAAAAATCCAACTAGGGTAGACTCCTATGTTTTAGCTTCTTACTAGTAAGGAGCCACCATTAATTTCCTTTTAACCTCTATTGGAGCACTAAAAACTAAAGGAGAATCAGAATTATCTCCTATAACTTGTTTCCATGTCTTCTTAGCCCTTATAGTAGAAGCTCCTTCTGTTGGATCTGTTTTCTTTAGGGGGAAAATTGAAATTAAGGGTAGTAGCTCAATGGTAAGAGGCGTGCTGCTAGATTGCAACAAAACCTTGAGGTCTCGAGTTCGAGTACCAAAGAGGACAATACCGATTAAGGTTGTGGTCGCGTGCAAACTTGAAGTACGCGGGGCCTGTTCACCCCGGTACGCAAAACACGGGCCCAACAGGTGTTTTTTGAGATGGGTGGCGAGGAAGAACGGGCTGAAGAGGCATTAGAAGGGGAGTAGGAGTTCACATGATGGTAGAGCAAAGTAGAGAGTAGATGAGGAAGAAGGTGAATTGGTTAAGGGTAAAGGGGGAAATTCAGAAGGATTAGGGGGTGTGTTATTAGTCATTATGAGAAAAAGAAGAAGAGAAAGCTAGTTTTGGTAAGGTAGCAGAGTTTCAGTAATTTGTGTAGTGGTTGTAGGTTTTTTTTTAATGGTAAGGAAATTTAGGCGGGAAAAGTTTTTGGGTGGCACAGACAGCTATGCCCCTAGATAAGAAAATGTTGCATTTAGGGGAGGAAGAAGAATGGAGAGGAGTACGAAGGATTTACTGTAAAACAAGGAGAAATGGTGAGGAGAAGGCAATCTGCTAGGGAAATTGGAAGATGAGGTGGTGGGGAAGAAAGGAAGCTAGATTGATCTGAATGGAAGGGGGAGTTGGTTGGTGAGAAGGTAGAGTCTCTCTCTCTAACCCATCTTTCGTTGCGTTACTCAACTTCCTATCAAGGTAGAGTTCATAATGAATTAGATGAAAATTTTAACAAGACTTGACAAGTCATGTTATGTCACTTCTCTTTGTTTTTGGTTATTTGGCTTAATGTTTCTTAGTATAAAAGTTCGTGAGGTTCTTCTTTATTAGAAAATTGAGTTAGATTTTTATTTAGTGACATGAAGACTATACTTATAATATTTTAAGAATATAATTTTTGTGATATGCATTATAAAATAATTTTAATTTTTTATTTTAAAAATCCATTTCTTTTATTTTATATCTTATTATGTCTAAAATTAAAACATCTTTCCCTTTCTTCAAATTTCAAACTCTAGCAAATTCACTTCTTTAATTTAGGTCTAATTTTAAAATATTTGTTTTTAATTATAAAAAGTTTTTAGGCCAATTTTCTATTCATTTTCTAAGTATATTAAAAAGTTCTTAAAATATAAATATTCAATTTCTCTAGTCTTCAAATTGTTAGCTGAACTTAAATTATTATAACTAAAACAACATGGTTTTACAAATCCTCCCCGTTAAGTCAATCCTCTCAATTTACTATATTTGTTTCAAAACCTAAATAGCAATTAGGGAATCTTTAACACCTTTCATCGAATATTTCATCTCTAAATAACATTTCATCGAACATTTTGTAGGCAACCCTAATTCATCTCTAAATAACAGAAAAAACCACTGTATTTTTCCATCATTCACTAATATAAACACATTTAATTTTGAAAAAAAAGGACATGAATAGCATACCTAAATTTCTGAAAATACTTCCAAAATGTCAAATGGATGTACCAATTTTATAAAATGCACAAATTAACATATGCCAGTTTAACAAAAAGAAAGTACTTTGGAAACTAATACATGGTGCAAATCTTGTTGAAGAAATTAGATAAGCTTATTAAGATGAAGGGGTCCAACAAAGCCAATGCAATCGTTAAATACCTGCACAAAACAATTGAAGTCAGAACATTACAAGCATAATTAAACATGTCAAAAGAAAAATAATCATGGAAGTGAGTAAAGATGAATACAAACAACTAAGCATGGAAGTGAGTAAAGCGATAGGATTCAAAACTTGGGTACTTAATAACTTGAATAAAGCAGAATTCCTACTCAAGCAACAAAGATTTTGAGTTAAGTCAAATCCAATATTTCATTTTCGGTTAACAACGACTTCGTAAAGAAATTTAGTACAACAACGATTGCTCTAAGTATCTCACAAGATGTAAATGAACTTGTAATCTAGAAATCAATTTGATCAAAATTATAAGACATAAAGATAAAAGGTGTCCTAGGAAAGATAACGTATTACAAGAGATACTTTTAGAAAATTTCAATAATTATTGCATAATTAATTAGGCTTAAGGATAAAAAATGTCATATTTAGTTAGAGCGATTAATATGAAGAAAGCTTTTAGAGGTTGAAATAGAGCCTTATTATTGTGACAATTTTATCCCTTCCTTCTAAAGATGAGATGCTTCTAGAGTTGGTCTAAGGAATGTTTTGATGCAAAATGATAAAACATTACCTATTTATCAAGGTAACTTAAGTGATAGAAAGTGAACTATCTTACTCATGACCTTGAGATAGTAGTCATGAGCAAAATGTCAAACTAAAGCAAAATCTTCAGAAACTTTATCTATGAATTGTGAAGTATTCCATGATTTTGAAGCAATATAGTACAATTTATTTGTAAGGTACGTCTAAGTATCAAAATAAAATTTGACAATACTATCTCTACAGAGTTACCTCTAAAGTATATTGATTGTAAGAGTTTTTAAATATATTCTATATAGAAGTAGTTGACGAATTATCCAAATCAATATTAATGGGTAGTAAAGAAAGCATAATGCATTATCACTCTATTTTGAGAATATCATAACCCCATATAGAAAATACTAACACCTTAAATAAGGTATATTACCACTCTTTAGAAAAGTACCAATACTACAACAAAGTTAACATCATTTATATTAAAAAAATACCACCCCCATATAAAAGAAATACTACCGCATTGTATAAAAAAGTATCATTACTTAATTTTGCAAATACCATGTGTTTAGATTGAAAATACCATTACCTTATTTAGAAGGCACCAATACACTTAACAAAAGATACTACTACTCCTTACAAAATATAAGACTAGCTTTCACAAAGAAAATTTTTAGTTAGAATTATAAAAAATTTAGTATATTTCTTAAGAAGATATATGGATTTTAACATAGTTGCTAATTGGATTATGTTTGTAGATCATTTTAAGAAAAATATAGGCAAGTACTAAATTATGTTTGTAGATCATTTTCTTAATGAACTTGGTTTAGTGAATGCCTATGTACCAAACTATGTTCATGAAATATTTTCTTAAGGAACATGGATGGAAAAACTCATTTGTTAAACTATGTTCATGAATTATTTTCTTAAGGACACAATTTAGTACATGTTGTGTTTCAAAATTGTGTAAAAGGACTTTCTTAAAGAACCTGTATTGGTACATGATCATATGATCATGCCTAACCATATTGATGAACAACTTTCTCAAGGAACATTGTTTAGTATATATCTATATGGTCAACTGTGTCAATAATAACTCAATATGAGAAATTAAAAAAAAATTTGTGACATGTCTATGTTGTTAAAATCTACTAATTTGTCTAGAATCCATTGCATATTCCAAGTCTAAATCTATTTCTACCAAAATTAAAGAACTAATTGCAGACATACTCATCCCATTTAAACAAAATTTTTAAAGTTAAAATGAATTAATGAAAATAAGGAGGGAAATTTACAAGTTGAAGTTCAAGGAACCAACTACAAGAGAAGCAACAAGCTTGATAATGCTACACATAACATCAGTATTACAATTATTCATTCCTAATTAATTAGGTGTAAAAACTAACCCCTAACAAACACATCAACAACTTAAGCTTTGAATCAAAAGAATAAATGATTTAATAAAATTATATCAATTTCATTCAGCATCTAGCATCCGGGATAGTCTTAGGATTCATCTTTTACTCTGTAAGAGTTAGCAATTTTGGGATGACAACTACTTGCATCTTATCTAAGAAACAATTTCTCTCTATTCTATTGTATATACTCCTCTAGGATCTACTACTTATGTTTCTTCACTCTCCTAAAGCACATATGATTCCTCTCCTTCCATATCTTATAGATGTATAAATTGAAACTAATAACATAAATAATCAAGTTACCTTAAACTATAGTGATCAACTTATAACTAGTTTATGAAACCTTCATAATTCATGACAAATCTTATCAAGAGGAATAAATCTTGGATAATTTTCCAAATTTTTTATTGTGAAGTTACAATTAAAGAAAATATAAATACAATCAAACCAAAAATAAAAACCCATACAATCAAAGCAGTAAACAAAACCCAGTAAAAAAAATCAATGACGTCGTAAAAAAATCAAAGATGGACCACTTACCCCAACCGATGATTAAACGAAGACGACGATGATGGCATGCGATGGAAGAAAATGGACGTAGAGAAGGGCAGATAGCAAGGAAACCGAAGCACACACGATGGACGATAAAGAACCATGGACGGCAACGACGACAGAGGAGGAAATGAAGAAAAGAGGGGAGAAAATGAGGATGGATGAGGGGGTGAGGTAGGGTTTGTAAGTAGGTTTAACGTTTAACAAAAATGACGTCGTTTGGTGTTAAACTAAATGACGTTGTTTTCATTTTAGACGAAGCTAATGACAACGTTTATGTTTAATTTTACAACGTTTATGTTTAATTTTACCAAAGGAATTGTTATTCCATCAGTAAATCACTGACGGAAACCAATCCTGTCAGTATACTCTAACACTTATTTATGTCGCCAAGCATTCCTGCCTAATTTACCAACAGATATCGCTCTTCCGTCGGAAAAATTGTCAAGACAATTTTTCTCCATCATTATCAACGAATATTTTGTCCGTCGCAAAATGAAATTTTTTTGACAATGTTATCGATGGAAATTGATTTTCTGTCGCTAATTATCTACAGTATTTTTGCCATCGGTAATTTATAATTTTCTTATAGTGGAAAGGAAAGGTAAGTTGATAAAAGTTGAAGCTTCACTACTGGTAAGAGAATTGCCACTAAATTGGTGAGTAAGCGAGGCAAGGCTATGGAACTAGTCGGTGGAGGGAGTTTAGGAGCCAAGGTTATAGAAGCAGAGTTCACTTTGCAAACTAGGCTTCTCAGCTTGTTCCATCTTTAGAAATGGAAATGAGTTAGACGAACCTCTAAGTTGAAGAACTCTCCCACCAAGAAGTTTAAATTACATGGGAAGATAAAGTAATAACTAATAAGTTGATTTAAAGTTCTAACTTCTAAACTTCATTTGAATTTTAAACTAATAAATTAAGATATTTCATAAATCTTACTTGCGTGTTTAAACTTTATATCATATAAATGAGATTCTGGGTAATATTAATAATACGTGTGTATATGATACATCATTTAAATTTATTTTTACTTTTATAAATCATTTATATAAAGATAAGATTATTTGATTTATTAAAATAATATAATTAACTAGGCTTGTATACATATTCTAGTACTCGTTCCTTCTGTCTTGTATTCCGTAACTAGTTTTCACATTCCGCCCTCGTATGTTGAACAAGAGGCGGCCGCCAGGACAAAATTACCCATTCTCTACAGTGACTAAAAGCAATTTACTGAGCAGCATTCCCCGTACGGATTATGTATAATTGATACTCAAGTATTCCATGACCAGGTACGGTCAGAAGAGACAATAGTTACATACATGGGATTAAGAATACGTAGAACTTGTGTAAAAAGCTTTCTTTTTCTCCATGACCAGGTACGGTCATAAGAGACAATAGTTACATACATGGGATTAAGAATACGTAGAACTTGTGTAAAAAGCTTTCTTTTTCTCATTTAATAGAAATATGACAGGTTATAGAAAAAGAACAACTCTCTCTCAGCTTTCTCAAATTAAGAAAGCAGAAGGTTTATTGTTTCTCCCGTTTAACACCCATATAACAAGTCACGCCCTGAATCTTCCATGTAATTAATAAATCAGCATGAAAGAAATGTCTAAGACTATCCATTTAAATATAACTCAGAATCTGGGACATGCAAGTTGATATTGCTCAAACAACTTGGTAATTCTCAGTGATCAACTGCGTCCTTTGTGAAAACTTTGGAGCAGGTCCACCTTTAAGGGGTATGACATTGTTAACCTGCAACAAAGAAACACCTATAAACAGCAGACAGGAATAATCATGTAACTCCGATTTCAGCTTTCAAAGTTGATAAACATATTGCGTACCCTGACAAAATGCCTTTTCTTTATGAAAGATACAGAATTTAAGTGTGACTGTGGTTCGTATATTCAGTATGTGAAGCTCAAAAGATAAAAGGAAGCACACCCGGATATTACAAACCTTTAAGCCACTGTACGTACTAGTAGCTGAAAACTGAACAGAAATAGGGAAGAATGCTGAAGAATCTGCTGGAGGCACGACAAACTCCAACGACCCACTGCAACATATGTTTTCCAGCAGTTTTTTCATAAATAACCTTAGGAAATGGTGAATACAAAGTTTTAAAGCACTAAAGCTGCTGACCTCCGATTAGTGTCATCAATGAGAAGAATGCACCACTCCAGGAAGGAATTTCTCGAATCATACCTAAAGGTCCAAAGCGTATCAATATATAGAATACGTGTGTTAACTGACAAGAAGCAAACATGAGGAGGAAGTTACCACCTAATAAATAATAAAAGATAAGGTGTTAACAGGTTAGTGTATAACATATGTGGAAAAGAGATCTTCATGTTATTTTCTTTACAAACTCAACATTCCTGGAAGTTAACACATATTCCCAAGCTTACTGAACATAAACAAGATCATGGAAAATTTATGCTTTCACCTTTTAGATGATTCAATCATAAGCAGGGTAAAACGGATGATACTTGCACCTATATACTTGAGTTGATATTTGAAAACAGAGAAAAAGAAGATACACCATACTTGTTCTAAAAAACTCTGCATATTCATCAATTAAATGGTGAAAGACTATAAGAAGAATCACTATCCGATGAATTAATCAGGCCCTCTATCACCCCCACGCATAGAGTGAAAAAAGTGAAAACAGACAAATGATGAATCTCTTGCATCCCAATGTCATATTCACCTTGTGATAGTATATCCTAAATTTTTACCTCCATTCCCCATCAATCTGTTTGATGCTTGGTGCCTCATGCAATGCAGGGACAGGTACTGAGATGACAACATTTCGAAGGTCAAATTTGGATGAAGCTTCATATTCAATATTGACATAAGTTTCATTTCCAGAGACTGAGGGCCAGCAGTTGACTGAAACATATAATCCAGACGTTTAGAACAAGCAAGCTGAAAAAAGTGTACAGTAAGCAAACAATATGGTATGTAGGACCCACTTGTCAATGGAACTTTTGATTCATCGGTAGTTTGCATTCTCCACTTCAAAAGACCAACCCCTGATGCATCACCAGTTTGACCTGTGGGAAAAGGCCTATTTGGATCCTTCAAGCCCAAGATATTTTCATTGGAAAATAACTCTTTGTTCATATTGGGATGTGTCTTGAAAAGAATGCTTGGTTCATCCCCACTTTCAATCTGAGTTTCAAAAAAGAACTTTAAGATAAAAGATACCTCAAAAGCTCCAATTGAAATTGTTTCCAGACCTTGTACAAGAAATTCAAGACAAAATTGCACAAGAAATCGCACAGAGGTAGAGACAGAAACAGCAAAAGAGGAAAACCTTGACTTGGATCAGTGCATCCTCCTGATTAAGAATTTGAAGGGACAACTGCCCTTGAACATCAAAGTTACTCATTCCACCATCTTTTTTCAGGGTTACGTTGAGTTTTTCCTCAACAGTCAAAGTAATGGGATCGGTTGGTGGAAGAGCAGCTGATTGGGTTTTTCCTGCCTTTGGCTGCACATCGTCAAGAATCACTTCACCTTCCGCTTTCAAGGACTCCAAAAATTGGTTTGTCTTTTGGGTTTTACCAAGCTGCATGCCAAGGCCTTTAGAAGGAGCAGTGGCAGTTGAAGGTTGACGACCTAAAATAGCCCACAGCATTTAGTCAAAGTCATTTCTTTTCTTACATACAGGCAATCATATGAAAGAACTATTATTCACGTAAAGATACCAATGAAATTACATGCTGAGACAACACAATCTCAAGAATTATATTTTCTCAAGAAAAGCCAGAAAATTAATAATTATAGCAACAACCTAGGCAGAGTTCCAATAGCTACCAAAACTAGAAGAAATCTGAGAATTCCCTATAATGAAAACATTCACAAACCTTTAGACTTGTTTGAATAAGAGTCAAGGTCAGTGGTCAATCCAAAGCCTGAGCCACTTCCAAAGCCACTTCCAGTACTAGAGATGTTCAAATCACTAAAGCCAGTGTCAATTCTTCCTGAACCCATTGACTGTAAGGACATGAAACCTCCTTTGTCACCCCTATTCTTTTCAATCTGCAAAAAAATGAAACATGTGCAGGAAATTAAGAACATAAAGAAGTCTCCCACCTTACAAGCATTTTTCAATCAATTGCTATCATATCAAAATTCAAAAGATAAATAACATAATACCTTGATTTTATCAATTTCACTGGCCTTGCGCTTCATAACATCCTTGGTTTCATTGATCTTGTTTTGCAGAACCAGCTTATGTAATTTCTCTTCATGGCTCTCCATCTCACAGTACTGCTTAACCTGTGCAACAGTCACATTTTCCTTGTGCCCGAGGGAAATGACCTCGTCAAAAGCAAATATCAACTCAAACGCTGACTTGGAAATACCCTCTTCATCGAGCGACAAGGAGTATTCAGGTACCTAAAAACACTTAAGGAATCAAATAAATGCCTAAGCTACATTGCCACACAGGTACCCGAGGGAGCTAGTCATCATCCATCCCAAAGTTTAATAAAGAAATAACACACAAGAAAAATTGATAAACTTCATGAGATGTAAAACAATCAAGAATGAGAACTAAATTGCGAAGAAAGTTGAACTGTGTGAAGTCCAATCAACTGCAATGCATCCAGGAAATATTTAAGAAACTCAACACAGAAATGAAACTTAGTTATGGTAATAAAGCATAAGAAGGATACAAGTTTAGAAAGCAGCCTCAGAGTCTCCAGATCTTCGAGAATGTTGCTCTGTTTATTAGTCACAAGAAGCAAGTATAAAGTCTCTATTGGCTGGTAAACATACCGCACATTTTCAGTCTCCACATACGTATGTTGCTTTCCAGTGCCAACCAACTTAGGAAAGGCGGCAAGGAGGCCCTCAATCCTTATCCTAGACATATCCACAAACTGCCTCGAGACAATCACTGTAGTAGATGGAAAGTTTCAGGTAAATCAACTCAAGAAAACATCCAACTGGAACAATTTTCGCAATTGAATTAGATCCTGGTCCATGGCTAGTTGTATGAAATGCTAGTCCTCATAATGTTGTGATACTAGTCATTTGAATAGCCGACAAACAAATAATTAGTGAAGAAATTTCAAAAGAAAATTCAGAAAAAGGGCAGACAGCTGATAAAGACAGACACCATTTGTATCCCAACTCATATGCAACCATTATTATGTCAATCTGAAGATTAAGACCTCAAAAGCCTCACCTTTCCCAGACTTGCTTACAATGGATGCGGCGAGCACAACCTACAATTATGTAAAAGTTTAATAGAAAAAAAAATTTCAAAAAAAAAGGAAAAAAGAAGATTCTACCATCTTGACTGGCTAGTGAACCAAAAAAAGCGCTGGAAATCACCACCTAGTAAGGGAGAGTTCCCGTCAGCAGAGCAAATTAAAATAAACAAAGATTAAACAAATAAACAAACGTAAAAAACACATAGGGAATTAAAGAAGACTTCAGGATCTCAACCCCTGAACATATTGATTCAACTACATTGAAACAATTTAGTAAACTACGCGATTCATCTAATCCCGGATCGATCTAGTTACCAAAAGTCAAACAGTTAATTTTGCATTAGATTACAGAAAATAAACCCCAGCCTTGGAATCTCAAATTCGAAAGCAAATTCCAATACATCCGAATGGAATTACAACAATAACATAATGAAATTACAAGGATCTCGAAATGAATTTAACTAGGGGGAGATAATGTAGCCAATCACAGAGTGAAGTAAGAATGTGAGTAACTGAGAGGGAAAGAGAGGAATGAAAAGAAGGGGATGGCCAAGATATGTAAAGCGCGAGATCTCACGGAACACTTGCCTGGATCTACTTGCTGTGAAACGATTGTTTGTTTGGAGCAGGAACGAGAGATTGAGATGCACGACGCTAGTTTACGGCGTTTCATTTACCAAGTCCGTCGGGGCCGTTTATTGGTCCACGGCTCGAGTTTTCTTTTTATTGACTGATTTTTTTCCTTTTTAAAGAAATTGAAATTGTATTTAAGATATAAAGGAGTCTGGTAAAAACAAAGAACAAGCTGTAACTAACGCGTGCTTTGTTCTTCATGATACGCCAATTAAGCCCTCTAAACAAGCAACAACTTAGAGGCCAGGAGTTAAGCTACACTTCCATTTAATTTAGCCTAGATGAAAGAAGATGACGATCTTATTTAAGGCTTCTAACAAGACCATTACATATTAAAGAAGCCTAGTTTTGTGCCGTTTGAGTTAGGTAATATCCAATTTTAAATCAGGACCTGACTACATTCTAAGTGAATATGGTGACTTGTTAGTTGCATTCTTATAGATTCAATCAACTCATAAAGGAGGAATTCCTTCTGAACATCAACCCCCTAAAAAAAATATATTTGGTTTCTTTCTTTTCGTATGATGTACATTGTGTTACTAAGTAATGTTTTGAACATAAATTAGTCCACATCCTTCTTCTTTTGCTTATGGCATAATCAGGCAATTAAACTTTGCCAACTCAGATATGAAGAAGAGATATAGCATAACTGTTGTATTTTATACTAAATAAAAGGAGGAGAAGTTTTAATTGAAAAAGAAGTGCTTAATTATTTATGAATCTTGTTTGTAAAGTACATAGGTGTGTTAAGTCAAAGTGACTTTACTTAAAAATGATTTTAATGTATAACAAAAAGAGACAAAATAAAAGTAGTTAGAAAAGCAGATGCAGCAAAACAAATGGAAAAAAACAAAAGCAGACGAAGCAAAGCAGAAGCAGACGCAGACACAGACGCAAAGTAGATGCAGACGCAGACGTAGAAGCAAAACAGACGCAGACGCAAATTAAAACAGACGAAGACGTGAATAGTAAAGCAGACGCAAGAGTTAGTTCGAGTTAGTTACAGAACTCAACTGAACAGTTAGAAGCAAGATTAAAGATCAAAGAAGCAAGATTCAAGAAGCAAGAATCAAGAAGCAAGAATCAAGAAACAGTTAGAGACAAAGTTTATAAATACAAGTTGAAGTCAAAGATTACAAAGTTGGTCGAAACGCTAGTGAATTACATCTACGCGATCGTAAAAGCATTCTTGTGAAATTACTGTGCAAATTAGCCGAGAGCTAATCTTACTGTAACAAGTTCTTTTTCATATACTTTTGAGAAAGTAGTGCAGATAG
>JANIJH010000225.1:36699080-36722751 GCA_024520975.1 Erythroxylum areolatum
TTCTCATTTATTGCATTACCTTTTTATCTTTTTATACACTCAAATTACGCATATCTTCTTTACATTAAAATGCTATGGAGTAAGGCCCTAATCAAGTCCCACTCATAATTACCATAGTGCGCCACAAATTACTATGCCCAACTTGTCCAAGTCTTGTGGTCTTTTGAGTTGCCAAAAAAGGAAAGTCAAGAGGAGCACTTCTGATTTATCTTGTAGACCTGTAGTTATTAGTTAAAGTGCATATCATGACTGCAAAAGAACTCAAAGTAATAAGAAGTTGAAATTCAGGTTTGTAAGAACGATAGAATCAAAATGATTTATGATTGTGTCAGCCTGGGCTTGCATGCCAGTTATTACTTTCAGGGACTTTTACTAGATCATGAGACTTCTAACCTTCATCCATCAAGTAACTATTTATAACCTGGCTTTGAGTTTTGTGACATGTAAAGCTAATCGAATACTCCTGTTAGAAATTAGAAGGAAATGGAGAAGCCAATGGACTACTACGGTTTGAAATTGGAAGGAAGACCCGTATAATATAAGCATACATATAAGCCATTGGGAAAGAACAAGGGGCAGTCCAAACCAATAATGGCAAACAAAAGGAAAGAGGCCCAAACCCATGATGGCAACCAAAGTCGGTCAGCTGCTCATCCTATTCTGACTAACTGCTTCTGTCCCTTTTTTTTTTTTTTTCCTCATCTTTAAGTAACAAATCTAATTAATTAGATCACAATTTCTTCTCTTTGTCGATCTATTACCAACCTTCCTCGCTTTCCTTCCCCGTGTCTTGTTTCTATTTCGGTTTCAGATCAAGTTCTTTATGGATCTAGCTCCGGAACAGCTCCAGTTCTTAACCATACCCGACATCCTCAGAGAATCTGTCTCAATCCCAAAACAATCTCCCAAAACTTTCTATCTCATAACCCTAACCTTAATCTTCCCTCTGTCTTTTGCAATCTTAGCCCACTCTCTCTTCACCCACCCTATTGTTTCACAACTCGAAAACCACCCATTTCTCGATCCCAATGTTGCCCGCCATGATTGGACTCTGCTCCTCGTGTTTCAGTTCTGCTACGTCATCTTTCTTTTCGCTTTCTCTCTCCTATCCACGGCTGCTGTTGTCTTCACTGTTGCGTCTCTCTACACATCAAAGCCTGTCTCCTTCTCCAACACTATGTCTGCGATTCCCCAGGTTTTTAAGCGCCTTTTTATCACCTTCTTGTGGGTTGCTTTGATGATGGTGGTTTACAACTCGCTACTGCTTACTTTTTTGGTTGTCTTGATCGTTGCCCTCGATAGCAGTAATGCCCTATTGCTGCTTTTCGCTTCGCTTGTAATATTCGTGCTTTTCCTCGTTGTACATGTGTATATAACTGCGCTTTGGCACTTGGCTAGTGTGGTCTCTGTTTTGGAGCCTGTTTATGGGTTTACGGCTATGAAGAAGAGCTATGAGTTGCTTAAGGGAAGGACTCGTATGGCTTCGGCTCTTGTTTTTGCGTATTTAACTGTTTGTTGGGTTATTGCGGGGATTTTTGGATATGTGGTCGTCAACGGTGGATATAGTTATGGGGTCTTTACGAAGATTGTTGTTGGTGGGTTTTTGGTTGGGGTTTTGGTGATTGTTAATTTGGTGGGTTTGTTAGTGCAGAGCGTGTTTTACTATGTTTGCAAGAGCTATCATCATCAAGGGATTGATAAGAGTGCCTTACATGAACAACTTGGTGGATATCTTGGAGAATACGTGCCTTTAAAAAGCAATATTCAGATGGAGAGCTTGGATGAATAGGAATGGGGTTGGAGCATACATATCTGCAAATTAAATTCATGTGTAAGTTATTATATATTTAGTCTTGAGATAAGCATTAGGAACTTGTGAAGTTTGCCATTTTTCAATAAAAATTGAGGGAAGCGGCTTCCTTTTAGTCATGTTTTTCCATTTGGCAGACGCCGAGTTTAAAGACTAAAATGTGTATTTAATTCAACATATAAATCCCTACATTTTGTTATCTTTATTTTATCTCATTTATTCATTGGTTTGTTTTAGTTGATGGCTTATTAGTTGTTAGATTTGTCATTTATTGGCTTGCATTAAATTTATAGTCTAGTTCAAGAGAACCTATTGCTTCTTAGCTCTAATTTCAACTTAATTTTATCATCCCTTTTTCTAAGTCAAAGTTAACGTAGCCAGTGCAAGCTCCCCGCTTTGCTAGGAAGAGTCATAATATATGCAGCCTTCTTTTTGTATTTTTACAAAGAGGCTGTTTCTATGACTTGTACCTGTGACCAGCGGTTGCTCCCTTTTTCTATGACTATATAATGTGAATACATATCAAATAACTGGACAACTTTGGATTATAAGAATAGTAAAGTGCCTTCTTTCTGGAATTCACAGGCATCGTGAAATTCTGTCATAATCCTCTCAGGATGGGAGTTAGCGCTTCTGGGTCGTATAATTTTATGTTCTTGTACACTCATCTTTTGCTCCAAACATTTTATATCACTGGGCATGATCGTACTTTATCTGAGTCAGACAAGAATGATACCGTTGATTCATTTCACTAGTCTCATTCTTTCCACTTTTAGATGTGGCATTCTTTCCTTACATCTTTCATCCAGATGGTTTTAATAAATGTACTCGAGTTCTAGCAATTGCGTATTTGTGTGGGGGTGGGGTGGAGGCAAGAAGCCAGTTTCTTAACCTGTATTAATGCAATGTAATTTATATCTTCAATTTTGGTTGATGAAGTGTCGGCTTAACAAGAAATATCGTCAGCGTCTAGAATAGCTAACCAAATGGAAGACGAAGGATTCAGCTAATTGTGATTTCTTGCATATAAAAGATGACATTCAGAAGGAAACAGTTTATGGTCCTTCATCACTTATTGGTCTCGGTTCATCTAGATTTTCTTATGCATGTTCCAGACCTAGTGTGTTTAGGGAAGCATTATGAAACATGTCACGTATACTTGTTTCAATAAAAGAGAGCGTTAAATTGAAGTAGCCATTTGTTTGTGGTGTTGAAAGATTGAACATCAATATAGCTCTTTGTGAATATTAGTTGTTTTTCATGTAAAGTGCCAGAAAGGAAAGACGTATGTTGCTCTTCCATGTTTTCTTAGTCTATTACTGCTGAGTTTGTGCTATCAAAACTGGGGTTGGATGGTCCTTGCAGATTGGTTTAAGTTCGTTTACCTGGAATTCAATTTTTGCTGTCGTGTCCGGGCACATTTCCCTTTGCATCTAGTTTGAAGCTCCTCAGATGTTTCAAGTTTTGTTTGTCTAGAATTTCTGTGATGAGATCAGCAGACAAGTTGCTGTGGGTGACTCTTCGATCTGCGTAACGATGGAAGAAAGGAAAACAAGGATGCCAGTAATTAACTCCATGATTTGCCCACGCTAGAACTGCAACACATTATAGCTCTGATTACAGCCTATGAATGAAAGCAGGTGGTCAACCCTTAAAACAATAGGATGTCACGATAGAAAGCCATTTTAGGGAGCGAACTTCAAATCATAGTCGAGGAATTTGATATCTTGAGACTTCTACGGTTGTTTTAGAATGCATATGAAATGTTGTGTACACACCTCTTATTAGATGTTCTAGCTATAATTTTCCAGTCATAGGATAGCGATAGAATGTTGAATTTATCCTGAGATTACAATAGAAAAAGCTTCATAAATTTCTCATGAATAATAGTACAGGTGAATAAGACTCCTTTAAATAACTTGAGATGAAGGTCCTGTAAAAATCAAAACAAACAAGAATACAGTAATCCTATTTAAACAATAGTACAAACATACAAGGATATTGATTCCTTATCTGAACTTGATTCACTATGTTTAAATAACTAGATTTGGATATAATATTTTCTCATTATTATATCTCAGAAAGACTGGTTAACAAGTTCATCTTTTCAACAACCATTGTAATTTCTCAAAGTTACTTATATAAGATGTTTTTTTAAGTCATATTTTCATAAGTTATTTTACTCATAAATATATTATGCTAAATAATTAATTTTAGCAATTATCTTTAATAAATTATTGATGTTATCCAATGATCAAATCAGTTGATATAATTCACTGTCAGCTAACTGCGAATAGATTCAGTTAATAACTAATGCAATCCGCTGATTACCAAATGAGGTCATATAAATGAAGTTCATTTGATAAGCTAAAACTTATAACATTTAGACATAGGCATCGTTTGGTTAATGACGAATCAACTATTTTTTTAGCAGATTGATTGTATTTAGCTATTTGACAGTTCAAATCTTCATATAATAGTTAATACTTCAAAATCTTCATATAATAGTTAATACTTCTTATGGCAATAGAAGTGGAAAATTTAACATCCCCAGAGGCAACATGATGGGGAACCTCAAGATTAAAGATGTCGAAACTCCTTAAATACATACTTTAGATAGAACATGAATAAGAAGAAATCTCTAAACCTAATGAACACCAATCAATTATATGAATGGAAACACATATAATAAGATTGATTTGAAAACAAGAATAGAGTTCGTCACAAGTGATTATCTTGATAAGAATTATATTCTTGATACAATAAAAGAAGACAAGAAATTATCTCTTAAAGAATTCTTTATTCACCCAAAAAAATCCCTAAGCAATATTTATTATGAGGTATTTATATCTCTTGAAAAAAAAGAAACCTTTGATATGTAAAAAGCATTTAAAACATGGGACTCCCACTAAAATAAGTAAAGCCCAAATTATTATTTCTAAAATACAATCCATTAAACCTAAAAGGTTTAAATTAAATTAACCGAAAGTTAAAAAAAGTCCATCTCAATAAAACAAGCCCAAAATACAAGTTATGGGTTGTCCAAAGCTATGCTTTTAACTTAAATTAATTAATTAATTAATAATGAAAGTCTTATTGTACATTCCACCCAACTTGATTAATTATGATGCCATTGACCCTCATTATCTCTTGAGATTCTATATCATTTACAATTCGACCCACGTAGAATTGAAGCACTTTTTTGAACTTATTAATTGTTGATCTTATTATTAGTCCCTCTGGCTTTACTAACTCATCTTTGGTTCTATATCTCTTACAAAGTACTATGGTCGTGCTCACATCATCTCCTCCCTCTTCAAAAGGATTCGTCCTCGAATCTGAATTAAAGTAAAAAGGAGATAAGTCAGAAACATTAAAAGTAGCACTAATATTATACTCACTTAACAAGTCTATCTTGTATGCATTTTCACTGGTGCATTCCAACGCTTGGAACAGTTTATCACCCTTTCCACTAAGTTTTGACTTCCTTTGTTGTGGAAACATTTCTTTTCACATATGCACCCAAAGTTAATCACCTGGTGCATAGTTAATCACCTGGTTCGAAGAGAACTTGCCTTCTACCTTTATTTGCTTTTTATGCATACAAGTGATTCTTTTTCTTGATATGTTCACACGCTTTCTCATGTATTATTTTATCCAAGTCAGCCTTCTTCTTGTAATCTAAACTAATAATCTCAATCAAAGGTAAAGGCCTTAAATCCAATACAGTCAATAGATTAAAACCATACACAATTTCAAATGGAGAATAACCTGTAAAAAAATGTGTAGTACGATTATATGCAAACTCAATGAAAGACAAACAATCTTCCCAAGTTTTCAAGTTCTGCCTAATAATGGCATGCAACATGGTTCCTAAAGTCCTATTAACTACCTCAGCTTTTCCATAAGTTTGTGAATGACATATAGTAGAAAATAAAAGTTCAATACTTAACTTTCCCTACAAAAATCCCAAAAGTGACTTAGGAACTTAACATCCCTATCTGAAACAATAGTTTTGGCACATCATGAAGCCGAACCACTTCCTTAAAGAAAATATCAGCAATGTTTGTTACATCATCTGTTTTCTGGCAAGCAATGAAATGAGTCATTTTACTAAATCTGTCTATAACAAGAATTATGTTATCTCTACCTTTCGTAGTATTGGGTATAATACAAAATCCATAGATATATCAGCCTAAGGTTCACTAGGTAGAAGTAAAGGTGCATATAAACCATGAGACATAGACCTAGACTTACCTTATTTACATGCAATACAATTAGCACAAACCATTTCCATATATCTTCTTATATTTTGGCCAATAAAAATGTTCTATAAGTATATCTAAGGGCTTTTGCACACTAAAATGCCTAATTAACCCTCCACTATGTGATTCTTTAATAAGCAACTCTCTAATAGAACATGCAGGAATGCAAAGCTGTTTACTCCTAAAAGATATCCTTCATGTCTATAGAACTTATCAAATGCAATCTGCTCACAAGCCTGATATTCATTAGCAAAATCAGTATTATCCACTTACAACTCTTTCAAATGCTCAAATTCATGTAACTAGAAGTAATCATAGAAATCAATGTGTACCTTCTTAATAATGCATCAGTCATAACATTGTCCTTACCTTGCTTGTATATAATCACATATATAAATGTTTCAAGATACTCCCCCAACTTGCATACCTTTTGCTCAATTGCCCTTGACCCTTTATGTACTCGAGCGATTGATGATCATTATGTATCATAAACTCTTTAAGTAGTAAATAATGTTCCCGAACTTCAAAAGCTCTTACCAAGGCATAAAGCTCCTTATCATAAGTAGAGTAGTTCAAAACTGATCTGCTCAACTTCTTACTAAAATATGTTATGGGATGATTCTCCTGCATCAAAACAAACCCTATACCAATCCCAGAACCATTACATTCAATTTTAAAAGTTTGGGAAAAATCAAGCAAACGCAAAATGGGTACAGTACATAACTTTTCTTTTAAAGTATTAAATGCGTTTTTTTGTTCTTTCTCCCATCTAAAACCAATATTCTTCTTAAAGATTTCATTCAATGGAGTGGTAATAGTAGGGAAATCTTTAACAAATTGCTTATAAAAACCTTATAAGCCATGGAAACTCCTAACCTCACTAATTGACTTAGGTGTCGACTATTTTTGGATAGCTTTCACCTTTTCAGAGTCAACCTCAACTCCCTTAGAACTCACCACAAATCCTAATAAGACAACTTTATCTATGCAAAATCAACACTTCTTAAGGTTTTCATACAACTTCTCTTTCCTAAACACATCCAAAATAACCTTAACATTCATGACATGTTCATTTAAGTTCTTAATGTAAATCAATATGTCATCAAAGTAAACAACCACAAATTTCCTAAAGAATTCACACAAGACATTATTCATTAAGAACATGAAAGTACTAGGTGCATTAGATAAGCCAAAAGGCACAACCAACCACTCATACAATCCATATTTGGTCTTAAAGGTGGTTTCTATTCATCACCTTCTTTCATCCAAATATAACAATAGCTACTTTTTAAATCAATTTTGGTGAATATGCAAGCACCACGCATCTCAGCTAGCATGTCATCTAATTTAGGAATAGGATGGCAATACTTAACAGTGATCTTATTGACCACTATACAGTCCACACTCATCCTCCAAGTTCTATCTTTCTTTGGCACTAACAAAACTGGTATAGCATAAGGACTCATACTCTCACTCACATACTTATTTTTAAGCAATTCATCCACTTGCCTTTGTAATTCCCTTGTCTCCTTTAGATTGCTTCAGTAAGCTAGACAATTAGGAATTTGAGCTCCTGGCACCAAGTCAATTTGGTGCTCAATCCCTCTTAAAGGTGGTAATGCATGTGGTGCCTCTTCAGGAAAAACATTATCATAATCCTGCAATATATTCACAAACACACTAGACAAATTTAGGTCAAGGTCAGTGTTGTTAAATGAATTTTCCTCAAACTAAATCAAGATTAAAACTCTCTTGCCTAAATGTGCACTCTTTAACTCTCTCTCTTTGTTATAAAAACATGGTTGTATCTTAACCTTTTCACACCTCTCAATTTCTCTTTGCTCACTTTTCACATTCTTTTGTTTCTTTTCACTTACTAACTTCTTCTCTCCTGTACATCCCACTTTCTTTTCCTCACTTGTGCATTCAATCACCACAGGGCCTTTAATTTTATTCTTTTCTCTCATGGCCTCTTTTCTCTCTTCTTTCTTTTTCACCTCACTACCTAAATCCCTACTTGGTGATTGTTGAATTTTTAGTTGTTCAAGGTATGCTTCTTTAGGTAATAAAGGAGCAAGGGTAACTCTTTTCCCATTATATATAAAAGAATACCTATTCATATACCCATCATGCATAACATGCCTATCAAATTGACATGGCCTACCCAACAATATATGACCAGCTTGTATAAGCACAACATCACACACAACTTCATCCGCATAACTACCAATAGAGAATGCAATAACTACTCACCAATATCATTCAACCATTATAGTCTATATGGATTAAGGTGTATATCACATTTCAACCCCAACTACTCTACCAAAGTAGTATTAGCAACTTTAGTGTAATTACGCCCATCTATAATCATGCTACAAGCTTTCCTACCTACTAAGCATCTAGTGTGAAATATATTCTCCCTTTACTCAAGACTATCTTCCCTCACATTCAAGTTAAATGCACATCTAGCAACTAATGATTCACCCTTAACAGCATACTCAACATTCTCATCAACATCAAAACAATCTTCCAAAGGTGTCATACTTAAATCACCACCATCACTCATTAATATCATCAGACTTAGAAAAAAATCACCACCCTTAACAAACATAGTCTTCCTATTAGGACAATTCAGATGCAAAATGACCATGCCTTTGAAATTTAAAACACTTAGTATCCCTATGTTTAGAAGGTTTATAGGATTGATCAGTAGTACCTTTTTGAATTGAAATACTCTTCTCCTTGCCTTTGTTTGGCTCATTGCCTTACTCCTTGGAATTTGAATAGCATTTCCTCTTCCTATCTTCATTTTTGCTCCATTTTGGATTCTAATTGTTGTTGGAATTTGAGAAAGAATTGGTTGCCCTTCTTTTTTTTGTTGCTTCTGCACCTTTATAACAATGTTCACTAGGTCCTTCATCTCTATATAATGTTGTAACTTAACCACAATAGCAATTTCTGTATTCAATCTACCTATGAACCTTTCCATTGTCATTTCTTCCTCCTCTTCTATTTTAGCTTTAATCAATAGTATCTCCATCTCCTTGTGATAATCTTCTACTAATTTAGTTCTTAGTGCGAGTCTATGTAATTGTTGGTGCAACTCTCTATAGTAATAAGGTGGCATAAATATCTTCTTCATCACTCTTTTCATCTCTTCCCAAGTGAATATAAGTGGTTCCCTATTCCTCCTCCTATTCTTTACCATTTCATCCCACAAACTAATGCATAATCAGAGAATTTCACTACTGCTAGTCTCACTTTCTTATCTTCAAAATAGTTGTGACAAGAAAAAATTATGTCCACCTTTCTTTCCCATTCCAAGTATACTTCAGCATCATTCCAACCTTTTGAAAGGTAGAATTTTCATCTTGATGACATTGATATTGCTATCTTTTCTCTCCACTCTTTCCTCCCTCCTTATTATACCCCTCACGAATTACACTTCCTCTTCATACTCATCATACATTCTTTCCAATTCTTCCTCCTTATTCCTATGACTATCAATTGATCTACTACAATTTTGGATTCTACTGGTTTTATTAATTCTCTCATCTATCTCATCCATCCTAGTAGATAACTTCTTGAATTCGTTCATGAATGCCTTATACATCACTTTCAAATTAGGCACATTTTCATCTTCCTCGTGTAATGTTTCCTTTCCATTTGTCATTCTTATAACAAAAAGCTGCAAGGAAATGGTTAGCAATAAAAAACCTCAAAATTCACTGCCTTACATGTTTCACTCAAAAGATGGCACTCCACTCGTGTTTTGATTACCTCTTTTAAGCTTACATACTCAAGCCTTTTTTCACTCAAGCTTGTTGTCCTCAATTGCACTTCAGAATTTAATTTCCAGTTGAGGTAATTCACAAATAGCAAATTAAAATTTAGGAATGCGATGAAAACACCTAAGAAAGACGATAGGCACAAAACTAGAAGCAAGTATACCAAAATGAATAAAGGCAAAATGGGCACACAAGAGAAAAGTATATATGTTGCCAAAAAATATAGAAACAAATAGGAAGCTAACAAAAAGAAAATCTTATAATTACGCCAACCCCAAAGATGGAATTTATGCTATTTGACTTTTCTATTTCTCCCAATTTAAGACATGACCAAATCTAAATAATTTCCTAAATGACCATATCTAAATTTTGGTTGTTTCCTTATAAATAATTACCATAAAATTTACCCAAAATATGTATAGAAATAAGACCTCACCACCATCCAAATAAAATCTTTCCCTTTTTTTTTTAACTTCTCTAGCAACTAATTTCTTCTTCTTCTTTTTTCAACGCTAGTAATTAATTTTTTCATTTGTTTTCATGTTTTTGTTCTTTTTTCACAAAAGAACAAGATAAACCCTAATTTCAAATTATAATGAAAAATAACAACAATAATAGCAAATAAACATAAGAAAATAAAAATTTATCTCAATTCAAGCTATTGGACCCCGTTTCTGGAGCCCAACGATCCAGAGTCATAAAGCGTGAGTGGAATACCCGAGTTATTTTGATGAACCCTAACTTTCTTTCCATTCATCTTTTGAAATCAACACCAAAGGCTATCAATTCTTTTTTAGAGATAGAAAAATATGTTAGGAATCTATTGGATTAAGAATCACTTCATTTGGAGGTCGGATGATGAAGTTATGGCCAAAAGAATCAAACATGATTATACCCTCAATCATATTGTACCTATTTTGGGACAATTGGCATAACTTTCGTTAGAGTTGTTGGATTGAGGTCATCTTAAGATGGTTTCGAAGAGGGCTTCTAGATATGCAACTTTTGTGAAGACTCTAAAAAGAGATTTTGTGATTTGAAGGGTCAAAATACACGGCCGTGTGAACCCACATGGGCAGCCCGTGTTTCTTACGGGTCTGATGGTGTTTATACATCAGGAACACAAGGTCATTATAAATTTTACACGGTCTAACCGTGTATCCTTTGGGTTTTTGCTCAATTTTCTTTCTCCAAGACCTCTATGATGGATCCTACACCCATTCTAACATCACTTTCACTCATAATCTTCCCAAATTCAACAATCCTAGTCCGATATAACTTCATTTACCATAATCCTTCTGTATATACATCCTATGTAACATCACCAACTTATAATGATCATATCTCTTGATTCTGATATCTAAAAATTTCATGCTTTATATCGTTGGAAATCTAAGAGGATAAGCTACAACTTTTGTGAAGATAACTTTGGCTAATTCTACCTAGATTGATACAGTTTTTTCTTTGAGTTCAAAACACAATTTCTACACCTATGAAAGCTTACAAAACACAATATCTCTTCATATCAATTCAATTACTAAGTACTTTTCGTTAAACTCTTAAATCTTACCTCAAATGATTCATTCCATTACAACCTTTCCAATCATTAACATTCCATTCTAAAATAAACAACAATTTGCAATCTCAACGAAGAAGAATATGCACATACACATTCCACTTCCACAACTATCATACTCAAACTTTAAAATAACATATTCATACATAATAAGGAACTTCTCAATTTCTCATTCTCATTGTTAAACAAAGACAATGTTTGAACAAGCTTTACTTACATATCAACGTACACATCAAGAGCTTAATACAAAGTACAAAGGATGCTCATGTTTGATATGCCTATAAAGCTATCCAAAATAGTCACTAACTTAGTACAAAAGATTTTTAGCTATCTTGGAGTTTTCTGAATGCCTTTGCAAGATCTCCTCGTTCTGAACCTAAATAGGAAAAAATGATGGGTTGAGCTACACAACTTAATGGCTAATGTATTTGTAGCCATTGGCAATGAGCCACAAAATCAAACATATATGTGAATATTCATATATGCATACACGTCTTATCTTAATTTAACAACGTTTGTTCAGCATTCACAATTCTAGTTCACAACTCATAATTCAATACATCATCACATAAAATGTATTGGATGTAATTTCTCATTAAAGAATAAAACTCAAATTGCATCATAACTTAACATATCAAAATGTATGCAAAAACAGATGGCTCGAGAGTTCCGTGGAACAAAACAGAGAAACCGAAGTTTACACCGTGAACAAAACGAGTCCGATTTCTCAGGATCTCATGGCCTCAAGTGGGAAGTCGGGAGAAGGCTATAGGTCAACGTGCACGTGACTAACGAAACGGGTTCCTCTCTTGCTCAGTCACAAACAAATTTATACTCAATTTTTTCAATCACAAATTCTTAGTCTCATGTTTTTTCTTCTTTCTATTTAGTCAAAATGCCGTGATACAATTCAAAGGCATAGCATGATCATAATCACAATTCAATTATATCAAAGTGTCATACCTCTTTCAATGCATGACATGAAACACCTCATCATGCATTTTCCATATCACAACAATTCAAAACAAGCCATTTTAACACACAATACACATACAAGGCCTTTTGCTCATATTACACAACAACTATAAATAAATTACCCATCTTTTTTTGCTTAAAAATCCAAATTCAATTGTGCCCTTCCTCTTGCTCTTGGATAGGGTTTCTTTGATTTCTTAACATAACCAAAATTCTCATTCAATCCACATTCAAATGGAAATCCCCTAAAACTTTCATAATCACAAAATGCAATCAACATAAATCAAGCTCAAACCTAACCTACCCATATTCCATCTAGGTTGGAAAACCCAAGACCTAGTTTAGAAACCTTAAAATCAAATGGGTTCCCTTATTCCTATTCTTCCAACACAACACCCATTGTCTCTCTAGTCCTTTCATTCTCAACACAACCCATTTCTTTAACAAAGAAAGAAGAAAAGATGATTAACTTACCTTAACAAGCTTAATTTCTCTTCTTTCTCTACGATTTTCTCTCTTTCTTAGCTTCTCACATAGTTTTCTTCTTCTTCTCTTCTCTCTCTAAGTCTTTTCTCTCTTCTCCTAGCTTCTCACGATCCTCTCCCTCTTCTTTCTTATTTTTAAGACAACATTTAACCTTGGTCTTCTAATTATGCCCTCATCATTTAATATAAGGTCCCTTATGCCCCTCTTTTGCCTTTACATACTAACTACTTAAGCTAACTTAATTCTAGCATTCCCATATAAATTCAAATCTCTATTCATGCTTACTAATTTAATGACCCAATTCTAAAAATAAATAAATAGACAAACAAACCGTAATTAAATGATTAAACAAATAATTGATAATAATTAGAAAAAAGATTCGGGGTCCAACACAAGCTCTGATACCAAATGATGCAGAACCCTAAGGCTAAAGAACCTAAAACCCCTTAAGCACTCACTTTAGATAGAACATGAATAAGAAGAAATTTACAACTCTAATGAACCCCCAGTTAATTATATGAATGGAAACACATATAATAAGGACGATTTGAAAACAAGAATTTCACCACAAGTGATTACCTTGATAAGAATTATATTCTTGATGTAATAGAAGAAGACAAGAAATTCTTCCTTAAAGAATTCCTTATTCACTTTTAAGAAATCCCTAAACGATGTTTATTATGAGGTATTTAAACCTATAGAAAAGAAAGAAACCCTCTATATGTAAAAGGCCTCTAAAACATGTGCCTCCCACCAAAATATTAAAGCTCAAACTAATATTTCTAAAATATAGTCATTAAACCTAAACGGTTGAAATTAAACAAGCTGAAAGTTTATAAAAGTCCATCTTACTAAAACATGCCTAAAACACAAGTAGTGGGTTGCCTAAAGCTATGCTTCTAACTTAAAATAATTAATTAAAAAGAATGAAAATCTTCTTGCACATTCCGCCCAACTTGATTAATTATGATTTCATTGGCCCTCATTCTCTTGAGATTCCGTGTTATCTACAATTCGACCCATGTAGGATTGAAGCACTTCTTTGAACTTTTTAGCTTTAATATTGTTATTGGTCCCTTCAGCATTACTAGCTCATCTTTGGTTCCATATCTCTTATAACGTACCACAGTCATACTCACATCACAATGTCCGATGATAATAATTGTTTGCTTATTTGGCACTCCCTCTAACGCTTCTATGTCCTATTTACAATCACTTTAGACATTGATTTTAATGTTAATTTGTTTAGTTATTCTTTTATTTTCATTTTTCTTTGTTTTATATAACCTTAAAAAATATAAAAAATTATTTTTAATTTCTTTGTTTCTATTTTTATCTCAATTTAAATTAAATAGATATTAAATTAAATCATCATTGTTCGAAGATTCGATGCCAACAATTACTAAAAAGCTTCCATTATTATAATTTAAGTAATCAATAATTAATATTTTGAGATATATTTTTAAATTGAAATTGTTTAAGTAAATATATTCAAGATTTTAAACGTTAGAAATCTCATCATAATTGATTATTTAATAAATAAAATTTTTGAAAACCTGAATGTTTATTTTAAAATTTATAAATATTACTTTTTTGGATTTATGGCTATAACTCTTTACCCTCTTGTGTGGAAAATGGCTCTTGATCAAGCCTTGTCCTCGTCAGACCTCAATTCCCTTTTTCACCATCCTCTTGTATAAAAGATTCTGCTAAGGAGTCTTCTAGCTCCTAATTATTGAATGTTAATAGTTAATCCATGAATTAAGGAGAATCATATCTAGCCTTTAATCAACCATCCCTTAAACAAAGGAACTCATCAGTGATGATGATAATATTTATCATCATCAACCCTTCATTCATCTATGAAAAGAAAAAAATGTAATTATAAATTTCAAACCTTCTCTTTAGATGATATCCCTCCTAATAAATGGCATGATTTTTCCACTAGTTTAATACTTGGATTCTATGTAAAAGACAATGTTTTAGTTTCCAAGCATTATAAGTTTTGGGTTCCTCCTGTTCATCAAAATAATTTTCTTCATACATTGTGGTGAAGATTATATTTTTGAAGCAATAATTTCTATTATAAACTTGGAAACTGGTAATGAGTTTGATGGAAAAATGATCAAATTGAATCTTAAAATTTTAATGAAAATTTAACTTAGAATTGTTTCGACACATACACAAAGAATCTTAATATTTTATAAACAGTCAAAATTACCAGGCTTCACATTTCGTTCAACTCTCTATTAAAATAATGCACACTACATTATTTGGTAATTTTTATGAGTCCTCTACATATATTTTATCAGACAAAAACTATAAAAAATAAAAAATTATGATTCATGTCATATACTCTCTCTCTCTCTCTCTCCATGTTTTCCTTTGTCATCCCCAGCTATTCCTAAAGAATGAATAACTTTCATATGTTTCTAGAAACTAGTCCAATAATCTTTTGGTTTTGCTTTTAGAACTTAAAGTTCAGTTACCATTTCTTAGAATCTATCCTGATACCTAAAACTTCATTTCCAAGTAAGTGATCCTTAAGTAAAACTAGCTCATAAAAGGCATTGCAAAATTCATAAAGGTTACTCTTTGATAAAAGAAAATATTATATCATAATGATACTGTATAGCTTGTTAAGAATAGAGTACCTTTTGATAATATAAAGAAACAAAATATGGAGAAGTAATAGTGAAGAATAACTAGATCAATTACAAGTCAAAGCCCTCCCAAGAAAGGTACATTTCAATATTAAAAACACTAGTGAAACAATCTTAAATAAGGGAAGCTAGCTTGTTTCCATTTCCATAATCTTTTTTCTAGAATATATGATTGAAACTTACATTAATTAACCTATACACAAAGCATAAGCAACTAAATATGAACACAAAATTATGATTTAACCTTTAAGTTTAACCTAAACTCACTTTAACTCGAGTTAAAGATTCAAGCTAAAGTAAGGTGACAACTGTTAGAATCTTAAGTCCTAATACCGAAATCAAGTAGGCATTGAGGAGCCTTGACTAATGTTTGACACTTAAGGTGACATAATAAGACAAAGACTTACCAGTAGGCAAGGAAAACAAGCATTGTTACTAAGTCGTCATGCATTGGTGCACATTGGCAAAAATCTTTGCAAGATGTAAGATTTGGATATGAGACCAAAAGATAAATTGAGATGGACCTTAAGTTGAAGGTTAACTAGATCACATGCGAGAGAAAGACGTGTGAGAGCTCTAAACACTTAATGTGGGCTTAAATAGACAAACCATATGTAATGGAGTTGGCATAGGTAAACATTGGACCAGACCAATGTGCTATGAAAGGCTTTAAACTTAGATGACTCATCATCAATGGATAGAGATCAAGGGGAGATCTTGGATGACGTGATAGATAAGATCACAGTAGATATACATTAGCTCTAAAAGATAAAGATCATATGGGAGTATCATCCGAAGATAGTAAATTTTTTCATAAATATGGATGTATTATTCCTAGTTAAATGTATTCTCTTGTAATGTTAGTTGTGTTGTAGCTAAATCCTATTAGATAGAGATCTATTTAGATAGGGTGTCATTCAATTGGTTAATGTGATATAATTTGATAAGGATATATGTAATCTAGTTAGTTTAATTCAATTAAGATTATGAATTGTAAAGACAAAGGTGCTTATAAATAGCTTATTTAATCCTTGCTCCCAGAGGGAAAGAGATAACAAGGAAGGGAACATATTGAGAGCGCATTCCCATGTATATTTTTGGGGAAGTAATAAAGGATGTTTTTTTTTTACTATAGCTCTTATATGTTTATTGTTACCTAAAAGTATTTAATATTTTTATAATGTTCTTGCTTGAATGTGAGAGTTAAACACTTCGAGGGTTATAAGGTGTTCAAGAATAAGGTTTTATTAGTCAGCAATTATGTGGGAAGGCTAAGTCTTACTTAAGCATACCTAAGTGAGATTGTCTTGCAAAGGAGTTGGCATGACTTTAGTATAAGTTTGGTGTCAAGAAAAACCTTTGTAACAATAACCAAGATAACATCCAAGGTCATAACTTACATCAAATTTAATCTCATGTATTGGTTAGAACTAGGATTTTTGACAAACCACAATTAAACAACAAAAAAGTGGAAAATTTGTCATAGAGAATGAACTGGTAAAGGCTTAACAGAGGGATAAGGGGTTCAAAAAGTAAACCCACCCAAGGACGGGTATTAGTTGAAAAGTAAATGACTATATCGTAGATAGTTGAAGAAGGGAAGTGTGTAAGCAATGAACAATATTATACCATCGATGGTGGACTTGAGATTGTAAAACATATAGGTGACAATTGATTTTGGTGACTAATGGGAACTGGAAAGTGGGTTGAAAGAGAGGGAGATAGAGGTTGTGAAAAGGAAGAAATAAGGTGGGGTTTGAATACCATTTTCAAAGTGGGAATCAACAAGAATAGTAATAAAGAAGTTGAAGCCATTGTTCTTCTTTTTCTCGAACTTTTAAAGGAAGATGTTTAAAGATCAAATAACGAGAGATGAGAAAGTAAGTAAAAAGAGAAAAAAATATTTTTTAAGAGTTTTTTCCTAGATAATATATAAGTATGATATGAGATTCATAAAAAATTAATAAATAATGTTGTATTTTTTTCTAAAGCGTTGAAAAAAATGTCAACTCAAAATCTTTTTTAAACGTTTGTGAAACATTAAAGTTCTTTTTATATGTATTAAATTCTTAGGGTTTAAATTTAATTTTTGTCAAAACTTAAGGACCCTTTTATCTAATTTTTATATGTAAAACATTCACAAAGAGTTTAAGATTATGATTTTTAATCTATATAATCTAAGCCTTCTATATCATTGTCATTCCATATTTATGTGGATGAAGGGAAAAAAATAGAAACTCCTCTAATTCAGATGGTACTCATTACAGTTTGATTGGGTCTAGGGTAGAACTCGAACTTAGGCAGCTTAAGGCCAATGTAGTTCGAAACCAACTCTTTTTCTAAGTAAGTATAAAATGATATTATTTTACTATATATATTCTCCTTTTTTAAATTCTAAAAATGGCTATCTAAGAATCGTTTCCCCTTGACTCTGGCCTCTAGTTCTCATGCCTCCTACTCTTAAACCTTCAACTTCCTATTTTACTCTTATTTGTTTCATCAATTGTTTCTAGTAAGTCAAACAATCTTTTTAAATTCATATCAATATTTTTATGTTTTCGGTTTAGTTACTGATTTATCAAGTTTTCCAAACTAGGTTATAGTTCTCTTTTTTTACTCTCTGTTTTGTAAAAATGTAGTTCATACTCATTGCATTTTTTAACTTTGAACTATGATCATGCTATCCCTTGATGGAAACCTCTTATATTTGATCTTCAAAATTGTGAATTATATGATTTTGATGTAACTCCCATATCCTTTGCTCAGTTATTGCTTAGTACTGAAATCTGACAGAGAAAGATACAATTCTATAGTTGATAATCAAATAATTCATTTTGAATATATTATTAAACCCTAGTGACCCCATTGAAGGAAGTTGATAGTTGTTACACTACATTCCATATTCAAAGGTGTGTAGGCTTTCAAATTTTTGTTGTTTTTGCGGGCTATTAGATAGATAATTCCAATGAATTTAGTGTCAAATGATGAAGTGGTTCCACCACAATATCAAAGAATGTCCTTCACTATCATTTTCTTGTTTTTCCAACTTGTCAATACGAGGCATGTATAATTTATGCTCAATCACCTATATTTGGTGTTCATTACAAAGAAATATAACCAGTATCTTATTGCTTAAGTAGTATGAATTTTTTCATTATGTATTGTGAAAGTGATTAAAATTATGCATAATTTATAATTCTTTAATCAGTTGAATCAACATTAAGCTTTAATCAAATTCTAGATGTTGCAACTCTTTTTAAGACAAGTTCATTAACCATGTCATACGTAGAATAGGTGAAATTATGATAGGAACATTGACTTCATCACAAACCAAATCAGTGTTTGTTTAGTTTCTAGAAAGGAAATTGACTTGATCAAAGTTCGGAAACCAAAAACCAATGCAAATGTTGAGAAAAACTCTTATCATAATATAAGGAAACATATGTGAATAAGTCAAACTACATGAATCAATGTATTAAATGACTTCAACTAAGTCGTCAAATTCATTATACAGATTTGTTAGACATAATTAAAGCATTGAAATTTTCTTACTTTCTCAAGAATAAAATCAAGAAATGATTTTTGAATCACCATCCATATGATTAGAACCATAACTAACAATAAAATTATTGTTATAGATATTGTTTGGATAACAAATAGATTGAGATAAAAGTTGTTTATAATATTATATATTATATATAGGAAATGAGAGGTAAAAAATATTTTATAAATCTACAAAAAAGATTATTATTCAATTTTAACTATTTTTTTAATGTATGTGAATGCCTTAAGTTCAATTATATTTGTTTAGTCAATTTAAAAAGGTTATATTTGTATTATCTTACTTTATGTTAATTTTTCATTAAAGTTTATGTATACAAGTAAGTATCCATTAGTAACTTATATACTTATATATGATGATTGTATAAGATGGATGAGCATATTCCTTCAATGGAGAATTCTAATCCAATATCGAACAATATATCAGCAGAGACTTCTAATCCGATGCCAAATGAAGAAACAATCACGAAGGAGCAGGCTTATTAAGAAGTAATGTTTTGAATCACTTCAACAAGACTAGATTAATGGATGGAATAGAGAAGGCCAAATGCAAATATTGTTACAAGATGTTAGCTTAGAATTCAAAAGGTGGAACCTCTCATTTGAAGATACTTATGGAGTCTTATAGCAGAAAAATATCATATCAAGAGATCAAACATTTTTCCACTTAACTTAATAAGATGGAAGAATGAAATGATTACCACAACTTATGCAAACAAAAAATCAAAGTTTTTATTAACTAATATGATCATTGGTGATGAATATCCACTCTCTATAGTCGATAACAAAAAATTTAGGAGGTTTACTACCTCACTCTAGGTAACCTTCAAGATCCTAACTCAAAATACCTTGAAGAAGGAAAATTTTAAGATATACAAGGATTAAAAGAAAAAAATATTAAAGACATTGTCGAGTATTAAAGGATGGGTTACCATCACATAAGACACGTGGACAATCAATAAAAAAAGAAGGGTTAAATGATGGTGCCAACAGATTATATTGACAATGACTAGATTCCATGCAATCAACTATTGAGATAAGTTATATTATTTAATAGTATTTATTTATTATATTATAATTAATATTTGTTCATATTTTTTAATTGGTAGGTTTATTTATGTGTTGGCACCACATATAAGCGAAAGGTTGACAATCTTGTTTGTCGATTATTTAATTGATTAGAATACCAAATCCAAGTTGTATATTATAACACTTGATAATTATGGCATGAATGATGTGATGATTGAAAATTAAAGAATAAATTATGAATGAGGATTGTTGGGAGGTTATTCCATATGGTTATTTTGCACATATTTTGAATTTAATTGTGAAAGACAAGTTAGAGGTGATAAAGGAAGCGATACAGTCAATATAGGATAATATACTATATTGGAATGCAACATCCAAAAGACTTGAAAATCTTAAAGAAACTGCACAAAAGTATATGTTCCATACATGAAGAAGTTGGTATAGGATTGTCCTACCAAATGCAATTAAACTTTAAAATGTTGGAGTTGATATTCTACTATATTGAGGTGTTCAACAAACTGAGACAAAGAGATTATCAGTATAACTGCCTACGTAGAAGAGCAGTGTAAGTTGGGTAAAGCACATTTTGTGAACTTATAAATATTTTGCAATGCTATTGAATTATTCTCAGGAACAAAATATCCAACTTTATATAGTTCCTTTATCAATATGTGTGAGATCTATATAGTCAGATTTTTGATTCTAATAAGGTGATACACGTTGTCGTAGAACAGATAATAGAGAATCTCAATTCATACTAATATATGATCAAACATACTGTGACAATCCTTTATGTTTCATATTTGAGATACAAGATGGAGGGGTTTATTTTTATTATGACATATTGTATGGTGATTGGCTCAAGATCATATTGATGTTTTAAAATAATTTTAGTATGAGTTGTTTAATAAAACTGGAAAAAATCATGATCATAATAGTTTAGATTCAACTTCATTTAAGACTAATGTAAAACCTAAATTTGCAAAATGCATCAAAGGAAAAGGTACTAGGATTTCTTATAATAGGATCAAGCTGGACAACTATTTAGAGGTAGATGTTATAACCAAAATTGAAGATGTGAAATTTGATGTATTGCTATGGTGAAAGAACCATAAAAGCGATTTTCCAATCATGCAAGCAACTACACGGGATCCCTTAACAATTACAGTATTTATTGTTGCTTTAGAGTCTACTTTTACTATTGACAGTAATGTGGAAACTCTTATTTGCACTAGAAGTTAATGAAGAAGATATTAAGCATAAACTCTATTCTTTATGATATATTAATTTTGCTTATCAAAATAATTTTAAAATAGTTGATTATCATCTGTTTAACATTCATTTAATATAATTGTTGAATTTAATTTATACAATAATATTTCTATATATAACTGAAGTTGTGCAAACTACTGACAATCCTAATTATAATGATTAATTATCTTCTTTCATCTACAGCAAGTTTGTTATCTTTAATCTTTGTTTTTAGATTTAACTATTTTTCTTGTGATTTTTTTGATTTTATATAATTGAAGATATAATTATTTATTTGTGTGTTTTTATTTTGATTTTTAACTGTTGTCTTTATCTGTTTAATCAACTTTAGTCTCTACTCTCCAGCTATAATTGATAATTTCTTTTTTGTTTTTAATAAATTATATCATTAAATGAATTGGATAATATTAGTATAATGATATTATTTTTTATAATTAAATGATTTTCATAATATTACTATAGTATTTTTTGTATAAGTAAACTCAGAAAATTTATAGTATAATAGTATTAGTATTATGAAAATCTTTTGTTTTGATAATAAAACGGCTTTCATAATATTATACTATGATATTTGTTGTATAAAATGAGCCAAACACCATTTTATTATTATACTTAAATAAGAGAATAGTAATTAGTAAAAGAAATTATAAGCAACATTAAATATAGAAATAGTTAAGATATTAAACTTAACAATTTTAATAAAAATGAGTTTTTAGATAACAAAATATGTTATAAAAATTTTAAACTATCTTTATAATTTAAAACTATTAAAAAAAGGCCAACCCGAGCCTGATCATCTCAATAAAGTTAGTTAGGTCTGAACCTCATTTCTACTGTTCCCAAACTTTGTCCAACCTACTATCAACATTAGTACTCATTCCTACAAAATACTCTTGACCAATTCAACTCATTACTTTTATGGACACTGACGGTCAAAATAACAAACTAGATCTTAAAATGTTGCCTTCTAATGTTTCTATCCCTTATCTAGACATCCTAAAACCAATTCATATAAATGTTTTTGTTGCAACGACACTCAGTGACAAGGAGATCTTCATGCAATCAACCCTATCCAGACCTCTTAAAACCAACATTTGCCATACTTTCATAAGTTCTGAAGAAGGTAGATACATTTGGAAACATACTCTTGAAGGCATGTTCACTAATCTGTCTTACAAAAAGCTTTTATTCAGGAATCTTTCTCCTTGCCTTTGATAAAACTAGTGTGGGCTATTTATCTCTACCTTCAAGTTGTTATGACTTTTTGGCTTACAATGAAGGATAAATTGCAAACTGTAAACAAGATTGCAAAATATTCTAATATTATCAATTGATGCTTACTTTGTAAACAAGCGTAAGAGAATTCAAAACATCTTTTCTTTAACTACATTTATACCAAAAGTATATAGAGGGAATTAAGTAGAAGATGCTTGATTAACAAAGAACTAGCCAATTTGACATGCATTAAAGCTTGGTATTCTGCTAACCGATTTTTGAACATATCTGCACAACAATGTTTCTGGATCATTCTATCATCTTTAGTTACAAGCATATGGTATGAAAGAAATTGTTGGGACCCGATCTCGGAACCGGATCCCAACCGGAAAACGAAACGAAAACGAAGAGGAGGTAACGAAAACATACGGATAATCCAATACCAAAAGCGGAAACAAAAGCGAAAGCGGAAATGAATACAAATTGATGGAAACAAAAGCAAAAATAGCGAAGCGAAACGAATACGAATCGAAAGCGGAAGAAGCGATATTGAATCAAAATATGAATCGAAAATCAAACCAATCAAACGAAGCAATCGAACTAATAGAATCGGAAGCAAACAAATAGTTTGATTAAATTGAGAATCATATTCCGACAACCGAGAACAAATATTTTAGAAAGTGAAAGGGTCGCGTTGGAAACCTTAGACTAAACTATCCGAAACCGGTCTATTTTTTTTTTCTTTTCTTTATTCAATAATCAAACTCATACAAGGCCATCTTATTTCCCTTTTCTTGGAAATTATCCTCAATCAATTTCTCAAATTCATAACAAACTTCTTATCCAAGCAATATCTCAATTTCATGTTTAACAAACTCTAATCTTATTCATCATTTTTTAAAAAAACTTATGAACATATCCTATATCTTATTCTTATTCTTTCTTTTGTCATAGAAATTTCGGCAGCATAACGGCTGCATTCTAACTAACCCAAACCTGCAAAGTGTTCAAAAATACACTTCTATATTCTC
>JANIJH010000225.1:36729853-36739925 GCA_024520975.1 Erythroxylum areolatum
TCACTTACACCATACTATACTCAATTTAATCCTATTTTCTCCAATCATTGACATGCTAATTAAACTTTAAACAAAACAATTTATCTAGAAAAAATTCCATAATCAACTCAATTCATCCTTAATGAAATCAAAACAAATTCGGGGCCCAACAGATTACTTGTGACTCACTCTCTCAAATTATTGTCAAGTTTAAGCATGAACAATTACCACAAACATCCAATATATATTGAAATTATCAATAATTAAAATCATAAAAAATTCTAGAATAAATTCTAATATGAAATTTAGAACTTTATAAACATGCTTAACCTCTTAGAATTTACTTTACACATCAAGAACAATGAAAGGACTAAGGAAAAGAAGAAAAACTATGATTACTCCTTGATCTAGAAAGTTGGAATTCCTAGATGTTCTTCTTGATCTCCCATTTTTGATTCACTTTTAATTATGGCTGCTTAAGAAGGCAAATAACAAATGGAGGATGTGTATTGATTCTGTAATAAATAAAGCATGCCTAAAGGACAAGTGTCCATTTCCTAATATTGATCTACTTATAAATGCTACATTTGATCATTAAAGGTTCAATACCATATGTAACATCCCGTCTCTCAAATGATTGAGATATTTAAAGAGTTAGACTAATGAGTTATATGAGTGTCAACATGTAGAGCAAAATTAGTACAATTGTGACATGATTATTATAATTATATTCAAAGGCATAATATGAGCATACACACATGAATTGTGATTTAGACAAATGACACTCAATTCACATATTCTGGTGTATGAAAAATGTTAAGTGAAAATGATGTGAATTGTGTTTTGGTATGTACTGAATTTTGGTAAGATTGGATTTCAATTAGTGATTTGGAATTAATTGTAATTAATTGGCAAATTGATGAAATAAAATGTACATTTGGACTAGGAAAAATGTTAAGTGGTAGGATAAATTGATACATGAAAATTTTGGATGATTAAGCCTTAAATTGAGTGACATTTGGCATAGTTAATGGACTAGTAATTAAATGACAAATGGACCAATTATTGTGTGACATGTGGAGTAATTATAATGAGACATATGGATTGATTAATTGTTGACTAATGGCAGCATCTTGAGTGGATTAGTGGTAACATCTTGAATAGGAAAATGTAAGACATGCCTTAGCACAAGTGTTGTGCTTTAATGGTGACACCTAGCATGTTGATGAAGTAAATTCCAGCATCAACATTTCTACTGTTTCCCTCATCTCTCTCAACCAAAATTGCTTCAAACTTTTCTCTTTATTCTAGTCTTTGCCCTAGCTAAATTGGTACAAGAAATTCACACCTTAATCTCTCACAAAACAGCTAAGAAAACTAGCTAAAAGCTACCTTTATCTTGCTGTCCAAAATCAACTTGTTTTCATTTTATGTTGGTGATGAATTTTACTTGCATGGAAACTTCAATTAATCTGCAGTTTTAGCTAAATTGAAAGCCTAACAAGTAATTCATAATCTGATTTTTATGACATATCAAATAATATAAGAATGATGCTTGAATTGGAATGAAATGCATGTGATATTGGTGAAGAAGAATTGTTGGAACATGTTAGCTGTAGTGTTTTCTCTTAACATTCTTTGTTCCTTTTGTTATAACTTTCTCTTGACATCCAAATGACGTGATACTTGGATCAATAGACTCATAACACATTATTCTTCATCTTCACCAAAATTTATGAACATTTGAATCCATTCGGAAAAGATCGAATGATAAATTTAGGATGAAAATGGTGAGTGTGCTGGAATATTGTTAACTGGAATGATTTCACTGATCATGCTTCAGTAGTTTGGCTATATTTTGATCTATAGACTCCTAAATGAGATGATTCTTAATTTAAATTGAACTAGAGACATTTGGCTACAATTTTTAATAGAAATTGAATTTGAATTCTGTCCTTAAAGGTCTTGAAATTTAGCTTAAAATTGAGTTTTGACTTAGGCTGTAGCACTACCTGAGACAGAAATCATGTTTTGCTATTATCAAATAAAATGTATTGATGTATGTCGAATCAGACAAAGATGTCTTCACAAAAGTTGTATCTTATTCTCTTATATTTCAACTGGTATAAAGTTTGTAATTTTTGGATATTGGAATTGAGAGATATAAGCTGTACAACTTCAATGTATGATCATGCCCTAGCCAAAATTTCAAATGTACTCAGTCTGTAGTATTTTGAGCATCACTCATAGAATAATGAACAAAATTGTATGATCTTTTTGTCATTAGAAAATTAAGGCACAGGGGAACAATTTTTTAGAAGAAAGTATTACAGAAATACACCATTTTCCTTGTCATAATGATCATGCAAAGTAAACTTGAAAGTCTATTTTGAGGAAAAAGTTGGAATGGTTAATGAATTGAGCATGATCAAGTGTATTTAAGGTATTAGCCTAAGTGTTAATAAGATATATTCAAGTGATAATGTTTGAACGATTATGAATTGTGATTAAGGAAACATACCCTGGATAGTCATTGAGCATGCATTGCATATGGCATAAATAAATGTGCATAGCTGAATATGTATTTGATTGATCAAGTTAGTAATGTGTGCAATGTATACGTATATAGACACTCAAAACATACGCCATCATTCCAACATTGCTGGAACATCCGAGCAATAACATATACGGGAGTGTACTATGAGTAACCTAAGATGGTCTCACCTTAATTTGTTCTGTTTATTACTAAATTGAATTTGATATATGTCGATTGTGTTCTGAATTCCAGACAATAATTATCTTAGGCATTTGATGCATGTAAACATAATTGGAACTTGTATATGAATGAGATTGACTAATTGAATTTGATATGTGCTATTTGTGTATTGAATTCCGAACATGAAATGTCCGAGGAGTTTGATATATGAATAAAACATTGAAAGTGCTACTTGAATGTGAATGTGATTGACTACTTGTTTCTCAACTTAAATGTTGAATGTCAGACTAAAAGTTCGATGACAAATATGAATGAGAAAGAATATGAATGTGACTGAATAAGAATAATGATTGAATTTAAGGAATTCATTTCATTCCAATGCATGAAATGTAAAGGCAATTGTGACTGATGTCGCCAGTGAAAAAGAGATTAAAGCTCAGACATTTGTGGAAAGAGCCTAAGGCTCAACGTGTGCAATGAGGCCTATATTCCCAACAGATAAAGGATAGTATAGAGCCTGGTATCCACAATGGATATAGGACAGTGAAAAGGGCACACAATCGCAACAATGTAATAAATGAATTTGAGTCTCATTAACATTGCATTCACATATGATATGAATAGATTGAATGATTGCATTGTTTTGAGGACTTTTCTTGTATAAATACATGATAATTTATAAATGATTGGGTTCTGCAAAATTGTAGCAAAATGATGAATTGTATGGATTTGTGTTTAAAATTTGACATTTGTGAACAAAGTGTTTCATGATATTACTTGATGATAATCAAGTTGATATGAGTTTTATGATAACGTGAATTGTTATGTTGTATGACAAGAGTGAACCATCAAGAATGGTTACTCAATTGAGTTTGCAAAACTCACCAAAATTATAAGGTGGCTTTTCAGGTTTAGAGGTGTTATCCAATTAGACAAATTGGAGTTTAGCCACTGCAAATGAGCATAAGTTAGGGGTCGGGATCAGTTAGCACCTGCATATGTCTTTAGTTAATTTGTATTAAGTATTGCTTTACACAACTGTTGTATTATGTACACATGAGTTCTGAAATGTAATGACTTTCTGATTGAATATGTTTGTGTTGAAATGGGCTCAAATGAAATATGAGTTGCTTAAGATATTTATGATGCATGAAAAGTTTGTAATTGTTATTTCAGTAGTCTTAACGTACCATCCCCATAGAGTATATTCTCAAATATCATTGTTATGTTCAAGAATATGTCCTATGAGAGTGGTGTGTTACACCATAGGTGCTTATTTTGGTTAAATCAAATTTATATGCACATAGAAGACTATAAGAACACTTTTTTTATAAACTATAAGAGGAAATATTACTACAAAATAATGTCAACTGACCTAAAATTGCAAAAGTCATCTATGAGAGGATGGTCAACCTGACATTTGAGTTATAATTAGGAACGAGTGTGAAGGCCTATATAGATGATATGATAATAAAAATCAAGTGGTAATCATATGATAGACATGAAATAGGGTATCAACACCCTAAGGAAGTATAACATTATTTAATCTAGAGAAGTTTATTTTTGGAGTATATGTGAATTTTTTTCTTCAAATTCATGCTAACATAGTAAGGTATTAAATTCATCTTTCAGAAGATTGAAGTGATATTAAACATGGTCATCCTTAAATCTCCTAAGATTTTTCAAAGGCTAACTGATAAAATTATAAGTATATCAAATATTGTTTCTAAAGATGTACATCACCCATATTATTAATGCTATAATAGACATGCCTCCATCATAAATGTTTCATAAGCCTAATCTTTAGGGAGATTGATTAAGTGGTCTATGGAGTTTAATAATATTGACATATGATATCTACCTAAAGTTGCATTAAAATAGTAAGTATTTAACTATTTTCTTATCAAGCGTACAATCCACATAACTAAAAATGCTATTAAGGATAAGCATGAACTAAATCATAACTGTGGGTTGCATATATATATGGATTGCATATACAACTGAAAAAAGCATGCTTATTGAAGGATGATATGATTTAGAGATCAAGTACTCATAAATGTATAAGTTCAATGCATCAAACGACAAATATGAAACCTTTTTATGTGGTATAAAGTTAGCAGCTCACTTATAACTTAAATTCATTACTCTCATTTCTACCTCTTAGTTGGTAGTAAATCATACCAAAGGACAAAATGAAGTTAAGGACGATGCGTTGTAAAGGTACTATTAAAAATATATGAAATTCACTTTCAGGGATGCAAGTAGGCGAAAAGCTAATACCAAAGGGCAAAATATAGTTTCAGACCTGTTAGCCAAATTAGAAGCACAAAAGAAACCACCTCTTGATACACAATGGGAAGCAATAAGCTAGTGGTACTATAAAGATATGCCATACCTATCAATTAGAGAGACTTCATAAGAGTGGTTCACCATTCCATCAAAACATATCTCATAAGGGAAACTATCAAAAGAACAAAAGGACACCTAATGTTTAATACATCAAATTGTAAAATACATCTTAGCAAATGACAAACTCCACCATAGTATCTCTCTCTCTCTCTCTCTCTTATACTCATAAATTACGTCAATTTTTATTGTCTATAGTATGTTAATTCTTATCTAGGTCGAATGTTCGATCTCCATTGTTGTTCTCTTTATGCTTGCATTGAAACAAATCAAAGGTTGCAGAAATATATGTAAAATTTTCTTAAATAATCAATGTTGGGATATTAATAGTTAATATAATCATACGCTCACCATGTTTTACTTGGCTAAGGCTTAAGAAATCTCTCATGTACCCTTATTAAAACTCTTGTAGATTTTAGGAAAAATAAGCATACATTAGATTTTGAGCTAATGTTATTAATCCCAAACATAGAATCAATCACTTAAATGTTTTAATTAGGATAGTCAATTTTATCTATAAGGATTGAATATTCATATGCATAATAATCGAGGTGGCATTCACAACCTCTTCATCTTAAAGCCTCAACCAGAGCCATATTGTCAACAAACACGACAAAGATGACTGCTTGATCAGTGTAGGCATTTGTTTTCTTTTTCTTCATTAGGGAAACATTGCTACTATCTTGTTAATCTTCTTATTAACTTTATCAATTTCATATTTGTAACAAAAATACCAAAGTAAATGATTAGAAATCTAGAAGAGAAATTCATATAAGAAAGAAAAGTTTTAAGAATTTCATCTTCCAAAACACTAACTGCAAGAGAACTTTCTTTTGCACTATAGTAACTTGAAATTCCATTTATCCCATCCTCCAAACTTAAGAAGAAAAACTTTCTTTTCCATTCATCAGCGTCCCCAGGAGACATAGACAACCTCATCTTTAACCTAGAGTTGAGACTAGACCACTCAAAATACTTTTTAATAGGTCTAAGCTAATGCATATACTGAAATAGTATTGCCAAGAAATTTAAACCTCGCATATAGTACACTGCCATAAAGCACAATATGATACTTAAGAGTGTGGGTGTAACTAAATGGGACATAGGCTTGTATCAACAATTATGTTTTGCACAACATTGTTAAAAGGAATTCTCATCCTATTCTTGAAGCTATTAAAGTAAGCACTAATTTTTGTTCTCTCTAACTTATATGGTCTCCTTATTTGAATGCAATGAGGAATGTTAAAGTTTGATAATAGATTTTTAAAGTTAATAGACCTTTATTTAATAGTCTTACTTTTAGTTCTTTTGCTTCATGAGAATATATGATTCTTGGTAGTGGTTTGATAGTGTTGAGCAAGTTTTATATCTAATCAAACTCTCAATACCTGTAAGTATACATATCGTATTTTGTAGTGTCGAAAGGTATCAATCCCATGAGGAAATAAATAAAACAATTTAAAACTAGCTTTGTCTAAGGTATTAGAACATGATTTGAATGAAAATAATAATAGAAATTAAAATTGACCAAAATCAAGCAAATAAGCAAATAACAAATGAGCTACAAAGGTGAATTAAGGTTGATCAAGGATGACTTCTTATGATTTATTCTTTCATTATTTTGTCCCCTTAACTATTATTGATCCAATTATTTGTTGATCTTAAATTTCCTAAAGGATTGATTACTTTCTCTCAAGACCTAATCAATTAACACTAACTGAATCCTAAATTCTGGATTTTGCAACTTCTCGATTCACAAAACTTCCTAACATTTTCAATTAAACCTGAAGTTATCTATTGGATAATCAAGTTCTCATACAAGATCTCTCTTTGAATGATTGTCAATTTGATAATTGCGTGACTTATTAAATTGCCAACTCTCATTGCATAACCTAATCTAATTACTTTTGGTTCACTCTCTTTGGTTAAAGTGTGAGCATGCACAATTATCACAACTCCAAAATCTTGTAATAAATCAACAAGAAATAAATTAATAAAATAAATCTAGAATCATTTCTAATAGGGATCTAGAACCCATAAACATGTTTAGCATCAAGAAAATCAAATTACATATCAACAATAATGAAAGAAACTAAAAGGAAAAGAGAAAAATTATTTAACGACCTGATTTGGACTGTTGGAATTTTCTTGATGTTCTTCTTGATCTCTCCAATTTGATTCAATTTGATTCATGGCTACTGCATTTTTTTGGATTGATTCACTTGTTTAAATAGTTTTTTAGGCTTCTATGGTTTTTTTCCACTTAATTTAGTTCCAAAAATAGTCCCAACATGTCAAAATACTAAAATAACTCGCATGTTAGACAAGATGAAATTCACTAGAATTGCTGTTAGGAGATATACAGTCTGATACATGACTATGTACAAGATCGTGTATAACTCAAATCTCCATAATTCATGATTTTACATGGGCTGAGAGACTTACACAGCCATAGACACAATCGTGTATCCTTTATTTGGTTCAAATCTTGGTTTTCTATCGTGTTTTTATTTGAATTCTACTCCTTCAATTTCTTGTTTCTATATACTCACAAACACATCAAATACTTCTTGAAACATAAAATTAAGGTCAAATTGTTGCTCTAAACCAAAAAAATACTTAGAATACATATAAACATTAACAATAACAAAATTTTAAGCCTATACACATGATGATCATATAAGAAACACTTAAAAACACACTAAAATACCTATAAAAACGTTATATAACTTACATATGTCAAATAGTAAAACTTCACTTCTTTGTGCCCCTAGGCCTTGAGTAGAAAAAATTTGCACATCAAATTTTGCCATGTGGAAACATTTGATCAGCTATGTTTAAAGACTAGTGGTTATGGAGAAATAGTAGCGAAAGGTTTTATTTAACTAACAGAAGAAGAGAAAGGAAAAGAAGATCAACATCAAGTTAAAAAAAGATCATTTACTAAATGAGAAAGTTTTGTTTTTAATTTTTCAATCTATGGAGTTGCCTATTCTTAAGGAAATTTTCCATGCTAAAACAACAAAGAAGTTTGGAAAATTTTGATCAAGACATATGAATGTGCTTATCTAATGAAATGAATGAGATTGGATAAATTAGTTAATGATATGAAGAACAATGGTGATAGTATAATAGAAAAAGAAGTCAGGGAGAAAATTATGCATATACTCTTAACTTGATTTAATTATGTGGTAGCAGCTATTGAAGAGTTAAAAGATCTTACCACAATGACATTGAATGATTTGCAAGCATCTTTGAAGTCATGTGAAATGTGAATGAACGAAAGGTCAAGTGGCACAATTGAGCAAACATTAAAAGCTCAAGCAAATGTGAGAAAAGAAGGATCAATGCAAAGAAGGGTGGATCAAAATTTTTAAAAAAATAGAATTTCAAAAGAAGAGGAAGGAATTTTTGAACTAACTCAAGCCAAGACATAAGAGGCAATGTCCTTTTTCAAAATAATTCTAATATTCAATGTCATAAATGCAAGAAGTTCGAACATTTTCAGTTTGAATGCAAATCTCATATTCAATGCCATAACTGTAATAAGTATGGTCACTATAGTTAAGAATGTCATGCCAAAGCATTGAATATTAGAGAGAGTCATGCTTAAGTTACAGAAAGTAAAGATAATATATGGACAGTTCTTATAGCCATTCATACAATTACTAATAAGAATGACAATTAGTGGTTATTAGATATAGGTAGCAGTAATCATCTAAGTGGGAAGAAAGAATTATTTTTAACTTAGATGAAAGCTTCCAAAGCACTGTTAAGCTTAACTTGAAGTCTTGTGAAAAGGAAAGATTTCCATTAGACTGATATATGCCATCTCTTGAGTGGGACAACCAGTTAAGAAAGACTATGATTTTCACTTTAACAAGAGAGGTTGCACCATAAATGATGTGGAGATGGGCTTGATAGCAAAGAAAAACATGTAAAAAAAATGACTATTTTCGATGAATATAAAGTATGATGCTGCTTTATGTTGTAATACTACAATTGCTAATGATAATTGGCTCTAGCATATGTGACTTAGGCATTTCAACCTCAAAAGCATCAAGTTCTTTACAAATGAAAAATGGCTTACATACTTGCTTGTTATCCAAGTTCCTAAACAGCTATGTCAAAATTGTGTGGTAGGAAAAAATCAACGTGATTCTTTTCTTAAAGGACATGTATAGAGAGCTACAAAACCATTTGAGCTAGTGCACTCTAATTTATGCTATATGGATGTCCCATCCAATGGAGGTAACAAACACTTTATTACTTTCATTGATGACTTTAGTGGACAGATATGGGTTTATTTCCCTAAAATAAATATGATGTTTGTGATACGCTTAGGAGTTTTATGCAATATGTTGAAAGATGAAGTAGTTTTACTCTAAAAACCTTGAGAACAAATAGGGGAACAAAGTATATTATCTGTATAATTTCTTAAGGAAGCATGGTGTAAAGCATCAAGTAACTGCAAGATACACTCTTCAACCAAATGAAGTGGTAGAAAGAAAGAACATGACTATTATGGATATGGTAAGAAGTATGTAACATTGCAAGAAATTACCCAAGAGCTTTTGGGTAGAAGTAGTGGCTTGTGTAGCCTACATCTTGAATAAGTGTCCTGTTAAAAGTGTACATGATAAAACTCCACAAGAAGCTTAGAGTGGGCAAAAGCCTGATCTTAGTCACTTGAAAGCCTTTGGCTGCATTGCTTATGTAACGTCCCAATATCCCATTTTAGGGGTTAGGACCCTAAAATAGTGTAAAAGAGAGTATACTAAAAACATTAGAAGTGCATTTCATGCATCATTTGACATATTTAACTATGTGAATTGTGTTGATATTTATGAAATAATTGTACATGCATTCATTGACATTTTTTGGGTATAATTGATGTTGGACCAATGGTGGTTGACAAATTAAATCCTACTTATGTTTTGATAATAATAAAATGTATAGAATTGGTTAAGA
>JANIJH010000225.1:36768767-36785984 GCA_024520975.1 Erythroxylum areolatum
CTTCTTCAATACTCAAATCATTTTCAAATCAAAAAGAAGTTTGCACATAGTCTCCATTCATAGCTTTAATTACATATTGACATTCCATCATGTCTTAACCCAAGTTACAAAAATACATTGGATGCTCAATGTTCAAGATGCATATAAAGCTATTCGAAAATCTAGCCATTAACTTAGTACAAAAGCTAACTATCTTGGAATTTTTGATGCCTTGCAAGGATTGCTAACCTTCACGCTCTGCACCTAAGGAGGGAAGAGTGGGGTGAGCTACACAGCTCAGTGGTAAATATATTTATAGTCATTACCAAATGACCACAAATTCAAGCGTATGTATATATATATATATATAAATGCGTATATCCAACAATTCCAGCACTCTTCAATTTAGAATAAAACTCATAGCACATAACATTCAAATGCGTCATACACGACAAATTTAAAGATGCAATGCACAGCAATTGGCTCGAGGGTTCCATGAACATAGAATGGAGAAATCGAAGTTTACCTCATGAACAGAATGAGTCTAGTTCTTGAGCCCATATTCCATAAGCGGGCAGCCGGGAGAAGGCTCTTGTCAACGTGCACATGACGAACAGAATGATTCCACTCTCACCCAAACAAGGCACATACTCATTTTTTCTCAAATACTCATACTTTTATGCTTTTGTCTTCTTTGCATTTAATACAAAATGTAATACCCTTTTTCAAGGTATAACATGATTACCATGCAATTCCAAACGTTCACATTTAATTTACTTTCAAGTAAAGCAACTTTTGGCATTCATATAAACATACATAGGCAAGAATTTTCCCCAATTATACAATAACTATAAACACATTACCCACCTAATTAACTTGCGAAAACCAAGTCAAGCTTGCCTTTCGCCTTGCTCTTGGGTAGGATTTCCTTGGCTTCCTACAACAACCAAGGTTCCAATCAACCAACAGTCCAACAAAAATTTATAACTGAAAAAAAATCACAAAATTTTGACAAACACAAATTGAATTCAAATCTAGCCTACCCATAACCCATCTAGGTTAGAAAACCTAAGACCTGGTTTAGAAACCCTAAAATCACTTGGGTTCTCCTAATCCATCTCCTTCCAACATAAACTTTTCATTCTCTCTAACTCCTTCATCGACAACACAAATCATTCCTTTAATAAAGTAAGAAGAAAAGATGGTTAACCTACCTTAACAAGTCAATCTCTCTTCTTTCCTTCTTCCACCGAAACCTTTATCTTCTCTCTCTAACTTTTGTTTTCTCACTCTTCTCCCTCTTCAAATCACTTTTTTCACCTCTTAACAAGCAAAACAACATTTCCTTTTTCTATTTCTACCCTTAATGAACCCAAAAAGTCTATCTTACCCTTCCTTATAAGCTTATGCTCTTCTATGCTTAAGTGATCTCCCAAAAAAGTCCTTATTACATCAACACTTTACTTTCCTTTATCTATTCAACAAATCCTACTAACCTTGGCGCCATTATAGTTATAAAATGTTAAATCTATCTAAACTCCAAAATTATTTTGAAATCATACTTATTTAAAGAAAAAAAATCAGGGGTTCAACAACATGTATGAATGGATAGCTTCGGTGATGCCTAGTATGTATTATATAAACTTGGTGTGAATTTGAAAATATGCAAATTATGTATTTAAGATTGTGAGAATTGAAGTTTATTGCAATGTATAAGTGCAAAAAATTGTGGTATAGAACCGTGTGGCTATAGGTTCTACATTGGTTGTGGTTTGAAAATAAAGTTACAATAGTAAGAGAAAGTTGTAGATGGTGAAATACGGGTAAGATTCGTTTTTTAGTAATTGACTTGAATCTTGAGTTTTGAGTTATTCTGGGGTAAGAGAAGTTAGAATGGGAGTGGATATGTAGTGAGAATAAGTTAGAAATGGTGAAGAAGAAAGATTCAGAAGATGAAGAAAATGCAAAAAATCTGAAAGAGTTACGTAGATAATGCTCTATTTTGATGTTTGAGTTTAATTTGAAAGTTTGGTTTTTGTTGTGCGTTGTCGAGCTGAAATGGAAGTAGAAAAGATGGTTAATGCATTAATTATAAAGTGTAAAAGAGAGAAAATCTGAAAAAAGAATGAAAGAAGATTGAAGTGAGAATAAAAAATAGGAGAGAGAGAGAGAGAGAGAGGAAGTATATATAAAGTTTCAGATTTTTGTTATTTGAAGTGGAAAATTGAATCTGGCTAGTTTAGAGATTGTATTAGATATTGAAATGGAAAATAGATGATTTAGAAATGAGAAAATCTGAAATAATGAAAGAAAGAATCAAAGAAGAAGAGGAAAAATAGGTGCGGTGAAGAAGAAGACAGTGCAGGTCCACCAGGATTGTCGCGGTCATGTATGTACACAATCGTGACTTCGTAGGACCACTCGAAGTGTCACGGTCGTGCATGTACACGATCTTGACTTCCCCATTTATCCAAGGAGGTTATTTTCTAAACATACTTTGATCTTTTTGTTATAACTTCTTCACCTGACATCTAAATGACTTGATTCTTAAACCAATGGACTCATAAGACATTGATTTTCATCTCCACAAAAAATCATAATCATCTGAAGTGGATTGATTGATGAATTTAAGACAAAAATTTGACTGTGCTAAAGTATGATAACTGAGATGATTTTTACTGAACATACTTTGGTAATTGGACTATATCTTGATCTGTAGACCTCAAAATGAGATGATTATTGATTTGATTAAACTAGAGATATAATAATTCTGTTGAAGCTTAAGTACAGTTTGAGATCTTTTGAGTATAAATTTCAGTATACAGGACCAAATGAAATGGTCTTGGTTTCATTAGAAATTTAAGACATGGGAGAACAACTTTCTATAAGGAAGTGTTATCAAATTATCTCAATTTTCTTATGTGAATAATTGAGCAAAGAGAACCCGAAAGTTGGTTATTAGATAAATCTGGATTGAGAAATTGGGTACGGTTTTACATGATTGACAATGTGACAAGATTAAGGATAAGAAACCCGAAATTTGCCATGAACATTCATCATACATATTAATTATACATTAATGTACATTAATGAATTCTTAATTATACACAATAGTGATATGTGTTTGTACTAAATGTTATAAAGAAACGCATAGAGCGACCACTTCTAGATATTGTTCGGACTTCAAGGCAATAAGCAACAAGGGAGCTTTAGTAAGTAATTTAGATGGTCTCTTTTGTAAGTAATTCAATAAGAAGTATTTGATGGTTTTGCTTTGACTATTTTGTTTGCTATTGATTGCTCCATTGAATGATTTGAAAAGCCTGCAGTAATCTTTAGGGCGCTCACACTTTACTTTATTTTATTTAGTACTGAATTGAATTGTGTATTATGCTGATTGTGTTCTGAACTCAAGCCAATGAATGCTCGAATTGTTTGATGCATGTGTACTGAATTGAATTGTGTATTATGCTGATTGTGTTCTGACTCGAGCCAATGAATGCCTGAATTGTTTGATGCATGTGAATATGATTGACTAATTATGTTTGCACATGAAATGAACTTGTTTGGTTTTGTAATTGTTAAGTCCTAGTCGTAGGTAAATAGGCATGCCTAGAAGGGTCTGTAGCTACTTCTGAAAACTTCAGTGTCGAGATTTCGACCTCTTTTGGACACTTTAGTGTCGAGACCTCAATCTCTTCTAGATACTTTGATGTTGAGACTTCAATCTCTTTTGGACATTTCAGTGTTGAGACTTCGGTCTCTTCAAGATACTTCGGTGTCGAGACTTCGATCTCTTCTGTTTAGTGATGTCACTCATGGTATCTTTTGTATAAGTCTCGTTACCCACTTCTGTTCATAGATTTATAGTTTAACTCATTTTGTACTTTGATCTCTGATAAGCTTTGATAAGAAACAAACCATATTTTTGATTTGATGGGTTAACACCCTATTTTGAAAATGTGTTCTGTATTCTGTATGTTTTGTTCTACTATTGAAATGTTTGACTTTAGCATATGAAGTGTTTTCATTAATAAATCTTATTCTGTTCTAAATTCCAATATGTTGAGATGCTTTTGCACAATATGATTCAGTATCTGTTGATAGCACATAGTTTAGTTATTATTCACTAAGTCATATGCTTAGCACGGTAGATTTGTCTTGTAAGTTCAGAGAGAATGACTTAAGAACTGGGACAAGTCAATCACAATGGTCAAAGGAGTTTGAGTTTTTGTTTTGACAGAAATGTATTTTGAGTTTGATTTTTGGCTTGTATCTGAATGTATATGAAGGGTTGTAATAACCACATTACAGGCTGATTTCTGAACTTATGGTATATAATATGTGTTTGCTTCAGTTTTTAAAATTTTATGTAATGAAGGTTTAGTATTTTGAAATGCTTCTGCATCGGTTTGTTGTTTATTTCTATTTTTGAATCCGAAGTGATACTCCCGTATCCTCCCAAGGGATATTGGGGTGTCACACTTTCAACACATGTAACCGAAGAAGAGTTTTTAACACTACAAGAAGATTTGAAAGTGTAATGCTTCACAAATCTAATATTACTCCACCTATTTAGAGAAAAGGAAATTCAAGTCAATCCTATATGGCCAAATGCTTACCAATAAACTCCTTATATTTACATCAGTTGAAATCACCTATACTTTTCTACAAATCACCACATATGACATCACAATTCTTCAACTGAGTAGATTTTCTTGCGCAATGAAAAGACAAACCAAAATTTAGCTTATAAAATTTAGCTTATAAATAGATTTTCTTTCTTATCCAACTCACTTCCTAAATATGAGAACCTCAATTTCTTGTTCCATACTTTCTCAGCTACCAACATACAATTATTAGAATCCGGTACACTTACCCTTAAGCTATACTACCTACAAAAATCAAAATTTTTAATCTCACACAAACAAAGACATAACCAACAAAATGAAAACAAAGAACACACAACTTAACACTCTTAATAAAAAACTAATCTAATATCAAACTTTGACAAACTAACATTCTGTCGAGTAATTACAATTCAATACAACCCAGAAAAATAGAAAGAAAGAAAAAGGTCATCAAGGTAATAAAATCGTAATACCTGAACAATTAGTGAAAAACTGAAAGAGGGTATCCATTAAAAACATATTTCAAAGCAGTTGTAGGGCAGAAAGATCCCATCTCCATAAAATTCACCATCTTTCTTTCTCTCTCTCTTTTGAAAGAGCCAAACAACTAACTGGTTGTCACTGGGCAAGGAATTAAAAAAGAACCCATCAAATGAAAAGAGAGAAGAAATGAAAGTATTGAGTGAAAGAGACCGAACCTTTCACCTTCTCACTTCATGTATGTGTTGTCTTATATAAATCAAATTACCTAAACTATACAATAAATAGGTGCTTGAAAATGCAGTGAAGATGATGTTTTGACAAGAGGCTGGAACACGAGGATGAAGGTTAAACACGATGTCTGGGAGGCGATGATTGGAATATGATGAGGAGGTCGAAAACACAAAGAGGAGCTAGAAATGCAAGGAGGCGTTGGAGGAGGCTAGAAATGAGAGATAGGAGGACACTAGAGCAGGCTCGAAATGAGAGTGATGATGACAAAGGAGGACACTAGAAATGTGAGAGAGGAGGATGGTGGAGGAACTGGAAGCGTGAGAGAGAAGGACGGTAGAGGAGGCTGGAAATGGGAGAGAGGAGGCTGGTGAAGGAGGAGGCTGGAAATGGGAGAGAGGAGGCTGGTGAAGGAGGAGGCTGGAAACGAGAGAGAGAGGAGGACAATGGAGGAGGCTTCAAACGTGTGAGAGAGGAGGATTCTATAGGAGACAGCTGGTATTGGGTTTCATATACCGTCATTTTCATTCATAAACACTGGATTTGGGGGACACTTTCATTAATTGTCGCCAACCACGATCGTCGCCAACCACAATCGTCGCCAATGATTGATTTTTTAATTCTTTTTTTTTAAATTCCATTAGTATTACCTATGACGACAATTTTAAAATTGTCACCCAAGGAAGAACACTTTGGCACGGCTTTTAAAATTTGTCACCAAAAGCTTATGTATACAAATTATAATATAATATACAAATTTATCTATATAATAATATAAAATTTATATATAATAAATAGAATAATATATAATTAAGATATAAAAAATTTGTCTATTATCTATACATTTATATATCATTATATTAATTACCATATAACATTATAATATTTACAATTATTATCTATACATTCTTATATTATTATATTAATTACTGTATATCATTATATTAATTACAATATATTTAAACAATATTTACAATATCATTAAAAATGAAAATTAAATATTAATAAAAATTAAGTAGATTATATCAATAGAATTGATAGACAATATATTTGAAACTTCATGTTAAACCTATTTGAAAATTTTGTGACATCATATAAAAATTATCAAAACATATATTTTAAAATAGAAAAATAAAACGTAAATATGTCTTATAATAATTAATTTTGAATTTATAGTTTTATAAATTTTTGAAATGAGATTGTTGTTAGATAAATTTATTTATTAGAATCATTATAAATAATATTATTTTACATTTAAGGTGCTTATATACCTGGAAGACTAATTGGTGATAACATTCTCTTACTTTAGGAGCTCATTATCAATTATTTTAAGAAGAAAACCAAACCTAATTGTCATATCAAAATCGATCTTAGGAAAGCCTATAATAATGTTGATTGGAGCTTCATCTCAAATATTCTACAATCTATGGAATTTCTAGGAATATTCATAAGGTGGATTGAATAATGCGTCACAACTTTTTGTTATAGCATCTTGATGAATGGCCAACCTACCAGGATTTTTCAAAGTAGCAAAGGGAATAGGTAAGGAGATCCCTTGTCTCTATACATCTTCACCACGGTGATTCAAACCGTCTATAAAATGATTGAGTATGTTATGGCACAGACCAAGGATTTCAAATACCACTCTAAATGTGGTAAATTTAAACTAGCCAATTTTTGTTTCGCAGATGATATGATCTTGTTTTCAAAAGCTTATGCCACTACTATCTCTATGTTGATTAAAGCTCTAAAGATATTCCACATAGCATCATGACTTTAAATAAATTGTTCCAAAAGCAACATATTTCTGTCTAAGAGTGCCTTAAATTTGTAAGACATGATCTCTACCTTAACTAGTTTTTAGTCACAGGAGTTCCCAATGAAATATTTAGGCATCCCCATCTCTCCATACAGATTAAAGGCACAGGATTATACAGATTTTTTTGATAGAATACATGCCTGAATCTCAACTTAAAGCTCCAAACATCTTTCGTGAGTAGGAAGAGTTCAGTTTATTAACTCGGTCTTCAATTCTATCAACACCTATTGTGCTCCCCACTTATCTCTTTTAGGATCAATTTTAAAGGCTATAGATAATCTATTCAGAAACTTCTTATGGACAAGAAGTAAGGAGAGGAGTCACAAAACTATAGTGAAATTGAAAGAAATTTTCACTCTTAGAAATCAAGGTAGTTTCGGGATTTATTCCATCAAAACTGTGAACTCAATCTGTTTACAAAAAATCTTTGGAGGTTAATGAAGGACAAGCAATCTCCATGGTGTAGATGGATACCTAGCTACTTCATCAAGAGCAGGAGCATATAGGAAATCAATCAACATTTGGTATGATAACTGGCTTTCTATGGGACCATGGATTTACTCCGATGTTGTTGATTCCCTAATGGCATGTTTGGTTCAATGGAATAAGTATTCAATTCCTAGTGTATTCTTAAAACTTAGTTATTCCTTTCCTTTGTTTGCTTAGGAAAAATACACAGAATAACTAATCCTAGGATTAGATATTCCTTAACTTTTGGTAATAACTAAAGACCATCCCCACCTATCTTTATGTATTATGAGAATAAGTCATTTAGGACATTTTTATCCTTCACTCCTGCTTTCACTTCTTCTTCATTTTCACTCTCTACCTCTCGATTCTCTTCTCCAGAAAATTGCCTCTCTCTTCAAATCAACCCAGCCTTCTACCATCTATCCTCTCTTCTAGGTAAGTTATTCTTGTTCTTTCCCATGGGTGATGGGTTTTTGTTGATGGGTTTCGATTAGGTGAGGGGTTTTGTTGATGGAGTTATGTTTGTGTTTTGTTTCTATCGGCTGAGGGATTAGGTTTTGTTTATGGGTTTTGTTGATTCTTCATAACTTTGATCTTTGCAAGTAAAGAGGGAAAAAAAAGCAAAGAAAAAGCTCATCTAGTTTTACTGGAAAGAGTTTTATGTTCAACAAGTCATTTGGATTAGTAGTACATATGAAACTTTAGGGCTAAATTCTCAAAAAGTAATGTTTGTAAATACTATACATATATATCATAGATTCTCAAAACTAGTTTAATTTTCTGTCTTATTGACTCATGTTTCACATATACCCTCATTCCTATCATAATTTTTCAGCCATGCTTTTGATGCATCTATTTGCCTTTTCTCATTGTTGGAGTAATTCCTGTATTTGTGTCTCTCTTTCAAGGGAACAAAACCTATGCCTTTCTGTTTTCTTGTGGCGTCTGCCATCTTTTCTCTTCTTTTTTCTATTGTGGATTAAAGAAGACAAATGGAACCAGTGGAGTGGGTAGTTTAGGTTGAAATGTGTAATTTGATGAAATACAAATGATGAAAAGTCGTGTTTTAAGTATTTAGTTTGATGATGAAATTGTTTAAAGTGGTTGATAGTTGAAACAACTGAAATGAAATAATGAATTTTCAGTGTTTTAATTGACATTTACCTTTTAACTTTCTTAATAAACTATGCAATTAAGTTGTATGTCTGTTGATACATATTTTTTCAACTTGAATGAAAATGTGGTTGAATTTTGATAATATCTTCTTATTAGTTATTAATTAGTCCTGTTTAGAGGTTGGTAACTTGAATAAAATGTTTTAGATGGTTCCAAAGTCATTTTAGCTAGTAAAAATAAACTCCCAAATAACATTTTCATGGTGATAAGGATTCATAAATTTTCTTTTCTTTCCCATTTTTGGTATGTGTTCAATTCATAAGGGAGAAGTACAGGGGAGGGGTCACTTTCCCCCTGCTTCATGTGCATCATGGCCTAAGATAAAGGGAGTCATGTGCACTTGAGCATTCGAACCACTACAAACTAATCCTGCATGTACTTTAATGCCACTTCTACGTGTAGTTACATAATACAATTTAAATGGTAAATAGCATAACATATTTATGTATCCTTTGTAAGAAAATCTTTTTGTAAATTGTCAATTTCAGTAACTTTGAATAATGTTAGGTTTTAATGATCAAATTTTAGTTATAAATGTAATAAAAACACTTTAGTTATAGTTCTAAGTTTACACTAATTTAGTTTGATATTGCAAAAAGTTTATTTTTAGATCAAGAAAAAGTTTTAAAAGACCATTTCTAATCTTATTTTGTAACTTATAACCTTTTTGTGACATACAATCCCTTGAGAGATATCCTAAAGTAAAAGCAAGGATTGCCCATAAGACCTTTTTATCTTAAATACAAAGTCCCAATCATCATGCTCTTTTTGTTTCTAATGTATGGAATTATGTTGTGTGTTGTGAATCTTCAAGGACCCTATTAATTATTTAACGTTTCCTACAATAATTTCTTAGTTTTATTAACGACAAACTTTTGCATGTCCTTGAATAATGATTGAATTTTATTACAAGTGTTCATTAATAGTGGCATATTATCAAATTTTGAGTTTCTTCAATTTGAATATAATAGGGTTTTTGAATTGGAGAAACCAGTTGAGAAGTAAAAGCTTATTTTAAAAAACATGCTAATAATTTCTCTTTTCCTAAAATGTTACTTTTATAAAATTGAGTTTTATTTAAATAGTTGATTTATTACATAATAACTGAAAAATAAACATAATTTGTTTAGAAGTGAAATCCTTTTCTTTCACAGTTCACGCCAAATGAATCGTTATACTGGCACCATTTTGTCTTCATTTGCAAGTCTACAACTAATCCTTTCATTATCTTCCAACATCCTATGTTTCCATATGTAGTGTTGTGTTTTTAAAACAATGGATTGAATATCAAATGAGATACCTGATTTTCCTATGGATATAAACAAGTTAATCCTCTTTTAATGAAATGTTTTAGTTTTTGACTTTCCAACTTGAAATTATGCTTTTACAGTACATATTTGACATCTCATATTTTAATTATCAATTACATCCTTCCTTTTAATGCTTTTGTGGCTAATTTAAAATGTGTTTCTAACTTTGAAGCCCTCCAATCAGCTATAAGGTATGTCTATTCTTGTAGTTTTAAGTTTGTCCAACATTTTTTGTCCTAAATTTGGGATAACTTTTAAACTGATTAATGTGAATTTAGCTTGTTGCTTTTCTTGAAATCAATGAACTGTAGCATCTGTTATCCTTGACAGAGTTTATGCATAAGAGATTTGAACCGTGAATCTTCCCGTTTGAATAGAGTTGCGAACTAAGTTTATTTTACCATACTGTTTTCACTGAATTTGATCTTTGATAATTTTGAGAACTATGTCAATATCAAGAACTTATTTAATGCATTTTGTAAGTACATGATTAATAGGAAAGAAGCGTAAGCCTCGAAAATCAAAGGCCTGTTGACGTATTTTCCTTTTCTGACCCATATGGAAAAATGGGATAGTATCCACTAACAATTATGCCCTACTTTTCTAAGGACCAACTTTAGAAATAAAATTTTATTATTTTGGAGAATTGTCCAAGGCTCAAGGTTATCTGTCTATGGTATTTAGGTTATGCTCCTTTGAACAAAAGAATGTATGAGACATTTTATTTATAATTTTGGATTATTACAAGTCTTGGTCTCGGCTACTGTTATGATACAAGCTTTTTAACAGGGCCATTCCAACAAATTTTGGAAGATTATAATTATTTCATCTTTGTTCTCTTACATTGTACATTTATACTATTTTGAATTATTTCATGGTTTTTCTCTTACAACGTATATTGTTTGAACAAATTTATGTAAATACATTATAAATTTTATTTTTTGCAGTCATGGCTTGTTTGAGTTTAAATTTACGTAGAAATGTTGAAAGAACAAAAATGAATGTGATTGCCTTGATTGTATGGTTGCTATTATGTAATGTTGTTAGTTGGCTATTGAGTTTGTTGGCATTGGAGGATTCTTTATATAGTTATAAGCTAAAGGTTAGAAGTTATTTTCTAAATTTTTATACAAATAGAAATTATATGAGGCGAATTGTGCATGATAATGATGAGTCATGTATTTCAACGGTTAGGATGAATAGGCAAGTTTTTTTAAAACTATATGACATGCTATAAAGTATAGGAGGATTAAAGTCAATAAAAACATGCTTATTGATGAACAAATAGGAATTTTCTTACATATTATTACTCATCATGTTAAAAATCGAGTTATTAGAAAAAATTTTAGAAGGTCAGGTGAGACAATTAGTCAGTGTTTTCATAATGTTTTAAATACGGTGATGCATTTGCAAGATCTTTTGTTTAGAAAACCTGAGCCTTTGCCAACAAACTCTTCGAACCATCAGTGGATGTGATTTAAGGTAGATAATCACCCTATTACATTAAGGTTCCTCATTATTTTTTATTTCATTTGAATTGTAGAATTGGTTAAGTACTCTAGATAAGACATATATTAGGGTTGATGTGTCAATTAAAGATAAGCCTAAATTTCGAACTCGTAAGGGCGACATTGCAACAAATATGATAGGTGAGTGCACACCTAACATTCAATTTATTTATGTTATTCCTAGTTAAGAAGGGTAAGTAGCTAATGGTCGAGTTCTTCGTGAGGCAATTACTAGGAGACATGGACTAAAAGTGCCTCATAGTAAGCTTTCCTATATGATATAGGAAGGTTGTTTCAAATTTTGTATATAAGATAATGTAAATTGAATAACTTATATAATGTTTTTTAATTTGCTATTACATAGTTGATGTAGGTTATACAAATTGTGAGGGGTTCCTTATACCTTTTAGGGGTCAAAGGTACCATTTGAATGAATGGAGTCAAAGTTACCAGCCAAAAACTCCAGAGAAATTTTTTTAATATGAAACATGCGAATACACTCAATGTAATTGAGAGGTGTTCTGGGTTATAAAAATTAGGTGGGTTATTCTTAGGAGTCCATCATTTTATCTAATAAAGACACAAACGAATTATTATAGCTTATCGTTTGCTTCATAAATTTATTAGGTAGGAGATGAGTTTTGATCCCATAGATAGTGATTTAGGGGATTATTTTCACCCAAATCCTATTGTTGAGGAGGATTCTATAACTACTATTGACCTAAACTAATGCTTAGACAAATTAGAGAATTGATTTGGCACTCGAAATGTTCAATGAATGGCGAACATCTAGGCAAAATGAAAATTGACATTTTTTAGGTGTTCTGTTATATTTAAATGTCAAGGGGTTTTATATTATTATATTTGTAAATTGTTGTACTCTTTGTTCTTTATGTTGTACGCTATTATTGTAGACTATGTTGTTCTCATATGTTGTTAATGTTTAATGTTAATAAAATGAAATATTTTATGAATGTAGACTATGTTTTTCTTGTAAGTTGTTGATACTTAATGTTAATAAAATGAAATATTTTATGAATGTTTTTATTTTTCTTTATTATGATGATTATTTTTTATTTATCAAAACTGCTTTACTTTAGTAAATAAGTATGTCGAGGAATTTCCTGTCAGTTATTGATTCTCAAAACTCAAAAGGAACAAAAAGAAAATGAAACTATGAAGAGAATGTTGTGTTATTTTCCTACTTTTTTGATTTGCATAATCTGGGAACATACAATGGTGATATTGGATTTAAAGTTGACTGTCTGAATGAATTAGAAAGAATCATAGCAACAAAGCTCCTTAATTCAAACTTAAAAGCCAGACCTCACATAGAGTCTAGGATTAAGACTTTAAAGAAAGAGTGGAGCATTGTATATAATAGGATAAGGAAAGACACTAGTGGATTGATGGAACACCGAAAGGAAGATCGTCACTATTGAAGATCATATGGGATTCTTGCTTAATGATAAGTATTGAACTTTTAACTTTTTTAAGTATTTTATTTAAGTGCTTTCTTGTCATTTATATAAATTATTGATGTTGTTTTTGTCATTTTGTTAGAATCACAAACATGCAGCTCAATTTAGAAGGAAGGGTTTTCCTTTCTATAATGAATTGACTGGGATCTATAGAGAAGATTGTGCAACTAGAAATGATGCACAAACTACTGTGTATATTCTTGGAGAAATGGAAAGGTAAGAAGGTGCAGGTGGGATATATGAAGGTAGTGAAGATCAATATGAAATTGAGCATGGTTTGCATGACATAGATGAATCCTTTACCCAACCTCAAGCATCAACTCTTGAAAGACAAACTGAAAATATTTTAGCAAAGAGAAGAAAAAATAATCATATGGGAGAGCCAATTCGTGCATATTCAATTATTGCTACTGCCAAGATGTCGACTAATATCATGAACGAGAATGGAGAAAATTTGTGTAGGAGTATTGAGACTAAAACATATATTCAACAAAGAGTTAGATGGTGCATTGGGTGAGATAGAGGGACTCACAGATGATAAAAGGGATATTCCTTTAGGCAAAATTCCTGATCATCCTACACAAATGCTTGTGTTTTCTAGTCTTGTGTATTCTCAAAGACTTAAGTCGGTGAGAAGGTTTCTTGTCACACATTGAAGATTATGTCGAAGTTTAAATATTTTGTCTAGTTATTTAAAATAGGGGTGAAACTTATTTTTTTTCAATTAAATAACTTTTTTAGTAATTTAAAGCCCTATATTAATTTTATTTTCATGTCGTTTCATTGTTATTTTATACTGTAATTACAACTATATAATGCATGTTGACATAAGTCAGACCAAATTTACGAAGTATATGAAGGAAAAATTAACCACTACAAAATGTTAGAAAGCTATATGATAAGAAGAAAATCAATAATAATAAGGAATTTAATAATAATAATAATAATAAGAAGAAGAAGAAGAAGAAGAAGAAGAAGAAGAAGATTAACAATAATAAGGAATTTAATTAATAAAATTAATAATAATAAGAATAAGTTGAAAATTAATAATAAGAAGAAGATGATGACGATGATGAAGAATAATAAAATAAATAATAAGAATAAGAATAATTAATAAATAATAATAATAATAATAATAATAATAATAATAAAAGAAGAAGAAAAATAGTAATAATAAGAAATTTAATAATAACATTAAATAAATAAGAAGAAGAAAAATAAAATTAATAATGAGAATAAGAGTAATAGGAAGAAAATTAATAATAATAATAATTAATAATAAGACTATAATAATAATAATAATAATAATAATAATAATAATAACAAAAACAACATCAACAATAACGACAACAATAACATCAACAACAACAATAATAATAATAATAAGGAATTTAGTAATAATAATAATAATAATAATGAATTTAATTATTAGTAATAAGAATAATAATAAGGAATAAATTAAATTTAATAATAATAATAAGAAGAAGAAAATTAATAATAATAATATTAGTAGTGGTGGTGGTGGTGGTGGTGATGACGATAGTAATAATAGTAGTAATAGTAGTCACAGAAGTCGTAATAGTAGTAGTCATAGTCGTAGTCGTAGTCGTAGTCGTAGTCGTAGTCATAGTCGTAGTAGCAGCAGCAGTAGTAGTTGTTGTTGTAATAGTGATAGTCGTAGTTATAGTCGTAGTCGTAGTCATAATGGTCATAGTAGTAGTGGTAGTAGTAGTTGTAATCGTAGTCATAGTTGTAGTAGTCATAGTTGTAGTAGTCATAGTTGTCGTAGTAGTAGTAGGAGGAGGAGTAGGAGCAGTAGTATTCGTAGTTGTGGTGATGATAGCAGTAGTAGTTGTTGTTGTTGTTCTAGTAGTAGTAGTTATTGTATTAGTAGTAGTAGTAGTAGTAGTAGTAGTAGTAGTAGTAGTAGTAGTAGTAGTAGTAGTAGAAGTAGTAGTAGTAGTATTAGTAGTAGTAGCAGTAGTAGTAGTAATAGTAGTAGTCGTAGTAGTAGCAGTAGTCGTAGTAGTAATAGTCGTAATAGTAGTCACAATAATAATTGTGGTAGTTTTAGTCGTAGTGGTAGTTGAAATCGTAATATTAGTCATAGTGGTATTTGAAATCGTAATAGTAGTCGTAATGGTAGTAGTAATAGTCGTAATGGTAAAAGTAATAGTATTAGTTATAGTAGTAGTAATAGTGGAAGTAGTAGTAGTAATAGTCGTAGTCATAGTAGTAGTGGTGGTGGTGGTGGTGGTGGTGGTGATGGTAGTAATAATAATGTAGTTAGTGATGATTATAATGGATATTTTGGTCTTTTTGTTAGTTATTCCTTTGTCATTCCAAGTTTACGTTTTTAAACTAAACATTGGCATAGAAATTCTTTAGCAATAAATCAAACTAAGTAATACTCATTCCATTCTATTCCTAAGAATAACTATTTCATTCCTTATCTATTCCAGCAAGTGAGCCAAACAGGTTGTAAAGAGTTCAATCCCCTTAGATGCGTCAATTGCTACAGCATTACAAAACAAAGATAAAATTTAGAGGTCAACAATTCCCAATTATCTAGCTGAAGAAATATGTGGAACTTATTGTGTTGCAACACTAAAACAGATAAATTCATTTGGAGACATTTATCTGATGGCAGATGCTCAAATTCCTTTTTTAAAGAGATATTTTTCAAATAACTTCTCAAGCTGGCATGGACTAAAGACACATGGCTTAGTCATCTTCAACCTCATGAAGCACTCACTCTATGGATCATGACGAAGTGTTGGCCCCCTGAATTTTTCTGGATGAATTAAGCATGGTTTAAATAAATTATCAGGTTGATAGATAAAGTTTTGGATTTTCTTGGTATGAAAATGTTAGTAGATTTATTTTTATGGTTTAGGTTGTATGAAAAGTGGTAAGAATGTATAAGGGCATTTTAGGCAAGTCATTTAAGGTCTTAAGACTTAAGGCTTAAATGAAAGGGCAAAATGGACATTGCTCACTTGGTGAGGGTATAAAAAGAAGAAGAAAGAGTTATGTTTGTTTAGAAATGGGAGAAGAAGTCGTGGAAGAGAGGAGAAGAGAGGGAAAAATTAGGGTTTTGGAAAGCTTGAAGAATTTGACGAATCTTGGAGCAAATACCTAGTAAGTCTAAGTGCATTTCATCTTGTTTTGGTTAGATTTAACCCTAAAATAGCTTGGCATGAGTTAGAACAGATTGTTTGGAGGTTTTCGGAAAAATGGTAAAATTTCTTTGGGTTGATGATCTTGGTGTGTTTATGGCTGATTGTAAGGTTGTAATGAGATAGAAATGAAGTTTAAGACATGATTTAAGATTTCGATGTGTTGCATTTGCAAAATGGGGAGGATTGTGGTTGAAATTTGAGAGAAAATCGGGTTCAGGAGGCGTTCCCCGACCCGCACATCCTGACGTGCTCAAGAGCACGCCGCGGCGTGCGAAGGTGTCGTGGCGTGCGAGAGCATCCACGACGTCACCGCGGCGAGCTCCCTTCGCCACAGCGAGCTCCCCTTTGCCGCGACGAGTTCAGTTTTCCTAGAAAGACATGTTTTGGCATTTTGGGCATAACTTTTGATGTAGATGTCCAAATGAGATGATTTTTAATTTTTTGTAAACTAGAGACAAAGTTCTACAAGTTTTATGAAGAAATGAAGTTTTGAATCAGTCCTTAAAGTTCTCGAATTTTGAATGGAAGTTGAGTATAGATTCTAGTTTCAGCATAAGGATAGTCTCAACATGTTTGGAGTATAACTTTCGGATTTATAAAAAAAATTGAATGATTATGGAGTCTTTAGAGACTTAAGAAAATGGGGAACATTTCTATAAAAGAGAATATTGTCAGATTTCATCATTTACTTGATTAGAGTGAACACGAAAAATTTGACCCAAATGTTAGACTTTTGGAAGAGTTTGAGTTTTTAGAATTTACCTTAATAAATATGCAATATTTGGGTCCTCAAATTGTATTCCTATTGAATGGAAATTTTGTATATGATTAAGGAAATCAAGGAAGGCACGAGGATCAAGACGAGAGGCATAGTTTAAGCATGTATCCGAGCAAGGATTTCAGGTGGGTTTCATGTTTATAATTTAGTAACGAGCCAATAACGATTACT
>JANIJH010000225.1:36795091-36805325 GCA_024520975.1 Erythroxylum areolatum
TATAATTCAATCCTTTCATCAACTAATGTTCCAATTAGACATAGAGCATGGAATTAATGTCTACTCTATTTTGAGTCTAATTATATTAGTTCTCCGCCATTAGCTATTGATTCAATTAATGATATTTGTAAACTGCTTATAAAATATCATTCTATCTTGGCCAAGGATTTCCTGAATCAATATTAATCAAGAACAATAGAACATTCTCCCTAATTATTTTAAGATGATGAATCATATCTTGATCATTCAACTATCTCCATATAGTTCATGTTACATCCAATGACTACCCATTTAATGACCTCTGATAAAATAAATTATAAGTAGTGTCAAAATATAACAATCCCCATACAAGATAACTTTGATGACCTCAAATCAAAGGATCACTTATCCAATCATCACAATGAGAATTCCATAGACATACAAGTAATGTTCCAAATGGATTTCTCATATCGGGTCTATTCAATGAACTTGTTCTCTAGTAAGCACTTATATATTTATTTAAGTATCTCTATATTTTAGCCTATGAGATCAACTACTTCCTTCATAAGGAAAAACAAAACGTGTTCTAGTCTTTTTATGTTTTATTAATATCCAATCTTAATAGAACTATGATTAGGAACATTTAGGAATAATACATAAATGTAATATGAATATCATAATTATAATTTCATTATAATTTCATTTGCAAAGTAAAACTATCTCATGGACTTTATCATATACATATAAATATGTACAAGATAAAGAATACCTTTTAAATAATTTGTTACTAAATTACAACAAAATCAATTGACTGTAGGGTATAAACCAACAAGTCGTCCCTAGCTAAGGCGATAGTTTCGCTTCGCTATCGAATGTTGTTAGCTTGTAATTGTTACTGGTTTATAGCAATTTGGAGAAGACAACAGTATAGAGATGGCAACAGTGGTAACTCTACTGGTATTCACGCTAGCGGCAACTGTTAGAGTATTTTCTATTTGTTGGTCGGAACAACTCCATGAGATGGGCTCGTCTTCAGCTAACACAGGCGTCAACAAATGGGGAGACGTGTCTAAAAACCTACCAATTGTAGTAGATGCTGCGTGAACTTGCAAGTGGCCAATGTGCAGCCTGAGTTGCACAATGAGCAGGAATGATGTGGCGGCATGCAAATTTTTTCAAAAAACCTAATCACACACGCCCACTTTAAAACAAAGCTTGAGGGAGAGATTCTGCTAGTGCGTGTGCTACACACACCATACAGTTTCCTTTTTGTTTTTGACCCTTTTAATTTAATTGTTTAATTGAGATTAAGAGGCTTAAATCCCTGATCAATTTAGAAAAGTGTTTTCTAATTGTTTTCAAAGGGTTAATTCTATTAGGATTATTTTCAAATTTAGTTTAATTTTTCAAAGATTTTAATCATTAAATTATATTAATTATCAAATTAATTCCAAAATTTTCAATAATTATTTTTCTTAATATGATTAAGATCAATAATTAATTTAACTTTTGATTAATTTGAGTTTTTTCTAAAATTATAATTAATTAATTTCAATTAGATTGAAATTAATTAACTAAGAAAATTTGTTTTCTTAAGTACTTAAGAAAAATGTCTCTTAATTAAATTTATTTATTTTAATATAATTGAGATCAATTAAATTTATGATTTACTTATTTAGAGAATTATTATTCAATTTATTTAGAAATTGTTTCTTTATTTATCAATAATAAGTTTCTAAATTTTTAGAAAAGCATTTTTCTTGATTAAAATTTGAAAAGTGCTTTCATTTATTACTTAAGAAAATTGAGTTTTCTTAATATTTTTGAAAAATAGTTTTCTAACTTATTAAAGAAAGATTTTCTTATTAATTAAGAAATCACTCTCTAATGTGCAATGTGAGAGCGATGTGCGATGTGTGAGAGATAATAGCAGAGAAACCACAACTTTCTAGATCGCTGGTGATTCTTCTCTCCTTAAACCATAACTGCGTCTTCTTCCTTACCTTCCTCTCTTCATGTTACCCTAGCCTAAAACATTGTTCCTTCTCCTAGATCTTCACCCTTGACTCTTCAAAAAACCATAATCTCAACCAAAATATAGTCTAGAACCTTCATGGTTCTTCTTCTTCTATGGAAAATCAGTTAAATGTTGGAGAGCAAAAACAAGTTGAAAAGCCTTCTGAACCTGAGACTTCCTTAAGCAATCAAGCTCCTAGAGTTATGGAGAAAACATTTCCAAAATCCTAGAAATCAGTAGTGGCAGATTTAATCGAGGATTCCTTGAATGTGAAGGCCTTGGCCTATTACCCTATGGAAATCAAGGATGATCAAATCCTCTTCATTCCTCCACTGAAGTTAGCAAAGAAGGGGGCAACCAAACTACGAGATGCTCTAATTGGTTTTTTTATTAGTAAGTGTCCTAGCTCCCTAGTGGTTTAGAGAAACCTCTAAAAAACATGGCTTACGTTTGGTTTAACTGAAACACTAATTACTAGTTCTAATAAGTTTCAATTCAAGTTTGATTCTGAGTTAGGTATGAATGAGATACTAGAGAAGGGCCCTTGGCACATCCAACTAAAGCCCTTATTCTTGATAAAATGGAGCTTGAATGCAGGAGAGCAGGAGGGGATTAGGTTTGCTCCAGTATGGACTAGATCCCACAATACTCCATACGAATATTGGAACAATGAAGGGTTGGGTAGGATATCTAATGTAGTAGGACATCCCTTATTAATGGATATCCAAACAGCTAGAATGTCTAGAATCCTTTATGCCAGAATGCGTGTTGGATTAGATTTGGAAAGGAATTGGCCTTCGTCTTTTCAGTTGGCCACTTATAATGAAGAGGGAAAAGTATCCTTTAAGGAATTTAAGATATAATACGAATGGAAACCTAAGAATTATGAACAAAAGAAAGGGTGGAAAGCTACAGGCATAATTTTTGAAACTGGAACGCAATAAGAGCTGGAAAAGGAGCATATTTTACTACCTACATATTAAAACCAACTTCAAGAGTGTGGTCAGGAGCAAGGCTCTAAGAAGACTCAAGAAAGTCCTAAGGAAAGCAGACACTCTGAAATTCCTCAGGAGCAAAGTAAGGGTAGAGAAATTTAACTAAAGCAGGATGATCCCAAAGGAAGCCTTGAAGATGTTGACTATCTTGCTATGAGTCCAACAGGTATTCCTATTTCCTCCCCTAACTCTGATGTGGTTCCTAATGCTTCTAATGAATCTCAGAGTCCTAGTTTGGTGGAAGGGGCAGAGGGGGATTTTACTGTTGGAAAGAGCAAGAAATCTAAAAGGAAAAAGTAGTAGGTTTCTTTGTTCTGTATAGTGCAATGGATTTAGGTTTTTGGAATATTAGGGGTCTCAACAACCCAAAAAATTGTTAGCTGTTAAATATCTTCTTAAGTTGTTGTCTGTGTGTTTTGTGTATTTGATAGAATCTAGGATTAAATCTTGTATCCTTTTGAATAATATATGCCCTGCTTTGTTTCCGAGACGGAATTATTGTAGCAATTTAGATCAAGCTGCTTGTGTTAGTGATTGAGCCCAAGTTTATTATCTAAATTGGCAACACTTTTATAGCCTTTACTATACTTTTTGACTCCTAATTCTTAATTTTATGCTTAAATTAATCCTTGAGTGTGCACTTTTATTGTATGCAATTTGATAGTAAAAATTGTTACAATTGGTATTAATTGCATTTCTTAATTTTTCTAAGAACAATTGATACTACAAATTGCTATTATTGATTATAGGATCCTCAAGAGGAAGAGAGTCAACATGCTGAATTGAAGTCAACAGAGATCAGAGCCTTCAGGAAAAGTTCACCGCCACGAGCCCATTTGTTGCCACGGCGTGGAACGAAAAATCCAGATTGAGCTTTCGGGAAAAGTTTGTCACAGCGAAGATTAATTCTTTCGTCACGGTGAAGAATCCATAATTTACGCAAAACCTTTCGAGAAAAGTATGCTGCGGCGAGCTTTTCTATCGCCGCGATGAAACGTAAAAAAACCCAAACATATTTGGAAAAATCTCTCACTGTTCTGACCCAACCGGCCGACCCAATATTTAAAAACATGCCAAATTAGGTTATGGGAGACATTCTTTATAGAGGAGAGCCAACACTTCATCACACTCACTCTCAAATTTCACCCTTCAACCATTTTTCCTTACTTTTCCATTGATGCTCTCATATGTTGTTGTTACTGCCATAGGTGCTGTTAGAGTGTCCACAGTTGTGAGTGCTCCCAGAGTGATGCTTGGCTAAGCACCATTTTCTCTTGAAGATGTAGTGATGACTTGAATTTAATGGGCTTTAAAGGAGAGTAGTTCATTTATGTTTGACTACATTGTTATGAACTCCTGAGTTGGGATTTATGCTTTATAGTTGGATTTTCTTGATTAGAGTTTAATCAAGTATTGGACAATGTCTTGTGTTATGGATTGGTTGATGTAGAACCTTGAGCTTTAATATATGAAGTTTCATATGTGTCTTTTGGTGATTGTGTTAATTCCTTTTATCTGCCTAGTTGTGTTTGATATTGAGATTATGCTTGATCCAAATTGACCACTTGCATTAACTTGTCCATTACACACACTAAGATGCATTCAACAAGGTTTTAAGAAATGGAGTTCATTGATTAAAACCTTGGACTTAAAGAGTTCTTTAAGGTTTATCATTCGAAAACTTAGTGAATTTTGCTCCCAAAAGTTTTGTTTTAAACCATGATAGCCAAAGCTCGTTTTCAAGAGGATTTTATCATATTTGATCATTATTCAAGTTTTCACTTTTCATTTCCCAAAAATTCAAAAATACCTTTTTATACACTTTTATTTCATTTAGTTCAATTCCCTTAGTTTTATCAAAAATCCAAAACCCCACTCTTAACCTATTTAGTTTGCATTCCATGACAATTAGGCTAGCTTAGGTCATTTGCACTAGGTTCTGTTTAAGTGAAACGACCCAAGGTTGCACTCTATATTGCAATCCTTGGAATTAAAATTTTGATTCGGTTTCCAAGGGAGTAACCCAAAGATTTAACCACACGCCGATTAGCTATGTACTGCATCGACTATTGCAAATGAGTTGTAGTCTCTCTACTATGCTCTTAAGATGAACATCTCTCTCTTTCGATATGGACTGCCTACTAGATCCAACTGTAATGGATATGTAGGATTGTGAATGAAATGTGTTTGTAAATAAACCTATGCTGAAGATCCTTCCACGGTGGTCCTTACCACCCACTACATCAAGATTGTCCGACTCTCATCAATAGTTTCAGAGTGCTGAGACGATCGTTGAAATGCTTTCTTATATTTTTTCTTATCATTATAATTGTTTATATTAATAACTGATAATTTAAAAATTAATATTAAAGTCTAAATTTTAAATACATTAAGTTCTTTACATCGAGTGTTGACGAAGGTCACACCATCATACTTCTTAGTTTGAGTGTGCAAAAAAAGTTGACATAGCGTAGGCTTTTAGCCTATGGACTTTTCCTGCATTAGAATCAAGTGTTATAAGTGAATTATAATTTACAAAAAATTCGGCAAAGTTTCCTATATTTTTATGATATTTACCTCATGTTGAACAAAAAAATTTACTCAACAATATATGGGTAGACTACCTCCTTTCGATCCTCTATGTCTGTTTGTAAAATTGCGTGCTAAAATGAACATTGTCTCAAGTGGTGCCCAATACTGCTACCAATAAATCCATATTTCTTCAGACATGTAAGGAGGTCATACACCATTCTTGTGTATCAAACTAAGAAAGTCTCTATAATATGCACGAGCTCACCCATATATTATAAATTGCAGCATCAAATTTTGAATTCTAAAAAATATTTATGAGAAAAAAGAAAAACATACTATAAATACATATAAAATATAATATTTATCTAATAATGTATAAAATTAGATAAAATAAAAAATATTAAAGAATAAATTTTTTACACCTCAAACTCGTGATAATAAAAATACTTTATCCTCTGAGAGATATTCTACATATATAACCCTCAAGATCTATCTTCTCCTTAAACTTGGATGAGATATTTCTGGGTATGTTTTAGATAGAACCAACCTAATATATATGGTATTTTAGATCATTTTGAAATTAAAACCTATAACTTTAGTATAAACCTATGGTGTTATCATATATCACAAAAGTTATAGAATTTCACTCATAGATTGTTAACAATTGTGATGTAAGCTTTTCCATAAACTCCCTTAGCTCCAGGACGGAGTCTACCTCTTTCATCCCCAAGTTTACCCCTGATATCTCTGCCAGTATAGGGGTGGTGGATGGTTTAGGAGTGTGGAGCTATAACAATGCTATTGGATGGTATCATAACAGGTAGAAAAGGTCACGATATTGGGACTGTAGATTGGGAAGGTGATTCTGTAGTGGATGTACATTAGCTGGACTTACAACACCTAATTTTGTAGCATCTGCAAAATGTGATCTTTCACCTAGACTTGCATTGGCTTGTCCAAATGGTGGTAATCTAACCTTTTGGTGTCGCATCATTTCCCGTTTTCTCTTTCCTGGCATATTTTTAACCTAAAATTCACATTTTATTGAATATTCCAGTAATAAAATAATATAAATTAAATATATGACATTATATTGTTGACGCAATAATAAATTTATTGATATAATATTCTATTGCAAACACAAATTAATCACTATCATCACTTAACTGTAAATTAAAATCATCATCGTCTTCTTTTTTTGAAGAATTAGAATCAAACTCAGGCTCTTCTTTAGATCTCTCGTCCTCCTCATCCTCTGTAGGTGAAATTTCAACATATTCATTATTTGGATCGTTTAAAGGTTTGTTTTCATTATATGTTACACATGCATTTATTTCATAAACATTTTCCTGAATGCTTCACTTTCAATTCTCTTATTTTCTCCTTTTCTATGTAATTCAAAATCACATCTAGGTTTACTTTGCAAATGGCCAACTAATCCGACTTATCTCATCGTAAGCTGGGAAAAGGGACATAATACACCTGGATCACTTGCATTGCCAACATGAAAGGTTTAAATTGTTGAAATTGTCTTCACTTGTTAATTTTAACTAGATTGTATCAGTTGTGCACTTTTTTTCCACCATTAGGAATTGGATAAAACCATTTACACTTAAATGTTACATTCTGTTTTATTGGCAATGCAAGGTACTCAATTTCAAGTATCTCAATAATTTTACTATAGTAATCCATCAATTCTTCCTGTATGTAAACCCCACTATTTACTGTTGCTATGATATGACCATGATATTCTATATGAAATTTGTATCCATTGACAAAATACATAAAATATGATTTAACAATTCGCAAAAAAATCATATATGAACTTATTTTCTATTAGATTTTCCGAGGCCTATACAAATTTTTTTGATATTAAATATTATAATGTCATTTAAACACTTTGATTTGGTAATTTAACCATTTCAATTATTACAAGTGGAAACTCACATATTTCTCGAGCAATCGAGGAAAATGTCTTTCAACTTCATTAATAATATTATCATCTTATATGTTTTTTTGGGCATTAGCTCGCGTAACTATTCCTTGTATAATCTAAAAGCATTGTTATGTAATTTAGTTGTGAACAACACTAAATTTATTGGTTGATAAAAAGGAAAGATGATTTTTTTAGCGTATGGTATGTCGTTAGGTTTTATACATATTATTATACCAGTGTATAATGGTTAACCTAGTATAGGTAAGTTATGTAAAACCAACTCTGTAACTAGTGGTTAACTAGTTATGGGTAAGTGATGTAGAACTAGTTTTGTAACTACCAGTTTATAGCGGCTAACCTAATATGGGTGAGCGAAGTAAAACCAACTCTGTAACTAGTGGTTAACTAGTTGCAAGTAAGTAATGTGGAACCAGCTCCATAACTACCAGTGTATAGTGGTTAACCTAATGTGGGTAAATGTTGTAGAACTAGCTTTATAATTAGTGGTTAATCAGTCATAAGTAAGTGAAGCATAACCATCTCTGTGATGTTATGCCTAAAGGTACCATATGGAAAAGAAGTTAATGGTGAGTTATGTCATGTAAGAAAGTTCTAGTTACTTTAAAAGTAACTTGAGAGATTTGATTCTAGAAAGCATATATGTTTTCTATTGGTATTGTTTCATAATAAATGAAATGAATTTGCTTTAGGGAGGTTTAAAACATTTATGTTTCACTGAGCTCGTTTAGCTCACACTCTACTTTTTGTTTTCAAAATAAAACCTCCCATATGCATACTTAGGGGTTTCCATGATTTTAAGTTAGATTTTGGCGATGTCAAAATGTAGTTATTGTGTTGCCTAAATTTTTAATTAAATAATTTTTAAAAATAAAAAAATAAAAACATTATTGTTTAATTTATGAATGTTGAGTTAAAGCTTTTCGATAAAAAGGGTAATACCTAGATATCGATTAAAAGGCCACTATAGGGTATCGGGCAAGCCACCTAGATGTTTTAGCAGAGGGATTTGTGAAAATTACTTATATCTATTGATCGAAATTGACATCTAACAACATGTCATAATGTCCCAAATATTTAGAAATGTCAAAAGGTTTTGATTAAAATTTTCATGTAGGATTTTTCATATAATTCAATCCTCTCATCACACATAGAGCGTGGAAATAATGTTTACTATATTTGACTTTCAACCTATTATTTCTCTATCATTACTAATTAATTTAAATAATGGCATTTGTAAACCATTTTAGAAAGTGTTATTCCATCTTGTCCAAGGATTCCCTATTTAATAATAATTAAGGATAATGGAACACTATTTCTAATTACTTTAAGTGATGAATCTTATATTGATCACTTAACTACTTATATATAATTCACGCTATATCCGACGATTACAGATTGAGCTATCCTTAATTGAAATAGGTCATAAGTAGTGAAAAGACATAGCAATCTTTGTATAAGATACTTTGGTGATTTCAACTGAAAGGATTACTTATACAATCTTCACAATAAGAATTTCCATAGACATTAAATTAATGTTTCAAATTGAATTCTCATATGAGGTTAGTTTAGTGAACATGTTCTTTAAGAAGCACCCACATATTTATTTAAATATCTCTATAATTTAGTCTATGAGATTGACTATTTCCTTTATAAGAAAGTGATATATGCTTAATTGATTATGAATTTATTCCATAACACTTGGTTATTATTGTTATGAAAAAGCTTAAAATACCCACTTTGACTCATATGTGATTTTAGGCACAATTCAGAAGTGAAAGAGATAAAGTTGAAAGTACTATATTTGAGCTATTTTTTGAAGATCCACACTCACTTGTCTTTATGGAGCAACAATAAGAAGATTAAAAGTAAGAGAAGACAAGAAAATGCCAAGAAAGATGAGACATATCAAAGAAGAAGAAGGCATATGATGTTCACGACCATGCATGAGGTTGCATGGGTGTGAGAAACTTCTCATGCCCATGTAAAACCTCTCAACACTGTGAGAGGTGTCTCACATTCATGAGAGGGTTTGTCACTACCATGACATACCTATTCACGATGTCACACTCATGACATAATGCCACCTCATGTATTTTTAACCTAGTTTTTAGTATAAGCAAAAAGTTATAAAAGGTTTTGGTGTCTTCGGCTGAGAAAAGAGGGAGCTTTGGGAGAAGATGAGAAGAAAGGGAAAAGCTCTCAAATATGAGAGAATCATAGAGAGCTAGCTTCCTCACACTGGTTCAGAGGTGACATCGATGCTGACGAACTCGATTAAGTGTATTTCTCACTGAGTTTGTTGTTCTTTCTCTTTTTAGGGATTGATTGTCTGAGTTTGCTATTCTTTCTCTTCTTAGGGATTGATTGTCTTATCCTATGTTTAATGTTTTGTTATTATCTGAGAATGAATGAATGCTCTATTTCATTGTTTTTATATAAAAATCGATTGCAGCACCCCATTCTCACAAGACCCGGACCCGACATCGATTGGTGATATCAGAGTCTGTACCCTGCAAGGGTGGCATGCTAAAACACTCAACATTTAGAAATCGATATAATAATCTTTTTTGAAAATAACAACAAACACAATATGTGCAAATCGATACTCAATTTGGGCCCACATTCATTCATAACCATTTTCAAGTAACACAAAACCATCAACAAAATTTTCAATAGCCATTTGAGCCCTTTCACAATTACAAAACACTTGAGTCATTTCGGAATACAAATTTATACAAAAAGTTGCAGAATATA
>JANIJH010000225.1:36807902-36819437 GCA_024520975.1 Erythroxylum areolatum
ATCGGAGTGTCTACAGTTGTGAGTGCTCCCGGAGTGATGCTTGGCTAAGCACCATTTTCTCTTGAAGATGTAGTGATTGCTTGAGTTCAATGGCTTCAAAGGGGAGCAGTTCATTTATGTTTGACAACACTGTTACGAACTCCTGAGTTGGGATTTATGCTTTGTAGTTGGATTTTCTTAATTAGAGTTTAATCAAGTATTGGACAATGTCTTATGTTATGGATTGGTTGATCCAGAACCTTGAGCTTTAATATATGAAGTTTCATATATGTCTTTTGGTGATTGTGTTAATTCTCTTTTATCTGCCTAGTTGTGTTTGATATTAAGATTATGTTTGATCCAAATTGACCACTTGCATTAACTTGTCCATTACACACACTAAGATGCATTCAATAAGGTTTTAAGAAATGGAGTTCATTGATTAAAACCTTGGACTTGAAGAGTTCTTTAAGGTTTATCATTTGAAAACTTAGTGAATTTTGCTCCTAAAAGATTTGTTTTGAACTATGATAGCCAAAGCTCATTTTTAAGAGGATTTTATCATATTTGATCATTGTTTGAATTCACTTTTTATTTCCCAAAAATCCAAAAAAACCTTTTTATACACTTTTCTTCCATTTAGTTCGATTCACTTAGTTTATTAAAAATCCAAAACCCAACTTTTTACTAATTTAGTTTGCATTTCATGACAATTAGGCTAGCTTAGACCATTTGCGCTAGGTTCCGGTTAAGTGAGATGACCCGAGGTTGTTCTCTATATCGTAATCCTTGGAATATAATTTTTGATTTGGTTTCTAAGGGAGTAACCCAAAGACTTAACTACACGCCAATCAGCTAGATTAGTGATTGCTTGGAACCTAGATAGGTTTTTTTTTTGTTCCCCTCTAATTTCAAATGATCAATTGATTCACTTGGAGGTGACCTCTTTGAATTGTGCCTCTTCTTTTTTTGTCACTTGTGTCTATGGGTTGAATAATGTTAATCATAGGAAAAATCTTTAGGCTACTCTTTCAAATATCAAACCTATTGTTGGGAACTATTCGTGGATCATAAGAGGGGACTTTAATGCCATTCTGTTTGCTCATGAGGCTGACCCTTGGTTCCTTTTCTATTAATGGTATGTGTGACTTTAGGAAGTTTGTAGAGGATTGTAGTTTGTTTGATTTAAATGCTAGTGGTCTAATTTTACCTGGACTCATAGACAATCTAGTGACCTCCACATAGCTAGAAAATTAGACATAGCTCTTATCAATTCTGACTGGAGTCCTAAGTTCCCTAGATCCTATAGAGAGATTCATAATCCAAATATCTCAGATCATTCTCCGATATTGGAAATCAAACATTTGGGGAACTCCTATGTTCTGTGCACTGTCAAAGCTTAAAATAGTCAGAAAACCTCTTAAATCCCTAAACTCTGAACAAGTAGGGAATGTAAATGTTAGGGTTGAGACTTGTCAAGCAGCCCTTAAAACAATCCAAGACTAAATGAGATAGGAATCAACTGGTAGTAGAGGCAAAATGAGGCCATTTCTAACTTGATTAAAGCTCTAAGTGATCAAGAGTCCTTCTATAAACAATCTTCTTGGATAAAATGGCTTAGGGAAGGGGATAGGAACACTAAGTTCTTTCACAATGCACTCTTATCAAATAGAAATATGAACAATATTCACTCATTAGCAGTGGGTAATGATCATAGGATTACTAACTTAGATGAAATTCAAAAACAGTTGCTGAATCTTTTCGAAAACACTCTTGGGAATAAAAAAAACCTAGTCTCTTTTAAGGAGTATGCGACTACTCTTTTCCCTCAACCGATCCCTATACCATAGAAACATCCTTTCTGCTGAAGTCACTATGAAGTATTTAGGAGTTCCTTTATTAACAGGTAGGCTGTCTAGCAGAGATTATTTTCCACTATTGGATAGAATTAATTCAAGGGTTAACAAATGGACTCATTCTTCATTTCAGGTCTTTTTGTCTAGCCAATTCATTCTTCCCTCCTCCATCATTAAAGAAATAGAGTCTAAACTCAGGGATTTTTTTTATGGTCAGGGAATTTGGAGTATAAAGCTTATGCAAAAGTTAAATGGAATGACCTTTGTAGATCTAAAAAAGAGGGTGGCTTAGGGATTAAACATTTATCAACCTGGAACAATGTTTTGTTAGGAAAAAGAATTTGGGTTTTTTTTTTAATGATAGAGAAGCCTTATGGATTAAATGGGTACATTCCATTATTCTTAGAAGGAAAAATTTATAGAGTGTCTTACCGAAGAGTAATAGTTCTTGAAGTTAGAGAAAGCTTCTTCATGTTAGAGATCTCTTTTATGGCAAGATCTTTAGCATCCTAGAGGTATCCTAAAGGATCTATCAACTCCTAGAGCAATCAAAGCTTCAGAACTCCCGATGAATGCAAAAGTAGTTGATGTTATCAGAGACAACGGATGGAGTTGGCAAGAAGCCACAATTGAGACCATCCATATGCTAAAGCCACTAATGTATCTTCTAGATTATTTCGACTTGATAAACTGGAATGGATTGCTAGCCATTCAAAAAACATACACAAATGTTTCAGTTTATAATGTTATCATACCTTCTCTTAAGAGTGTGCCTTGGCATAAACTAGTGTGGCATAAATGTTCAAACCATAAGCACTCTTTCATCCTGTGGTTAGCTTTTCTTGATAAACCACAAATAAGGGATAAACTCCTTTATACTTTTGTTTCCAATCATTGTTCTCTATGCTACTTGGAAAATGAGTCTGTTAACCATCTCTTCTTTGAATGTTCAGTCTCTAAATCAGTTTGGTTACATTGCCTCAACCACTTCCAGATAAACATTCCTTACTTGTTAAGCCTCCAATCCATTCTAACCTGGTTCAATTAGATTCAAAGGTTCAAAAATTTTGATCCCAACATCTTTATCATCCTACTTTCTATTGTGGTGTACAACTTATAGATAGAAAGGAACCACGGATCCTTTTGAGACACAGTGATGGAAGTGGGGAGCATTATCACAAGATTGATCTTCCAAGTTATGGAACAACTCTATGCAAACACCGAGAGAAGGTAAATTGTGGTTTTTGTTTTCTTCTGTCTAATGAAAATTGCAAGTTGGTTTCAGGGTAAAAGAGCTCGAGTAAAGAGGCTTCAACACTCTCTGCTGGTCGTAGTCATCAAGAAAATGTACATAATTGTCAGGTTTATTTGGTTGAGTTGTTGTGTGAGTAAGTTGATACTCCTGGAAGTATTTTCAAATGCCTCATAAGAAGAATGGGGTACGGATGCATTAGTGGCATGAACCAGAAGGATAGAATGTACTTATGTATTTTGCAAAGGCAGTTTCCTTTCAAGTAAAAATTGACTTCAGTGAAGGTTGGGTTCAAACAAGTGTTATAAAAAATCATGGAAAGGAGACGTAACAAGAGTGCAGTAAACAAAATGATAAGTTTAGAAAAGGAGATATACTCATTCCTGTGTATGAGAATTGTCAATACTAGCATGTTTTGTATATGGACTTATCTAGTTTCATTTCATGTGTAATGCATTGTAGAGCATGTATTTATTTTAGATTGCTACTTTCAGCTAAGATAATAAGGGTGGGTTGATTTTGTTCTGGTTAGGTATGAGATCTTTTAGATAATCTGTACCTATGTACACATACCCTTCATTCTCAATGAATTTTTCTAAACTATAATGAGTAAGCATAATAATTTATTGAAATTTGTTTTCAATTAAATTTTGTTCAAGGAGTTAAGATAATTGGAAATAGTTTCCTATTGGGTTTGAAAATTATTTTCAAATCAAATTAAATTTCTATTTGGAATAGGAATTTAGTTTCCTTAGGAATCAATGGTTTCAATCTAATTTAATTTTTCTAAAGAGTTGGGAATATTATTTTAGATTATGAGAATTAATAACTAGAATCAATCGAAACTTGATGTTTTATGCATATAATTTGATTATTAATCCATAAGTTGCATACTTTATTTATATGGTTGATATATATATTGAATGTATGTTAAAATTGTATGTTTTTGCATATTTTACATGCAATTTTGTGTTTGATGAGACAAATTAAATTAAAATCTCTCATTAAAATGTTAAGTACACGTTGAGAACGTGATTGTTGCCTTCCATTATTATATGAATAAACTAGAGTTCTATTTATTATAGGCTTGTTGAACAAACTCAAGGTCGTTTTAATCCAAACATGTTTAGTCTTATGATAATGGGTGCTACATAACTAAATTTGTGTGATTTGGATGAATAAACCATGATCACATAAATTTCGAGGCAGACTAGTAATAACATATAAGATACGTTTTGGCAAGAGTTATTACCTAACGAATCTAATATGATTGATAAAGTTGTTATCTAAGTAATTTAAGTTTAGTTTGTTTATTGAGCAAACTCAAGATCAATTATATTTGAATGGGATTCTACCTCACTAGAAAGATTAAAGCAATATTTTCGAATAGTAGTGAGGGGTATTATTTCAAATAAAATAATGGGAGTAACCAAATACATGATTAAAATCCTAATCTCATTTGGTAGTCATGGCATATAATTAATTGCTTGCTTTTCTTACATTTATGTTTTCTTCTAATTGGAATTTACCTTGTTTAGTATGGTTGGTATTGAGAATTAGTAAACCAAATTTCTTGGACATAGGATATGTTTGAGAAGAGTTCTCAAAGTTAGATAAAAAATTGTATGCCAGTTATGCAATTTCGCTATAATCCATATTGAGGATTTGGCGATAAAGTTTTAGAGAATGTCAAAATCATATAGATGACAAAATGTGTTGACATTTTAAGTTGACTAATATCTTATAAACTTTGACAATAACATGTAAGATGTATATCAACAACATGATAGCAAGATGCAAGAGGTTGCATAGAGTAAAGTTGAAAGGAATACTAACTTGATGAAATTGTTTCACTTAATTTGGCTTACTAAAAGCATAAATATGGACATCAATTAAAGGCATTTGCTATAGTATGATAATAGTTATCATAAGAAGAAAAATGATTGCATGACTTTTCTTGCCTATACAAGATATGATAGAGATCATATGTATTTCTAGTTCATACTTATGAGTAGTTGATACTAAATTCAGATTCAACATTATTATAATGTTCAATGCATGATAAGAAATAGATTGTTGAGTAAAATTAGTTGATCCAAGTTTATAAAAATATTTTGTATGTATTGGATCAAAGGAGACTTGCGCTTAACATATGTGGCAAGAAAAAAAAGTTGGATAACCTAGACCATCTTTTACGCCTTATCAGTGTAATCAACATAACGAGAATCATAAAGTTACATATAAGGATATATGTATCCTTTTGATTATGAATCGTATGGAACTTGTGAAACTTGTAAAGTTGAAGAATAACCAAATCAACCTTTGGTGAAAAGATGATGATGGTATTGAATTGTTAAATCTTATACATGTAATGTATTAGATGGAATCAACTAATAAAAGGATAATACTTATATTTTGTTATATTACTAATGACTTTATGTGATATAGTCATATGTATTATATGAAATGTTGATTTAAAATTTTGAAAAGTTCAAATTGTTTAAATTGAAACTAAGCATTAAGAATGATGAAGTACTTCGATGAGATCATTGTGGCAAGTTTTAAATTTTTGGTTATCTATAAGGAATAAGATTCTTTGGTTAATACCTTCACAATAAAATTCTGTAAGAGTTTGGATTTCTTTAAGGAAGAAAGATACAATATGAGATATTGTATGATGTAATATTATTTCTTCTATAGCTATGCCTAATACAATGAATTATCTTCTATAATAAAGTTTATGAGATATCTAAAAGGTTGGATATATTCTTATAGACCTGTTAAAGAAATTGTTTGTTTCAATGGATACTTATAGGAGAATAGTTCTCAAGATAAGTAGTGGGAGTATGATGAAGTTTTAAAAGTTCAAATCTCATGATGAAACATTTAAATGGACTTATTGTCTTTATTGATACATTTGATGTATAATTGAAAGGCTATAAGACGTTGAAAGAGTCATTTTCATGTGAATTCAAATAGTTTATTTTTTAGATGATTGTGAATTTATCATATCTACAAGAAGGTTAATAGGAGTATTGTTGTCCTCTTCAGTGGGAGTATGTAGAGACATATTCTCATAGAGAACAATAATTATAATTTTCAACTGATGAAAACATAAACGTCTTAGAGCAACTCTTTTTGATTATAAAAAGGTAACATCTTAATTATGGGAATCATATCTATATAGATAGATTGGAAGTTCTTCACCTACTCTAAGCCCAAGTATATAGATAGTGTACTAAAAATGTTTAGTATTTGAGATATCTGATACTTGTGAAGTACTAAAAATATCAATTATTCTATGTACGAGTTGATATTTGAGTTTAAGGAGATAAGGATATTTACTTTATAAGTAAATCCCTATTAAGGTTTATTTACTTAAAACAATATCATTCAAAATTGAAAAGGTTCCAATGTAGTGATGATTGCTAATTAAGCCATAATACATTTTTCAATTAGGGGAAATGATTAATTAGATCAATAAGTTCTTTAGTAAAATTTATATAGTTCCTTGTATTGTTTAAGACAGTAATGTACTGTAGAATATTAGAGCCATTAGGCATTCATAAGGAGCAAATGTCTCATAAAAGATTTAGGGATGTATTTAGGAAATTTTTCTTAACTATGATGATAATTAAGATAAAAGTTGTAAGATTTAAGCAAGTGCTCACTATAGAATATCTTGGAGAATTCTCTCATTAAGCCATTGTCTCAGTAGTAATATGATCATCATATGGTTATATATTATATGATACTTAAATAATTGGCTTGGTGAAAGTGGGAGATTGTTAGTTTATATCCCACAGCCAATCGCTTTGGTTGTAGTTTAGTGAAAATTATTTAAATATATTCTTTATCTTGTACATGTTTAGATGTATATGATAAATTCCATGGGATAATTGTACATTGTCAATGAAATTATTATGAGATTATAACTATGATATTTATGCATTGTTCCTAAATTGTTCCAAGTCATTGTTTTATTAAGATCGGATATTAATAAAACACAAAAAGACTAACACTTGTTTTTCCTTATAAAGTAAGTAGTCGATCTTATAGACTAAAGTATGAAAATACTTAAACAAACATGTGGGTACTTGTTAGAGAATAAGTTTACTGAACAGACCTGATATGAGAAATCCATTTGGAATATTCCTTGTATGTCTATGTATTTCTCATTGTTATGATTGTAAAAGTAATCATTTGACTTGATGTCCCAAAAGTTATCTTATATAGAGATTACTATATTTTGATATTATTTATAACTTATTTAATCATAGGCGATTAATCGGTAGTTATTATATGTAGTATGAATTATATGGAGGTAATTGTGTGATAAAGGTATGATTCATCACCTTAAAGCAATTAGGGAGAATGTTCTGTTGTTTTCAATTAGTATTGATTCATGAAATCATGGGCCAAGATGGAATGACACTTTGTAAATAGTTTATAAATGTCATTAATTGAATTGATAGCTAATGGTAGAGAACTAATATGATTTGACTCAATAAGGGTATACATTAATTCCATGCTCCTTCTAATCAAAACATTATATGATGAAATGATTGAATTACACAGAAAAATTAGATATAGAAAGGTTAGTCAAAACAACTTTGACATTCCTAAATATTTGGGTGATCATGATGCATTACTAAATGCCAATCTTGATCTATAATTATAAATTGTTTAATTGGAGAATTAAAGATAAATTAAAAAAATTTTAATTTATCTAATTCTAATTATAAATTATAATTATAATCATTGCCAACATATTTGAGAACCTGATAGGTTTCACATAAAGAATGGGTTAAAGAGTGCAAAGAATTTTAATTAAGTTGGACTTGATTGTAAAGTTTGAGAAATTTTATGATTAAACATGAGATATTGAGTAAATAAAGATCAATATGAGATATTGGATCTTATTTGGGTACAATTGGTATTTAATTAGAATAATTTGTAATTCTAATTAAAGTTTAATTGAAATTAGAATTTAATTTCAATTAAGTAACTAAAATGTTCAAAACTTATTATAAATAAGCTTAAGCTCTAATGAAGCTAACATTTCTTGTTTAACCCTCTCAATTAAAAGTTACAAAGTTCTCTCAACCCATTTTATGGATATCGTTAGAGGTTAGACATTTGTGCAACTACGGTCATTAAGACAAGTCAGTTTTGGAAATGGCTCAAGGATATGATAAGAAAAGGAACAAGCTTCGAAATAAGGAACAAATTAATATTCTACTTTATTATTATTTGTTTGAATCATTTTATAGAATTAAAGAGATCTTAGTTTTTGAGAAATCAAATGTTACAAAAAGGTTTCGTAATTATTTTGCTACAGTTGGGGATCAGATCCTAGTCCGATTTCCTAACAACTTTTGTATGGCTTGCATCCATTATTGATTGTCTTAATTATTTTAAAAAAGAAAACTATATGGGATTTGGGTTGAAGACTTGGACGGGTTGACCAATTAGGATGTTAGTTGAGAGTTTAGCACTTCATAAGTTAAACATTTCCTTTAGCATCTATACTCCACAGCAGGAAAAACCTTTAAATGATCTTAACTAGTGTGTAATATCTTAGTGCGCACTAAAATAGCAATAAAGAACACGTTGAGTTAAATAATACAGAAATTGCAGCTAAAAGTATGGCATTGGGACCTAACAGATAAATTCCATACATATTTTTTATTGATCGAAAAAGTATGTAAGGTTAAATGGTGGATAGAATAAGAAATTCCATTGAGGATATGTTATACAACTAAAATTATACGCGAATTTAGAAACTATTTGTGCAACTACAAAGTTAAAATTTTAAATTAACAACTGGACGCTATTAAGTGACCAAATTGACTCCCCACTTTGTTCATTAGGATTGCGAAAAGGCTTACAAATAAAGATACAAAACGCTGATACGACAACAAAACAAAGTTCGGAGGCGTGTTATGGACAAAACCCAATCAAGTGCAAATGGAAACAAAATAAAGAAGCAAAATAAGGTACCTACCTTCCAGAAGTTGGTGGCCAACAATACTTTTGTATTTATTGAGTTATGAAATCCACGTAAGACTATGTTCAGATTGAATTACACCAAGTGGTGATAATATACTGGTCAGACCATATGCACAAATATCCACTACCTTGTTATTAGGTCATTTCGATTGTGTGCATTTCCAAGGGCAACAATTCGGGTCGTTAATTAGTTTGGAATTGTCTCATATGTCATTGTCACATCACTATATTGAAAGATCCATATTTATGCTAGCATTTTCTCCATGTACAACCATCGAATGAGATGATCCTTACAACGTTCTCTTAATTTAAAAAACAAAAAAAAATGTTAAAGGTTCTAAAGCTTCATCAGCTTACAAGCGTTTCTTAAAAACATAGTAAATATCATATTAGTAAAGTTTTTTTGCACATTGAGTATTGGAAATGGACAAATCACTATTTGTATATTTGAAATTAAAACACATTGTAATTAATTGAATGCAATTAACTTGTATGGTTTAATCAGTTTTAAAATAATCTAATTCATTAATTAAACATTTTTATCATCCCTTAATTAATTATTCACAATTTTTGCATTCTATATGTTTTAAAATGTGTTACCCTTTACTCTTAATTTTCATTGAGGTTTTATTGCTAACGTAAAAGCTTTTTTTTTCTTTTTCTATTCTTGAAATTGTGCTTTCAATCGCATATCTTTATTAAGTTATTTTTAGGTAGTTGTATTATTTTTCTTCTTCTCTCTATGTATTTCTTTTGATTTGAATTTTTATTCAAACAAAAGACCTCCAAATTTATTATCTTTTTCTTTTACATTAAAATAGAATAACCTAGGCTTGCTCTACCAATATGGTAGGTATGGTAACTTCAATAAATAACATGGAAGTACATCATGATCACAACAATTAGTTGGAGTTAAATACATTAAGCTATTGGGGTTAGATTTATATATCTATATATTATCTACAAGTTAAACACAACTAATATGTAAGAGATAGAGATAAAGTAGGAGTAGATTTTAGGAAGAATATAACTTCTATATTACTGCCCCCCTCTAGTTGAGAGTAGAAAAACTGTCAATTTGTTTGCATATATTGAATGCACCCTTTAAAAGTGGTGAGTACTTGATCAAGAGTGGATATTTTAATATATGTAGATATCATTTGTTAACTAAATCTTGAACAAACTAAATTTCTATCCAGAGATGCTTATACCAAAAGAGAAAAATAGGATTAGCAGTACGATATATTATTCCCAAATTGTCACACCAAAGTGTAAGAAGTGTGATGATTAAAAACCAATTTTCATGCAGCGAAGAATAAAGCCACTAAAAGTCACTAGTAGCAATGGCAAGGGCTCAATATTAAGCCTCAGTAGAAGAGTGGGAAATTGATCATTGCTTTTTTTATGCTCAGGAAATTAAATTAGGTCTAACAAAAATGACAAATCTTATAGTAGACTTAGGATCCTTAGGAGACCCACCCTATTCAACAATAGCTAGATTACACATGAAGTGACATTATAGAAGACCAACAAAGAAGAAATTCATGGTGATAAGTGTCAATCAAATAACGAAGTTTCCTCTTCATTTACTTCCAATTTTCAACTAATGGTTGATGACTATATTGAGACATTCAGTTGACTACAAAGGCAATGTTAGGCTATGTAATAGCATGATACAATAAACTTCCAACTCTTGCCAATAGAGAGTGGCATCACTAAATGGTTTGGTGGAGGAAGTTTTATATGTGGAAGCATTTATCATTGTAGAGAGCATATTCGCATTATGCATATTGGTCTTAGCTAATAGATCATTGAAGTACCAATGTTATATAAGTCACAAGCCATTTTTAGTTATTGTAGCTTCATTGCTAAGAAAAAAATATAGCATACTAAGGTATTTAACTGCAATATGAGATTGGAGTGCACAATCAGCTCCCATCTTTAGTTTATCATAACTACTTGTCAAAAACAATGTCACCTACATACATAAGATTAAAAAAAATACCATTGGTAAAAATGAAAAGACAAGGATTGATATTCAATACATTAAAACCAAATGAAAGCAATGCTTATCTAAGGCAGTGGAACCAATCATATGAAGCCTGCTTAAGACTATAGAGAGATTTGCATATTAAGCATATATATTGATGAGGCTAGGTTTTTCCAAAAAACTTGAGTGGTTGAGCTATATAAACCTATTCATAAAAGGAACCATATAAAAAGCATTAGAAACATCGAGTTGACTAATATACCAACTTTTAGTAACAATAATGCATAAAATAAGTCTATTTTATGGTAGGACTAGTTGTAACATCCCATTACTTGTGGGAGGGTTAGAATAGTAAATGTGAGTAATTAATGAGAGTTAGAGATGCATTTTCATGTTTATGCATATAAATGCCATGCACTTATACATGAATAGTGAATGAATTTGCA
>JANIJH010000225.1:36819537-36829849 GCA_024520975.1 Erythroxylum areolatum
TCATGTTAAATTTTGCCCAGCGTATAAATTCACTGGGCACTTTCACTGCGCATTTGCGCAGTGTTAACCTGCTAGTACATTTAATGTATTATGATGGTATGATGGTTCATCAATAAAGATGATCATTGTTTATCCTCAATAATACATGTTATCGTATATTGTCATAATAAATATAAAAGTCTTAAGATTTGTGTTGATTTTAAGCATTTCAATGTCATTGGGCATATATACAGATTGACTTTATGCTGATGTTATTTAAACATATACAGTTTTATATGGATATCCATAAAGTTTGATATGATATAGGAGGATATAAGTTTTTAATCCCATAAAGATTCTTTAATGTAGTTTAACATTCAGTTGGAGAACATAAAGGTTTTCTCTAATGCAGTTTAGCATTTGGTGAGAGGAAACAAGTTTTCTCTAATGTTGTTTAGCATTCAGTGAGAGAAAACAAGATTTCTCTAATATAGTTTAGCATATGTGGTTTAACATAAAGTTGGAGAAATTGAGACCTACAAAAGAAGATGATATAATTTAGATCATAAAGGTATCATCCTAGTTTGCCATACTCCATTTTTCCATTCATGTTAGTAAGGTATTAGGTATATGTGATTGTATAGGATCTATGTCACACATGACACATGCATTTGATACCTTTTGGTATTGAAATCCTTGTAGGACATTATCTTTGGATCAAATGTTTTGTTTTTAAAACCTAGTCAACTAATATAGTAACATGACTTAAACTAGATTCAACACTGCAATTAAGTATTGTCAAGGGGGACATCGTTAGACATTTTTGTAATTTCCCATAAAGTTGGACAATATTTAATTGCATTTTTTTGTTTTTTTAAATAACTTATCGATTAAGTTACGTAATTTGATCTAGATAAAGATAATAAAGTGGCTCAATAAATGATATAAATCAATAGGTCAAATTTTAGGTAGAAAATAAATCCCAATCAGTGTAAGCCGGACCCATATCGGGCTTGAAATGGAGAAGCTCGATATGAAAGCTATATAAAAGGTTAAGGTTTTCTATAGTTGCTCATATCATTCATGAGCATACGGATCCTCTGACCTATTGAAAGTGCTTACATATTGAGAAAACTGTAGAAAGGTGTTATCCACGTGTCCGTGAACATTTTTCGTGAAGGTCCCGAGAGATTGGAGCTTGTTTTGGCCTTGAAAACTTCTTCGAAAGCTCAAGTGGAACTGAAATTAAGTATTCCTCATTTCCTTCATTTTTAACCCTTTTATGAACAATATGGGACATGTAATAAGGTTTATCCTACATGTTACATGAACATATGGGAGTTTTAAGGACTCCATTTGAAGTTCCTATATTTGAGAGTATTCTAAAACTAGTGGAGAAAAAAACAAGACATTTCTTTTATGGCTCAAGATTTCCGGTTTGACATGGAAGATGTATTGGGATTTTGTTCAAGCCAACAAACTCCAACTCATCAGCAATACTCCAAATCCAATGTACAAATAGTTTAGTTTGTCATTTTCCTCTTTCTTGCCTTAGCCCCATCTACCTTTTTAGCTTTCTAGATGAGGTCATGCATAGAGAGGCACTGTTCAATTAGTCGAATAGTTTCTAAATCAAAAAATGTTTTGAGTTTGAGCCTTTTGAGGAATAATGGAGAATGGGAAAGAGCTTTTCTTTTTCCTTTTTTACACTTCTATTTTGATATACTGGACTTCAATTTGATGCCATCCACCGTAAGTTCATCATCGAGCACCTATTTGTAAACCATATTGTTGTGTTCATAATTTATTCCCTTCAAATTTTCACTGATAAGACTGTCAACGACGGTTGTAATACAACTATGGTGATATTAACATTTTTGTTTTCAAAATTAAATAAAAAAATTAGATTAATAACTCTTCTCAAGGGGGCTACAACTTAGTTAGCTACATAAACCAGTGTAGGGAGAACATACAATACTATCTAAAGGGAGAAACAAATTACAGAGGAGAGATATCAAACAGTAGTTAAGAAAACAAGAGTAAAATATCACACTTTTACTAATTTTTGCAAGAGGAAAGTAGAAGAGAAGAATTTCAAATTGATAGATAATTTTCAACTATCTAATTGTCATTGTAAGGGAGATTAAGTTGGTATTAACATTTGTAAGAATTATACCTCTCATCAAATCCATTGTGTTAGCGTAGAAGACACTCTAGCACTTTGTAATCAAAGATACACTTATCCTTTTCTTTCCTTAAAGTATAAATGGCAACAGAAAAGAATACTTTGGTAATGAGGAGATCATCATCACCCAAATGTTACTGCCGGATGACCAAAAGATTAACTAATCTCATTCTTCTACATTGCAAACATAAGTAGTTAATTGTTGGATACAGTTCCATAATCTTCTAAAAAAAGCACATTAAAAGAATAAATGATACCTAATTTCATTGTTATTGTAACAAAGTTGACAAGTACAATAGGATGGAAACATTTGATCTTACCAAAAGCTGAGAGTTTATTTTTAATGGCATGTTGCACTATGAATGAGAGCTTAGGAGGTCCATGCCAACTTTTTATTGGACTTTGGTCGTAGGTACCTAACTTTTTGCATAATAAGCCTGAGGAGTGTTTGGTCCAATGGACGATTGCTTGGTTTGATTAAGAATGTAAGTAGGTAAATTTCTTTGATAAGATGGAAATTCCTATATTTGATGAACAATTCATTATAATTGACAAGATTGGAGAATTTGTCTTTAGGCTTCAAAATATGCCTTAGACGAAAGACATAAGAGGGATACTTTGCCATTTTTAATGGTATGTTTAACTTTTTTGGCAAAGTTTGCTTCTTAATTTCAAAATATTCAACATGATCCAAGAGGAGTCAAATGAGATTTAATGACAACGTACTCATTTATCCTAGAGAGACTCCTTATTTGTAAGTATTCTGCTCAGTTGAATAGTCCAAATCCATAAACCACTTTCCTCTCTAGGCAATTTAATATCATTCCATTTTAACTTAGTATAAGGTTTCATATGAGCATCCCCTATCCAAAGAAAATTACTTATGATTTTCTCAAGGCCCTCGGTGATAATTCTAGAAAGTGTCATAGGAGATTTCCAATAAGCATTTAATTTATTCAGAATTGATTTAATAAGTTAAGTCATAAGCTTATGTTTGCCCAATGGCTAATCATCTTATGAATGGAATCAAAGATGGCTTGATAATCAACAAAAGTTGGTCTCTTTAAGGGTAGCTTTCCTAACCTAACCCTACAATAGAAACAAAATAACCCATATGATGTTTGACAACATTAGATATAATAGTGGAGCACTATTCCCTAATTAAGCTTAAACTTGAAAGTGAGTAGAAGATCTTTAGAGTCTCCATGATAACCTTAATAGAAAGAGGCTCGGTCTTATAAAAGAGTAGCAAATCATCAATAAAATACAAACTAAATATTATATACTTCAAACACTAATGATGAAATTTAAAGTAAAGGCCCCTCATAATATATAAATAAGTAATCCTAGAGAACGCTTCAATGCAAATTATTAAAAAAAAGTTGAAATAGCATGACCTAACCTAATGTCTCTACCACTTTTAAACATAATAATAAGCTCACCATTGACCAAGACATTAAAAGTGGCTGTAGAGATACATTGATGAATTTAGGTGAAAAACAAGTTAGGAAAGTCAAGTGCCTTCAGTGCTTGAATAATAAAACTCTAATTTATAGTATCAAAATAATTACGGAAATCTATTTTCATAGCACATAATTGTTTGAAACTTCAACTTTGGTAGCCTTTGCACCATTACTTAGTCAAAAAATTGTTATCCCCTAATTCTTTTACCTTTAATGAAAGCTCCTTGAGATTTATAAATCAAAGATTTGTATACAAAGTCGAGTCTAGAAGTAATGATGTTTTAGTTAATTTTGTAAAAGGTATTGCAAAAAGACATAGGTCTAAACTCTTTAAGTGAGTTAGTGTTTGAAGATTTTGGTACAAGGCAAATATAAGTCATATTGAATTGTTTAAGGAGCTCACTATCTTGAAGAATTCCTAAACAACTTAATAAACATGATGTTTGATAAAATGCCATGATACTTAGATTAATTAAGTGTTAAACATATCTAGTCTAGGTACTTTAATAGGATTGAAACTAAACACAACCATTTCAATATGAAGTATCTCAACTTCTTTATTTAGCTTCATAACTTGACTCTATTAAATGGACTTAAAATTAAATTCCCTAAAGATAAAGTATAAGTACCATAACAAGTGATAATATTAAGAAAATTTTGAAAATAATTAAGTTCCATATCCTTTAGTTGCTTTTGGTCCTCTACCTTGAAGTCTAATTCATCACAAAGACAAGATTATTTTATTAGAGTTCCTTTTAGAAAGGATAGACTTAAAGAAAAAGAAAACTTCTTGTCCCGCCTCTGACAACCATTAAACCATTTCCTTCTTTTTAAGAATGGAGCTTCTAATATCCAAAGCTTTAATATGGTTATAGAGAGCCACTTTCTCCTTCTTAATTGAAGTTAAGATGGTTGGGGTCAAGATGGAGTTAAGTTTGTATTTTAGCAAGCTTGCTCTTAGTGACCTTTATGTATCGACATTTATTGGTGGAATTCTTCAAATGAAGCTCCTTGAGACCAAGTTTTATGGAATGGAATTTCTTGAAGCACATAAATTATTCAACGCCTTCCACCTCTAAGTCCGTTTTTCCCTTAATGACCTCCCCAAAATCCTCCATCTTTGCTAAATAGTTCAAGGACCCAAATGGAGCTAAAACCTTATCATTGCTAGGGAAGTGATGCATTTTTATATAAGTGTGTTCAGAGTATAAGCAACTCTTGAACATGGCCAAGCTTTTTATGAATTGGATTAACTAATGTCAGTTCATAAGAACCCTGTCTAATTTTTTTTCTCATGATCTAGTTTGATGTAATTCTCTCCTTAAGCCTCCATAGAGAAGAGTTTGAAATTAAAATTACCAAGCAGGATCCATAGAATTGATAAGCTAAAACTTCTTATAAGAAGGTATTCTATAGGTTAGCTCTTTAAAAGCAAAAATTAGAGGTACAGATAAATGAAAAAAAAAAAGGCTTTATAGTTATTCTTATATGAAATTAGTCAACAAATGGATAGCTTATTCATTAGTAAAGGATCTAATAACTTTAATCTTATCTAGATAAAAAATAATTTAGAGTTATTTAGAGTTAAAAGTGAGTTATTTTTTTAACCATTTTAGCATCCCATCAATAAATAAAAAATATATGACTAAGTGAGCAAAATGAATTCACTATTTTGATGTTAACTAAATTAAAAGGTTTTAATTTAAAGAGTGATTTATAATTTACTACAACTATCTAAATACCTAACTAGTTGATGAGCAATGCAATTAAAAGGATGATGGATAGTCTTGATTTCTTTAATTGATTTATTGGATCTTCCCTAGAATGGCTACCTATTTAAGCCAAGAGTGACTAGAATTGATTTGCTTAAAAACAAATAAAAGTTTAAGTGTGGGGATATTTGATATGAAAAAAATACATATATTATGTAGCATTTTACTTGATTTTCATGTCAAATTACCTTGCCAAATTTAGTTTTTAATTTCTTTTTTAGTAATTGTGATAAATTGCCTTTAGTTGATATTAGTTAAGAACTAGAGGCTATTTTAAGCAAGAATATAAAGAAAATAACAATTCTTAGAGGAACATAAAAATGACTGATGCTTATATGCAAGCTTATGTCTTATATGGTTTAAGTGCAGTAAAAGGTATAACCTAGAACATGACTTGGAGAGAGATAGTGTGGCATTGAAGGAAGTCCATAAAACAACATATCTTAAGACGTATTTATATTTAAGAGAATAAATAGATCCAGAGTCCAGGGATACTTACAAGCCAAAGATTGTATCTTCCCCCATAAGAAATAGATAGAACCTTGGTCATGGCTTACACTATGTATAAAGGTAGGAAAATGCATGTAAAGTAAAAAAAATCTAATTTTTGGAAGAATTTATACTTGAGACTCATATTTTTCTCTTTAGAGGTTAGGGTTAATTATAAAGAGGTTTAATAACCTGTAAGAGGCCAATTTCAAGGCTATTTTTATTAAAGAATCAAGATTTAGATGTTATCTTAATGGATCAAGTTATCACGAAATCAAGACTTTAATTTAGATTTATTTCTATCATTTTTTCCTTGTCTTTTTCTATTACTTTCATTACTTTGACTATGATTCATAGCTAAACACTTTTCTATGTTTTAGTTAGGAAAATCCTAGTTTTTCTTTTTGTATAAACTAACTTGTTTAATGTATGAAACGTGATATAATTCTATAAATTGTCACTGATTATTCTTAATACTTACTTTAATTATTTTGGTTTTTAAATTTTTTTTTATTTCACTTATAAGCACCTCGAGAGAGCCTACATGTGAGTAGACCATTACTTAGGTAATAAGGATTGAACAGGGTGCTTGAGAGAGACCTACGTGGTCTTTTTGGTGTTAAATTGAAACCTTTTTATATAATTTTATAGATCTTAGTACTTTCAAAGGAGTGATAGGTTGATAGAGATACATGTTAAACAACTGTAGAGTAGATAATTGTAGTTTGAGAGAGTACAATTTCAATGTTTATGGGATATTGTTAGTCTAGTTTAATATATACATTCTAGGTTAATCAAATTTTGAAATCAAATGTAATACTAAGGGAAATATTTACCTTAATATTAATATTAGATCAAAATCTCTTTTGACAATTTGCCTCATTATTGGTTCTTTTGGCTACTAATTTAGGTTTTCAATTTATATTTATTTAATCAAAATATATCTAAATCACTCTTTTATTTATTTGGTTCAAAATAATTGGTAATTTTACGTTTTCTAATCAATATTGCATTCTCTAGCGTTGACTCCTTGTTACCACTAAATTAGTTGCTAATAAAAATTGCACTTGCCTTAATTGTAGGTAGATTAGTAATTGGAAAATATCATAACTAGATAAAGAAAACTCCCATCACATAAAGACATTTAAAAGAACCTATTTATAGTGTAACATCCCATTCCTATACTAAGGGTTAGTAAAATTCGGTACTTGTGAGATCAAACAGGGATTTGAATTTCATGCTCATGTATAATATAGCATACACACACACGTGAATAGTGGTTTTTGCACATTAAAATAATTGTTCATGCACTCATTTGACATTTTTCAGATATAATTGATTTATAAATGTGATTATATTGGGAATTGCAAATTATATGTGTTATCAATTGAGTTGGAGTGTATAAGTATTTAATTGTAATTTTTGACAAAATTTAGAAATTTTCTGAAATTATAGGTATTTTTGGACTAGGAAAATTGTCAAGTGGCAACGCAATAGTTAAATAGTAGTAGAAATTACTGTCCAATGGCAATGGAAGTTTTGATAAATGACCTTAGGAATTATTAACAGGTGTCATTGGAAAATTGGGAGACAATTAGGATAGAAATTGGATTTAGGTTATAAGAATTGGACATGTGGCAAGTGACATATATCACTTGCCAAACAATGTCTTAACCCCACTAAGTTTTTAAACCCTTTTTATTGCTCTCCCACGTTGCTTTTCATTTAAAAGCCCGTTTGGTGTTATTTTGCTCTCCCCATCTTCCCCTTCGTGGTTCTTTTCTCCTCCTCTTCATCATTTTCGTTTTTTGCAATCCTTACCACATCAACTTTGAAGATCACACTTTCCTTTATTTAATACTAGCATTTTTTCTATCTCCTTCCTCATTACCACAAGAAAACCTATCATTAACTCCTTCAAGAAGGTGATGAACGTGTGATGCTTGGGAGCTAGGGCAAGTATTGTTTTTGAAGAATTTGAAGTGAAGCCAAGTAAGTTATGCTTTAAATGTTATGGATATTGTTTAAATGAAACTAGAATGATGAGAAATGTGGGATTGATGACTTGACTTTGTGAGCTGAATGTGTGTGACGTGGATGGTGAAAAATCTATGTAAATGCCTTGTTTTTGTAATTGTGAATGATAATTAATGACCCATGATTTGTTATAGAGATGTTTTGGAAGTTGGATGATCCATATAATGGTGTTAAGATGAGTGTAGAAAATCAATTATGAATGTGAAAATGTATGTGTTTTGTTTTTGGTTAATGATCAAATATAGATCATAGATTGATTTGTGAATGTTTTGGATTTGAAATGGGGCTGAGAATGAGGAGAGTTGTGGTAGAGAAGGTGATCTTGGTATAAGTTGTGTTGGGGTAAGATTTGGAAACAAAATTGGTAATTGAGTTGGAAAATGTTGCAGCAACATGAACTATGAGTGTGCTTTTGTGTTTTAGCCATAACTTCTTCTAGAGTTGTTCAATTGAGATGATTCTTGATTTAGATTAAATTGGAGATATATGGCTACATTTTTCATGAAGACATCAAATTCAAATTATGTCACTAAGAGTTTCTAATTTTGACTTGAAGTTAAGTACTAGGTGTAGGAAAAAGTGCAAAAAAATTGGATACATAATGGGTTCTTACTCTGTTTTCTTGATGAATTGATGTGAATCTGTTTGGGTGTTTTTATGATGATGTAAAATGCGTCTAAAGCCAAAGAAAAGGGATTAATGTGGTGTCTTGAAATGTGAAGGATCAAGGTGATAGTTAGAAGTGAAATGAAAGCGGAAATGAAGTTGAATATGTGCTGAAAATTGATGATGAATGCATATATATGCCTATGTTCTGTTATTAGTGTTTATGATCAATCATGAGCTATAAATTTTTTATAGATGATATTGAGTTGAAATGGAGTTATAATAATGGACAAATGATGAGTATTGAACTAGAAATGATAGCCTAAGCATGAGGAATTGAATGTTGTAAGTAAAGAATTAGAAATCTGGAAATCGTAGAATGCAATTGGACATACTTTAGTGTAAGAAGCATAACTTTTTCTGTAGAACTTAGATTGAGGTTATTTAGGTCTGGTTGTAAAGAAGACTTCGAGATCTACAACTTGTATGAAGACTACAAAAAGAGATTTTGATGTCTAGAGGGTCAAATTTTCAAGTTTCTGTAAGTGACCCATAAAGGTCCGTTTAACAGACATGGATGTCCGCCTAACGGACATTCACGGGTCAAGTGACCCAAATTGAGGCTTAAACGGGTCTTAAAGTGAACTTAGAATGATCCTTGGTTTATGTGACTAATATATGATATGTTTGAAGTGAAAATGGAGGTTAAAACTTAGTGAATGAATGGATGAAATCAAAGTATTAAATGCATGAGTATAATAGGAATAAAGATATTTATATGATTGTAGTTATGTTCAAGGAAGTTAAGCAATATGTATTAAGTGATTAATTGTGAATGAGAATTGGATATTACGAGATCATATGAGGTTAGGAAAGAGATGACGAGAAATTGAGTTATGATATAGAGTGACCAAGTGCTCTTGAGGTGTAAGCTTATGAATAAGCTAAACACCTAAAGAGGGTAAAGATTAGATGGATAATTTAGAAGGGTCATGTGTAAATGAAGTGTAAATCTAAGTTTAATTAGAAAAATATGAATCATAAAATGAGAATGAGCATAAGATGTGAATTTAGAAAATATACTTGGGATTGTCATTGAGCATGCATTATACATTTCACATATACATAAATGTAAAACTGAATTTTTTTATGATTATGTAATTAATAATGTGTGTGCAATATGTGTTTTGCATAATGATGATACAAGATAGAACGTCCCCATCCAGACATTTTCAGATCATGGAGGTTAATGCTAATCTAGAGCGTACTGTGAGTAGACCTAGATGGGCTCATTTTATTTTATTTTTTTTGTTTGAATTTTTTTATTGATTGACCACTGAATGATTGTATAAATATGATTGATTGTATTGGTTTCTGGATAGAAGGTCCGATGATAGTGATGTTTGATTGGGATATTGAAGTGCTACTTGTACATGAATGAGATGAAATAAGTGTGCATACTTTGATTGTTAGATGTCAGATCACTGTCCGATGATAAATATGTCCTGAATGTGCATTTGCATATGAATGAAAGTGTTTTCTCAACTTTAATGTTGAATGCCTATTGGACCCCATTCCCGGAGCCCAACATTCGGGGACACAAACCTGGAGCTTCTTACCTTGCAGGGTCATTAGCTGTCACTCCAAAATCATGGTGAGCGCACGCTAGATAACCACCAAAATCAAAAGTTGACTTATTTGAACAAATTGTAGCTTTAAGTCTCTAATTTGCTTTGAAGCAAGAATCACCTCAATCGGAGTTCTACAACTCAAGATATGCT
>JANIJH010000225.1:36848506-36865864 GCA_024520975.1 Erythroxylum areolatum
TACAATTTGATTTAAATGTTGCTTTGATTTTAATTATCAAACTCAATTTCAATTGCACAAACTCAAATAGTCAAATTTAATCTCATTCACAATAATTCAACAATTCAATTTTAATTTCATAAATTTACTAAAATACTAAATCACAATCACCAATTCACCATTCCAAACTTAATTTGTAATCAGACCAATAATGACCAATCACCAATCAATTTCAATTTAACACAATCGGTTCAAGTTCAACTTCCACAAAGCAAAATCACAAAAGTCACAAAATTTATTTTCAATTTCAATATCATCGGTTCAACTTCAACTTCAATCAAACCTTCCCTTCAACAACCGAAATCAGCTTCAACTCCTTCAAGCCTTCAACTGTTCAACATTCAAACATTCGGACAAATTCAATTTTTTTCCTCATTCCAGCCGAAACAACCTCTATGATTTTCCATCATCCAACAACAAGTCAACAACACAATCACAGGCACAATCAACTTCAAAATTCCATGAAACATGAAAAACAAAATAAAAAACATACACCCAAAAGCCAAAACAATCGGGTCTTCGATGAGGTTGACGGCGACGGCGAGGAGGCGAGGAGGAGACGGCGACAGCGAGGAGGAGACGGCGACGGCAAGGCGAGACACCGAGAGAGACACCAAAGAAGAGAGGAGGTGTGCGGCGTGGGAGAGAAGAGACCAAAGAAGAATCCAGAAGCGCCAACGAGGAGGAGCTGGCTGACTTGAGGGGAGGCGACGGCGAGGACACGACAGCGAGACGGGATCCGAGGAGGGAGGACAGCAGCGACGATATGAGGAGAGGAAGGAGAAACCGAAGAAGAGAGTAGACCAGATCTAGATCTAGAAACGTCGGGGGCTCGGGGGTAGATAAAATTAGGTTAAATTTTTTTTATTTTCAATTTAGTCCCTCAAACATTTTAATTTTACGGATTGGTCCCGAAATGTACCGGTATTGCGATACCGGCCGGTACTGACCGAAATCGGCCGGTACCGGCCGGAATTCAAACCCGGAACCGTACGATATATAGAACATTGGCCACAAGTATTTATAAGCTTTTAGTCACACAGGTAAGCCAAAGCTGGACATCACTTGAAATTAGAGGAATTATAAGCGTTATTCAAGCTGCGGGAGCAGGCACACCACCTGAGTTTTGAACACGAAAAATAAACTAAAAACTTGCTTTCAAAGTTTTGAAGTGCTTATGTACATATTACAAACAATAAGGGAAGGAAACCCTTTTCTCTTCTACTTGAATTCCCTTTTCCATGGTTTATACAATTTGCACTAAAAAGGTTTCAAATCTATAACAAGAACCTAAAACAAAGTGAAAGGGAATTGCATGCATACAACGAGTGATAAAATTGAACAATTAACAACTACGTGATTTGGACTAAAGAGTAGGTAAATTCACGGGTTCAGATCAAAGCATAACTAAACAAAGACCGGTCTTTTGTCTGATCAACCCGACACTTGAAGAATCCATCAATAACGTAGTTAAATTGTTTCACACCACAGTACAAAAATACTAGGTGGAAACTTAGTCAGAAACCAAGATCCATCGTCAACGCCATGACGAAACAGTAAGCAGAGGCACCTCAGTCCATGCCAGGGTCATAAACCCAGCTTGCGAATCGATCAGAGAATACAAGGGACTATAGTTGTAGCTCCACAGGAGTATCTTAGCTTGACTCCTCGCGTAATGACTTAGCGGAATTGATTCAAAACCCGAATTTTCCATTAAAACCCGCCACTGTTCTTTATCCTCCATACGCTCCCTTCTGCTTTCTGTGTCCTCTGGCCCAATAACACTGGCAATTCTGCGACCAAGCAACAATCTCTCAGCCTGGAGTCTATCTGGTGAATCTCTGCTCAGATTTGGCTCAAGAGTTTCGAAGACTGCAGAGTAATATCTCAGTGCATTTTTAAACCGTTGCAAGTATCCAACCCGGTTCAAGCTCACTTCATACTCACCTAAAGTAACAATCTTCGGATTAAGCAATTTTACCAGTCTTAAAACTGTCTCTACAGCAACGGGAGTCTCATCCAACAGATTATACAATTGAAAAATGAAATTCACTGCCAAAACCTCGTCTTGATCGACATGAAAGCACGATTCATTCAACTCTTGTATAGGGGTCAAAATGGGTTCGAACTCAAAGTTCAAATCAAGAAGTCTTGCAAAATCTCGAAGCCTATTACCAATAGAAAACAGAGAAGCCGCTGGACACTCACCGAGTGCAGGAGCCGGTATGCCGGAGATCCGGATTCTGTTGGGTTTTCCGGCGGCGCGAGTAGCTAAAGCTTGTAAAAGAGCAGGCCATTGAACACCTTGAACAATCCCAAAATCAACTATGTGAATCTTGCTAGCTCCCTCTGTAGCTTCAAGAATTGCTTGATTCGCCGTTAAATGAGCGAACTTCGAAAATGGGCAAGCGTCGTTTAGCGTTTTATATGAGAGAATAAAGTCCTCACTTGTAGACTCGAATACGGTCAAGGTTTTCTCTGCTTGTAGTGACAGTCTACTGTTTAAAGCTTCGGTGAAGTAAAACGCAACCCTCTCTATTGGATCTCCGTTTTCAGACACGGAGTCTCTAAGTTCAACCAGCGATTTCGCAGCTCTGTCGGGCTCTGATTCAAAGAGTTCAGCGCAGCCGATTAACGCTTTTAAAAGCGGCGACACTGGTTCAGTTTCCAGCGAAATCGACGAGAAACCGGCGTCATCGATTTCAAGGGTCGTCCGTGGTAGAAGATTTGGCAACGTTGTGTCTTTCACCGCCGTCTGCGGCGGTAATGGAGCCCAAGGTGCTACCTGGAGCGAATTTTGGGCCTTGTGCGTTTCAGGGAAGAAAAGTCGATTGAGATCCGACGGTGGAGAGCAACCGACGCTGAGTCGACTCGGGCAATTGACAAACGGATCAGGACCGTAAATCCCAAAATCATCATTGTTTTGCCACGCGTCGCATATGGATGGCAGATTCGAACTATCAGTTGAGTCTCCACCACCAATCAAGCTATCCATCCACTCATCAGAATCAAAGTCACCACCAACAGCACAGCCATCAAACCCGGAGTATCTAAACCCACCGGAGTGTTGCTCCATATGCGGAAACTGGAACCCAGGCTCGTCGGTGTCGCCTTCGCCGTTGACCTGAAAAGGGTCGTATAAGCCAGCTCCGGCGACGCCACCGTAACCCAGGCTGGTGTTCCTAGGCATTGTAGTAAGCCAAGGATTTAAAGGCAATGAAGTAAGGGCCAAAGGCTGTTGTTGTTGGTGATGCTGTTGCTGCTGCTCTTGCTGCTGCTTTTGCTTTATGACTTGTTGGGCTATTGCCATCAGATTCCCACTGTCTGCGCACATATATGCCATCCAGACCTCTCCGGAAAATTTAACCGAGACTCACTTTAACCCAACAGAACATCGTCAGTACAACAAGCTTCCTACAGTCTCTACCATGCTCAAAATGGTGAAAACTCAGAATTTAAGAGTGAAACACTGAATAGAAAGAGAGAGAGTACGTACACCGCTGGAAACAAAGAAACGCCGGCCTCCCAAGTCACAGCTTGGCTGCGCATAGACCCGGGGTAGTAGCTAGACAGAGGAAGTTGAATGAAGTGAGGCTTGGACTGGGTGTACGCCTTATATATAGTTACATACAACGAAAACCTAAACTCCAGAAGGAGGTCTGATGATTAAAGTCCATCCAAAATGAAACAGGGGGCCCACATACCCCACTTGTAAGACATGTAAAAATCCAACGAGACGAAGTTTAACAGGTTATTTGGAAACCTTCGAATTGAATTCATTAACGAATTGAGGTTGTGCTTGTTTGGGGGTATAGGAAGAGAGGTATGACAATAGAATAAAAATTGATGACTGATATGAACCTATCATTGAAGATCTATGAATCTCATTCCTTAGTTTTGGGCAATCCTCCATTTCTCTCATAATCTAGAGGAATGGAAGAGAGGAATGAGAGTAATTGTACTATAATTAATTAAATATGGTGAAATCAATTAAATAATTAATTACACTATAAAAAAATCAATTAAAATATTGTAATTAATTAATATAGTGAAATCAATTAAAATATTGTAATTAATTAATATGGTGAAATCAATTAAATTGATTAAAATATAATTATTATTTAATTAAAATATTGTAATTAATTAATTGATTACAATATAATTAATTAAATTATTATTATTATTTAATTAACTACATTATATTAAATTAAAAATATTATTATTAATTAAAATATAACTATTCATTAATTAAAATATTAATTAATTAAAATATTTTAATTAATTAATATGGTGAAATCAATTAAAATATTGTAATTAATTAATTGATTAAAATATAATTATTATTTAATTAAAATATTATAATTAATTAATTAATTACAATATAATTAATTAAATTATTATTATTATTTAATTAAATACATTATATTAAATTAAAATATTATTATTAATTAAAATATAACTATAAATTAATTAAAATATTATTATTAATTAAAATATAACTATTCATTAATTAAAATATTATTATTCATTAATTAAAATATTATTATTCATTAATTAAAATATTGTAATTAATTAATTAATTACAATATAATTATTTAAAATATTATTATTATTATTTAATTAATTACATTATATTTCATTAAAATATTATTATTAATTAAAATATAACTATTCATTAATTAAAATATTTTAATTAATGAATTAATTGAAATATAATTAATAAAAATATAATTTATTCATTAATTAAAATATTGCAATGAATTAAAATATAATTAATTCATTAATTAAAATATAATTTATTTTGTAATTAATTAATTACAATATTTTTTACAAACCAACCACTATTAATAGTAATAGTAATCATTCCTTCATCTCAACCAACCATCATAATTATAATGATTATATCTATTCCCAGTCCTCCTTATATTAATTCCTATTCTTATTCCTATTCCCATTCTCATTACTTTCTGTGAACCAAGCGCCTCTTTAATTTCCTAATTCCAATCACTTTCTCACACATAAGACTTCAAACGAGAGAAATTAAAAGATAATAATGTAAAAGTAAGGCATGTTAAACCACGTACCTTAACCGTAATATATGTTTTATTTAAATATATTCGAAAAGTACTGCAATCATCATGGAAAGATAAATTGTATTAAAGTAACTCAGAAAGCACAGTGACAATGGTCACGAGTTAGTATGCCGATTGACAAAATTTGCCCCCGTCGTGAGCACCCCAAATCCCCTGTCTAAATTACCCAGTACCAACCCTGTCCAAGTGGATCTAAGCCATTCACTTGTGTGGGTCTCACACAAGTGGATGGCTTAGATCCACTTAGACAGAGTTGGTACTGGATAATTTAGACAGGGGATCACCACTCCGTCGTGAGAGAATCCTGGATGGGTATAAGACAACCAATGCATGGGAAAGAAAAAGAGATGGATATGGTGGGCCAGTTAAAAAAGGCTGGCGTGGCGCAGGGGACAACCATTTGGTAACTGAACGGATGATAGTGATGTGAATTTATGATCCTAATACGATTCTAGGTTCATTTCAACTCATCCGCCTTAAAAGATAATGTAAAATACTTTTTTTTTTTCTTGCAAGATATTTTAAGAGAATTTTAATTATAAAAAATATTTTTAAATTATTTATACTCAAATTAATTCTCGTTCAAATCAGACAGGTCCTTTATAGAAAATAAAACTCTAATCTCAAATTTTAAACAACTACATACATAAAAAGAATTCGAATTCACGACCTTACTTAATTCTTAATTGATACTCTTTCAAATCATTTTTTATTTATATAATATTAAAACAGTAGTTTATAAATTACGAAATATTTTCAATCCAATCCCCTCCGATCCTATCCGATCTATAGGAAAGAACATTTAGTACACACGCAAGTCGCCCAAAAGTAAAACAGTGGTCGTCATTATCTATTAACGGTTAAGGGCATAAAAGTAAAAACACCCAATACTCAATCGATGTCAAGAGTCCCTCTCTTTGATAGAAACAAGTCATCTGATCTGCGTTTCAACTTACGTCTGTGGGAATGAGGATAGAGGAGGAGAGTGCAGCCGTATCGGCGTCAAGGAGGCACCTGGTGTTTGCTTACTATGTCACTGGTCATGGTTTCGGTCACGCCACTCGCGTCGTCGAGGTCTTCTCCTTTTGATCGCTTCTTTTCCTTATTCTTTTCTGCTTGTTTGCTTAACTGTTCAATTCAACATGTTGCTAATTTTTAATATTTGATATTGATTTAAGCTTAATTGATGCCATCTATAGGTTGCTAGGCACCTAATTCTTGCTGGCCATGACGTTCACGTTGTTACTGGTGCACCTGACTTTGTTTTCACTTCGGCGATAGACTCTCCTCGGCTATTCATTCGCAAGGTAGAGTCTCCTTTTCTTAGTTTGCTTCCACCTGAAATTGATCGTTTCTTGTTCTTGCATTCACTGCGAACTTGCTGATATTTGGTATCAGAATGCGGTAGAATCAAAGATTTCAATAACTATTACTTTCAGCGTGGCTTATAGGCGTGTAATGTACAAATGGATGATATATATATGTATGAACAACGCACACACACACATATATATAGATAAGATATATAATTTAATTCTTGGGGTTCTCAATATTATGAACTAAATTATGTTTCAATGTTTAGGTATTATTGGATTGTGGAGCTGTTCAGGCAGATGCTTTAACTGTGGATCGTCTTGCATCATTGGAGAAGGTATTGAAGTATTTATCATTTCATGTGGTTAAAATGGTTTGGAGTTTTAAATATATTTCATCTCTCAATTTTAATTTGTAGCTGATTTTGGGTGATTTAACTACCTGTTTTTCAACCTTTGGATTAGTTGTTTTTACTGTTTTTCATGTTTGGAAATTAGTATTTGGAGACAGCTGTAAAACCTCGGGAGTCTATTTTGGCAACAGAAATTGAATGGCTTACCTCCATTAAAGCTGACTTAGTGGTACTTGTATTCTTTTCAATAATTTGATTTTATTCTGAAATGTTGAATGACAGCAAAATAAGTTGGCAGTATTCTTTTCGGTTTATGTATCACAGGTTTCAGATGTTGTTCCAGTAGCATGCCGAGCAGCAGCTGATGCCGGCATTCGATCTTTGTGTGTTACCAACTTCAGGTGCTTTTATGAGTAGCATTTATTACACTTCATCTGCGGCTTCTGCTGTTAATTCTACTGTCTCTCTGCCCTCCCTGGTTTTTCCATTAACATTTTGCAATATCCTTCCATTTTAGAGTATATTTATGTTTGAACCAAATGAATATCAATGACCATATCATCTATTTCATGCAGACATTGTGCATTTTTGACATGTCCAAGTGAATTTCTTAGGCTACTAGTTGAACTGGACTATTGACTAACTCCATGCAAAAGCATTCTCTATTTTTTCTCTTTTTATTGTTTCTATGCTTTTTTTTTTTAATATTTTCAATGGAAGGACTATATCAGACAATTAGCCCATCCCTGAGCTTTGAAATTTGCTTACAATGTTCATGCTTACTTGTTCTTCCTTCTTGATTTTGTTTCAATGGTTAATTTAAAAGATATTAATGAAATTTTCTTTGTTGTCCAGTTGGGACTTTATTTATGCAGAATATGTGATGGCTGCTGGTAACCATCACCGTTCAACTGTGTGGCAGGTGTCCTATAACTTCAATATCTGTAATCATATCGTCGTTTTCATCATCTTCTTATTGGTGACTCTAGATCATGATGTTTTTTAGTTTCTATTCAAACTTTGCTACATTATCTTATTATGCTTAGGTTAATGCTAAAACTAAAGCTCCTACTAAATGATAAGTTTTATATATCTAAAATCTTTGATTGATCTGTTGTTCTTAATCTACATTATTTTGGAGTTTAAAATCTCTATTACTTGATGTAGTGAGTCTGCTGGTATCATACCGAAATTCTAAACACTGTTGAATAAATGCAGATAGCAGAGGATTATTCTCATTGTGAGTTCCTTATCCGCCTTCCAGGTTATTGTCCAAGTATGTTGGCTCTTACACAGCCTAAAACATTCCATTCCTTTTTCTTTTCTATATTATTTGTCAAATCATTTGTTTATTGGTCTTGAGAATTTATTTTAATTCTCTTTCCTCAGTGCCTGCTTTCCGGGATGTTATTGATGTGCCATTAGTGGTGAGAAGGCTGCATAAAGGCCGCAAGGAGGTTAGAAATTTAGAACACCGTTTAGTGCTTTGTAGATCATGTTGATCTTGATTAAGCTGTTTTGAAATGTCTCATTGAAGGTAAGGAAAGAATTGGGCATCAGTGAAGATGTGAAGCTAGTTATCCTTAACTTTGGTGGGCAGGTAGGGATGCTAAATCTCATACTGGATCTAATATGTTGGTACAAATTACATTGATTTTGCTTCTCTTAAACAGTGAAGTCTAATAAAGTATATGATTTTTATACTCCAGTATGCTTTAGAATACGTTCCATACTGGTTAGGTGTATCCTACTCACCTTTATTTTCTTGTGTTGTAATTTTGAGCTTCTTTGTATGTCATGCAGCCATCAGGCTGGAAGTTGAGGGAAGAGTACTTGCCCCCTGGTTGGCTTTGCTTGGTAACCTTCATAAATAGTCCGACATCTTGTTCCATTTGAATGTCCTTTGATAGTTAAAACTCAATAATCTTTGGCTTTACTTTCCAGGTTTGTGGCGCTTCCAACACACTGGAACTTCCCCCAAATTTCATCAAACTTCCAAAGGATGCTTATACACCTGATGTTATGGCAGCGTCTGATTGTATGCTTGGTCTGTATTTAGATAATGTATCTGCACAAAGTTTATTGTTGTGATCTATAATGGTTAACGGGCTTGTATGGATCCAGGAAAAATTGGATATGGCACTGTCAGTGAAGCACTGGCATTCAAGCTGCCATTTGTCTTTGTGAGAAGAGATTATTTCAATGAAGAACCCTTTCTGAGGAACATGCTTGAGGTATGATTGGTTATTCTTTAATTACCACAACCATCATTATATTCTTCCTTTTTTGTATGCATCTTACTTCATATTCCTTGGCCCTTCCTTTATCTTCTGCCAAAATGTTGGCTTGTAATTGTTCTAATATAGTGCACTAACTACTAAGCTTTGAAGCAGTTCTATCAATGTGGTGTTGAGATGATTAGGCGAGATTTACTGACTGGTCATTGGAAACCTTACCTGGAGCGTGCAATTAGCTTGAAACCGTGCTACGAGGGAGGAATAAATGGCGGTGAGGTATTGTCCTCCTTCATACATAAAAGATGCTAAAATTTGTTTGCTTCTTAAACTTAAGATAGGTATTGTCCTCCATATATCAAAGATTTTAAATTTTGTTTGCTTCTTAAACTTAAGATAAGTGTTTATCCTAAGCATTTCTTAGGCTTGAAACTGTTTAATAACCACTATTATGTTGTTAAAGAATGTGCTTTCTCCATCTGAAATAAAATGTTTTAATCAAATCCCTGATTGCTGTTATATGCAGAATCTTCTTTAAAGAAATTTGTTTCTGTATGTCATGCAGTCTCCCATTATTAGTTATGTCAAGTTCCTACCACTTCTACTGTTGACATAGATACAATGCTGGAATTATAGGTGGCAGCTCACATCTTGCAGGAGACAGCAATGGGAAAGAACTATGCTTCAGATAAGGTAGCTAATTAAATCAGCAGTTCATGCACTATTAAGCTTAGGCTTTGAGTGCTGTTGAGGTCAAAGATCAGCTTAATGTTTTTGGAATCTATTAATTAAAAGCAAGGGTAAATACCTTATAAAAAGACTAGGTAAAACTTAATGATAATTATCTAGGAAAGAATAATGCTTAAACAAAATTTTGTAAATAGAGTTAATATTTTGTTCTCCTATTTCGATGTCTTGTTCTCTTATAAAACTCTGCTGGGTTGGGGGAATTTGTCATTCTGTTTCACAGTTATGTTTAAACAAGACCTGCCCCTTTGTTACATGATGTTTTGTTTCCACTTTCATCTCTCCTTTTGAGTTCCATATTCAGGTTTCACCTTTCTGTCCTAGGTGCTGAGATTCGAGGAATTTTTGCTCATGGTCAAGATTTTTATACCATATGGTTCTTAAGTTGTAAATGTTGATATTCTTGTGTGCAGCCAATCTTTATAAAAACAAGTACCAAAGACTACATTTAAGGACTATTGGGAAATATGAATAAGTAGTTAAAGAATGACTTGTTTCCTGTGGAGCTTGTAGATGTTTGCTCCAGCTTATTTTGAAATTTTAATTGTATTTTGCATAATCACTAATGTAGTTTAGTGGAGCAAGAAGATTAAGAGATGCTATAATTCTTGGGTATCAACTGCAAAGGGTACCTGGGCGAGATATCAGCATTCCTGAATGGTATGCAAATGCTGAAAATGAGCTTAGCAAATCCACAGGGTCACCTTCTTTTCATAGGAGTGAGAATGTATCTGTTCTTAGCTCGTAAGTTTCATCCTTCTTTGTAACCCATAAGGAGCTCTTGATTTTCATGTATACTGAAAAACTCTTGCAAATTTTTCCTTAGATGGACTGAAGATTTTGAGATTATTCATGGAGATTTTCAAGGTCTTTCAGATACAATGAGTTTCTTAAAGAGCCTGGCAGATCTTGATACCATTTATGATTCTGAGAAGAGCACTGAGAAGCGCCAGATGCGGGAGCGCAAAGCAGCTGCAGCACTCTTCAATTGGGAGGTTATTTCACTATAAATGTATTTCATCAGATCCATGATGTGATATGGTTTTAGGAAGGTTACAATTTTGAGGATGCCGTAGTTGTATTGGTGACTTGTTGGGAATTGAGAGTCTTTACTATATCCAAATACATCCCAATAAAAGTGGAATTGATCTGTGGTTGAGTCTGTAACAAATAACTAGGAATTTTTAGTTATATTGGAGATAGTCACATAAGATGACAAATCACGGCCAAGTTTTTATTTGTTATTTGGGTTTCTAACTCAAATGGAAGGACACTAAGATGAAATAGGCCTGCTAATTTGCCCAATGTCCCTCTTTCTGATTTGGTAGATCTTTTCTTGTCCGCTTCAAAATGTTATGTTTCTTATCAGTAGATACTATTCTTTATAAGATGCTCTAAGATAATTGAGATCGGTTCAACCTAGTAGTATTTGCTAAATATCGACCTCTTGGCTGTCACATTTTATTCAATTGGTATCTTTATTTGGTAGGTTTCTGTGCTTTCAACTTATGGAACAGTCTCATATGCGCTAGATCATTTTCACAGGAAGAGGTTTTTGTGACAAGAGCTCCTGGAAGGCTGGATGTGATGGGAGGGATTGCCGATTATTCTGGAAGTCTCGTCCTGCAGGTTAGGTTTTTACTGATAATAGTTTTGTCATGGCTGAAATTATTGTGATTGTTTTTATCTATTTGCTGTTAGTTTTTCTTATTAATGCATGCCATTGTAACCGTATATCCTTGCTCGAACTTATGCGTGAGCAAGTCATGTGTCAACATTCAAGAACTCTGCTGTTCTCGACTATCGACTGCTTATTTGTCTTCTTCTCCTGCATGTGTGTTGATGTGTTTGCCATGGGTGGCAGTGCGTTAGAGATTTACGATGTAATCTCAAATAGTTGATTTTCCATGACTTCCAAAATCTTGGCTGCTGATGGTTCTTATGTTACGTTGATATTTGCTGGTCCATTCAATTTGTTGATTTTGCCATGATTTAGAACTCATTCTTATTGATCAAAATTTTCTTGCCATTGTACTGGTTAACGAGGGTTTTCCTTTTTTCTTTTTGCTTCAAAGATGCCCATAAGAGAAGCTTGCCATGTTGCTGTGCAAAGGAATCATCCAAGCAAGCATAGACTTTGGAAGCATGCCCAGGCCCGTCAAAATGCAAAAGGTCAAGGCCATACTCCGGTTCTGCAAATTGTAAGTATATTTCACTATACCATTTACTGACGTGGATCCTGTTTACAGATTAGTGTTGATGTAATTTGATTATTAGACATCAGTTCAACATGTTGGGTTAAATGAATCATAGCAGTTCAATATTCAGCTTTTCTTAGTGCTTATCTCAAATATAAGGTTGGGAGTGGCTCTTGTTCTTTTTGTTCTAATCTTATCTAGTGCTGGGACTTCCAAATGTATGTATTGATCCTGATTTCACCAGGTATCATATGGCTCAGAACTTAGCAACCGGGGGCCAACCTTTGACATGGATTTGTCTGATTTTATGGATGGGGATCAACCTATGTCATATGACAAGGCAAAGAAATATTTTTCTCAAGATCCATCACAGAAGTACGTAACTTTTTCTTTCTGGCTATCACTGTAAAGATTTATCTTTTTAGTAATATGATACTTTTCCAGGTGGGCAGCTTATGTTGCAGGAACAATTCTTGTTTTGATGAGAGAACTAGGTGTCCGCTTTGAGGATAGTATCAGCATGCTGGTATAATTCACGGCGTCTCAACTCCAAAATATTTTGGGGATGCCACTCTAGTTACTTATTTTATTCATGACTATTGCTTTGCAATGCTGATCTGACCTTTCTTTATTCCTTGCTATTGGCTTAATTTGCATAATAAATGATAATAATTGCAATTGAACAAGATTTGTAGAAAATATGTACAATTGTTTTCCAATTGAAGAGATGAAAACAATCTTTACATTGATTTCTGTATTCTAATGGCACTTGTTGAGGCTATTGCTAACATCCAGGCATAACAACTTCAATTCAAAATTTGTAGGTTTCTTCTGCAGTTCCTGAAGGCAAAGGTGTATCATCTTCTGCCTCCGTGGAGGTTGCTAGCATGTCTGCATTAGCTGCTGCCCATGGTAATTGTTAGTGCGATTTGTAGCTTAACAAAATTGTACATCAATTTCATTTCCTGTGCGCGCAGCTTATATGTCTCCCATGTTTTACTATCCAGAAAGGCAAAGTGTGTTGTTACATTTTGTTTTGAGATAGAATGAGTTACTACGGGTAATTTATGAAGAATGCTGCATAGAAAATCAACCATCCAGAATGCTACATAGAGTAAAATGATCATCCTTCAGGATGGTTGATTTTCTTTGATTGTACTATTAGATATATCTCCTGATGATCTTGGTTCTCTTTGTCTAGTTAAGCAAGTTGGATATATGAACAATTATAACTTTAACATTCAGTCTCCACTCATAATTTGCAGGATTTAGCATCAGTCCAAAAGATATTGCCTTGCTCTCCCAAAAGGTTTTATTGTGACTCAGCTCCTGCTTGTTTGTTTTTCTTGGTTATTACTGCTAGTGATATATATGTTGTGCAAAGTGAATCCATTGCTTATTAAAATGCTTCTTAGGTGGAGAATCATGTTGTTGGAGCCCCATGTGGTGTCATGGATCAGATGACATCAGCTTGTGGTGAGGCCAACAAACTTCTTGCAATGGTGTGCCAGGTACGTTTAGCTAGTTATATAACAAAATCTTTGCTTAGGTTGTTGTGGAGATGAAGGATTAATGCTGCTGGCCTGATTGTTCACCATGTAGCCTGCTGAGGTTATTGGACTTGTTGAAATTCCTACCCACATTCGATTTTGGGGAATTGATTCTGGAATACGTCACAGGTGCTTTTCAACTGCCTTGCTCTCATGTTCCTTTGACTGTTTATAGCATTTGAATCTGAAATCTACTATGATGAGGTCTGTGGTTGTTCTTTCTACGCCTGTTTCTCCTCAGCTCTTTTTATGGAAACCAAAATCAAGTTGTCTAAGTTTGACTTCATTATTCAGTCCCTTGCTTTTTAACTGAAAACATGAAATGTCAACCAATTCTTTGTTGACCATTCACCCTGATGAGATGTGTAGAATATGGAAGAGAACAGAATGGCCTTTACATTTACTAGGTTTCTGCCCATATTTACACTAGAAGGGCAGTATAATCTATTATTAATATTCCAACTAGGGGACGTACTATTTCAATGTAAGGATGCCTAAGTAGCAATTCTGTATAGGATACAAAAAATAATACTAATTTCCTGCAATATATATAGAAATCCTTTTCATCCGAATTCGGATGGTTGGATTCTCTTTGAAATTAATTCTTCTTGTTGCTTGTGGCTTTGCTCATTAACTTTATTATCTAATGCTTGAATTATGTACACATTCATTTTTTATGCCTACTTTAAATTCTAAGGTCTTAGTCTTTTGGGGCTTTGGTTGGATTGTTATAATATGCAACAAACTGCCTTTATGCAGATTTCACGTTTTCCAGGCAACTAATTAGTTGGCATTTTGGTTTGGAAGTGTCGGTGGTGCAGACTATGGATCTGTCAGAATAGGTGCCTTCATGGGCCGAGAGATAATAAAATCCATAGCATCCACTACATCGCATAGTTTGGTCACCATTGCTAATGGATCAATGCCGGATGACTTGGATGATGATGGTGTTGAACTACTCAAGGCTGAAGCTTCATTAGATTACTTATGCAACTTGTCACCACACAGGTAATGTAACTGTATAGTTTCACTTGTATGTGCATTCTTCATTCATTTCTCTACTGATGAGATTATCTAGATTTTCAAGTTGTTACTCCAATTTTTAAGTTATGTGGAATGTTAACATTTGTGTTTATTATTTACAGATTTGAAGCACTTTATGCTAATATTCTTCCTGATTCCATTCTTGGTGAGACATTTGTCAACAAGTATGCTGGTCATAATGATCCTGTCACGGTGATTGATCAGAATCGCACATATGGGGTGAAAGCAGCTGCCAAACACCCTATATATGAAAATTTTCGGGTCAAGGTTGGTAAATTTAAGTTACGCAGTCTGTACCATAAAATTCTGAATTTTTTGTTACTTGATTAGAGGAACTGGCTACAGTAATGTTCTTATTTATCATTCATACATTTAAACAGTAATCACTAAATTCTGGCATTTGATTTTAGGCTTTCAAGGCATTGTTAACGTCAACAACTTCAGATGAGCAGCTTACTGCTCTTGGAGAACTATTGTATCAGGTATATGCTAAGTTTCCTAATTTGTTTAATTATATCCCAACATCACAGATAGCCTTCCATATTTCTGACGTAAGTTTTGTGATAAAATCATGTCAAGATCCTGTTACGATAATTTCTATATTCTGGATAGCAGACAATTTTTGTGTTGCACTTTTCTGCATGTTGAATGTTTCAATCATAGATTGGACCAACCTCATTTACACATAATCGGTGATCTTCATCTAATGCTATTACGTTTCTCAATCACTGGAATGATGAGTCGATGGTTAGGTAGAAGCATAGAAAAAGGAGAGTAAAGTGGTCCTTGATGTATGTTCAATCTTTGTCCAGTGTCACTACAGCTATAGTGCTTGTGGACTTGGCTCCGATGGGACAGATAGGCTCGTACGATTGGTACAAGAAATGCAACATGGCAAACTGTCTAAATCTGAGGATGGAACTCTGTATGGGGCAAAAATTACCGGTGGAGGTTCCGGGGGAACAGTTTGTGTGGTTGGTCGGAATTGTTTACGGAGCAGCCAACAAATTCTTGAGGTAATTTCATGTTTTTCCTTCTAATAATTTTTTTCTCCATTTGCAAGTCATCTTTTAAAAATAGGTGCATCGCATGATTTGCATTTGAAAATACCACTTTTCCGCTTTTTGTTGAGTTGTCCATCTTATGCTTTGTTGGGAAAATGGGTTGCACTCCACTTTCCTCTTGCCATTTTAAAGAGATAGTTTGGCCTCATATCTTTTCTATGAATTCAGAGCTTATGCATTCGTTTCACATGGATACAGTTCTTTCTTATATCCTTGACCGACAATCTGTCTATCGAACATGCAGATTCAGCACAGATACAAGAGTGCAACTGGCTATTTGCCATTTATTTTTGAGGGGTCATCCCCTGGGGCAGGGAAGTTTGGTTATTTGAGAATCCGTAGGCGCATATCCCCAAATAAGCTTTAAATTACATTTTGTTCTTTAAATAAGATACAACACAGATATAATCGCCGGACTGTATTTATATCGTAGTGGCGGGTTATGACATCACTTTGAATTGAAGACTTGCCATTTATAACCCACGCGATGGTACCCTATTGTACCAACTCACTAGTTGGTGTGGGTTTATCATACAAAATAAACATATTAGCTTTCAATAGTTTCATTGAGGGGCAAATTATTGGAGATTTCATACCTGCTTGGCCAAGCTTCATGAAAATGGCGGCACAAAGACAGCCAACTAGGACCTTGTTCACCGGGCAAAAGACAGCTCTGCCTACTGATTTGGAGGAATGAAGAATTGACTAAAGAGACTGCCATTGATTTCACGGTGAAACGTTGTTCCTTGGGTGGAATCTTTTTATTCCATTGATTGAATAATCTACTTATGATCTAGGGAGAAATTGCAGAGTATCCCATATATCAATATAATCTCGTTCCTGAACTTTCCAGTGGATATATTTTCAAAAGTTTAGTTCTAATCCCGTGCCAAGTACGACATTGAAACAGCTTAGACGAACAAATAAAAAACATTTAATCTTTATTCATAAATAGTTATATAAATAATAATGATGTTAATTAATATATGTTCACAAATTCTCTTATATGTTTCAAGGTACTATGAATTGTATAACTAGATCATAGATTAATAATTCTCAATAAATCGAATTTGCAAACAAAATATTTTCGTAAGCTAATGATGGTAAAAAAAAAAAAAGGGTTACATACTCGTACACATTTTATAACAATAATTGTCAACATTTATATATAATTTTCGGATCATAATATAAGAACTTCAAACATTTTGTACAAAGGCATAAATATAGCTATTCGTATAGATTTCTAATAACTACTTAAAATTTTTTATCATTAAAATTAAGTTGTATTAATTTTAAGAATAGTATAAATTCTATCAAAAATTATTTAACTAATACTGCTAAAATTATCGTACTAAAAAAATATAGCACTAATGTAGTGTATGGTTGCTGTCCCCTTTAGTGGGGACGAATAACAAAACAAAAAAATCCTGTCCCTTTGCGTGTTTGGTTGTTGTCTCAAGTAATTTTTGTATAGTCCTCGGATGACAAAAATAAAAAATTTTGTTCCTTCTAAAACTGAAAGACAAAATTTCTTGTCTCCATCTCCAAAACAAAACACATAAGCAACTTCCAGAAATACGTCTTCTCTCACATAAGCAATTTTTTATTATTAATTATATTATTATTATACAAAATTAATTATCTTATTATTATTATTAATTATTGTTATTATTATTATTAATTATTGTTATAAATTTTCTACTTATTATTATTATTAATATTA
>JANIJH010000225.1:36982556-36997499 GCA_024520975.1 Erythroxylum areolatum
TAAAATTTATTATATTAAATATTATTCTATTCTATTTGATTTATATTTAAAAATATTTTATTTCTATAACATAAAAAGCAGCTTCCTGAAAAAGCTGAAATTTGGGGTTTTCTGAAAAGCTCCAAATTTTAGCTTTTGAAAAAGCTGTATTTTAGCTATTTCAAAAGCTGTTTCTACTGAAAAAGTACTTTTGAAGTTTGCAGCCAAACATCTATTTTTTCCTGAAAATAGCTTTTACGGTGAAAAAAAGTGCTTTTGGAGTCTCCAAAAGCTGAACCAAACAGGCACTAAGACTTACTATTACTTTTAAGGTAATACCACTCAAGGTGTCAAAAATAAAATAAACATACATAAATGAGGAAGAAATTAAAAATGGAGGACTTTTCAATATATTAAAATCATGTTTTTAGTAGATATGAGCCATATAAATAAAGAAGTGTGTCTTTTTAGAAAGACAAATGGATTAGAAAACTAAATAGAACCTATTTGACAAACAACAGATTACATTAGTTATTAGTTGACTCTATCAATGATTTGTGGATAATTGATTATATTAATTAATTTGACTAGCAAATAACATTAGTTATATATTAAAGATGTTTGGTAAAATTAGTTGTTTAGTATTAGTTGTTGACGTGTAAAATGACTTATTAGAGCATTATTTTTAAAAAATTATAAGGATATGAATATTATATTTCTTAGTATTTCGATGAATATTTTATAAGAATTTAGAATTTAGATATTTAATTTTATAAAAATTAAGTTTATAACTTTAATAATAATAATAATAATAGTCCAACATTAAATTCTCTATTAATATAAATGATGTAGCAAGCTACATTATATTAGTATTTTTCATATAATATTTATAAATTTTATTATTTAATAAATTAAAAATATTTATAATTATAACATGACACATATACGATATATACTAGTTATATACAAAAAATATTAATTTGATGTGACTCTTTATAGTCAAAAACTTAATATTATAATTTTTTAAATGTAAAATAATATTATAAAATTAAATAAAGATAAAAAAGTTTAATTAACCTCTTTATTATATTCTTCTAAACTTAACGACATAATTGTATGATAAAAAAATTAACTTTAAAAACACACAAAGTAAAATTAGAGAATAAAATTAAGGACAATATTATTATTAGACCAACAGTTAACCTCAAACATTACACTTAAGGGGCCTTTAAAAAATTCAACCCAAAAAATTCAACCCAACCAACTCATATCTAAATAGCTAAATAAAACGTATGTCAATTCGAGTCTAACAGCACCGAATACGCCCATAATTTTTTTTGCAGAGGCTTCTGTTCATACTTTTCTCTGAGATTTTATCATTCTTGTCGTTTCCTTTGATAACGTCAAAAATTACAATTGTTTTTATCTGCAAATAATTACAAAGAGGAGTAAGCCGAACATCAAAGACTAAATTATATCGGACAAGACATTATATTTCGTTGACTTAACCCCGGCACCATCATTTCTTTTAGATAACTAATAAATTACCTGTTAGAAAATAAGATCTATGTAGCAATTTTAGGTGCAGATGAGTTAGTAAGGAGTTCTTCTGATTTAAGTAAAGTCGTAGATTCGAATCTTTTTTATATATGTAGCCTCTTAAAATTTAGAGTCAGAATTTTGTCTCCTACAAAGAATCTATCCGACTCGAACACAGATTATTCTAGATATAGATAGCTTAAAAATATTTTCTTATAATTAAAACTCTTTTAAAATATGTTGTGAGTTAAAAAAAAAAAAAGGAAAAGATCGATGTGGCAGTGAAGAACCTTCCCCAGACACTAGTGATCACGATGGTTTTAATAAAAAAGTTCATTATTTGGAATCATAAACAACTCAAGTGAAAAAGGACAGATGACAACACGTCCTCGAACAATAACAAATGCGGTTTAACCTTAGAAAAGGACTTTTGGTAAATCCATCCAACAAATGAAAAATAACATAACTTCTGCACACCTTCTCTTCTCCCTTTAAGAGATATGCTACAACTCCGGACTCCATTGTTGGTGTTTGCGTAGTTTTTAACTGCCAGAGCGAAAGCTCTGTTTCCCTTCGTATAGTCAGTACATAAGCAAGCTAAAAGTTTCTGACAAACTGCACATATTACTCTCTCTTTCTCTCTGTCTCTCTCAATATATGTACACACACAATATATATATATATATAGGCCTGGTTCTATTCCTCTCTCGACCCTTTTCTCTTAGCGATTATCCATTATTTTTATCGTCATGCTTCGGAACAGAATTAGGATATAGCTGAAATTCTCTTTTTTGTTCAAGGGGTGTGCCTGAATTTTTTCTCACTGGTTTATGGTGAACCTACGGATGAATTTGAATGAGTGTTTGAAGTCTCTGTCTTTAGCTTTCATTTAGCTCTACGAGTACGAGAGACCTATAGAGCGGGAGTTTCCTTGATTGGGTGTCTGCGGTTTATTAGGCAAAAGCTTCTATTGGGATGTCAGTTTTGCAACTACTAATTTAATTGTCTGAGATTGCTTTAGTTGCAACTCTTTTTTTCAGTTAAAGCTATCTACTTTCTTTGTGATTGGCTTTGTTAGTTAGGATTGGATTTGTGGAGATTTTGTGTTTGAACTCGGTGGTCCTAAGATTTTGATATAGAGAGCTACTTGAAGAGACAGCGAATTGGGTTAAAAGGAATATGGAAATGTCTTCAAGAGCTGAGATTGATGGAGACCCCGACATCAATAAAGGTAGTATGTGGATTTTGGATCAAAAGCTTGACCAGCCTATGGATGAGGAAGCTGCAAGGCTCAGAAATATGTACAGAGAGAAGGTATTGTAACAGATTGATTCTGCTCTGTCTTTGTGTGCGATTTTTTTGACCAATAAACCAGTTCTTTATTTAAGTTGGAATTTTCAATATTGGATATTTGCGCACAGCCATGAACTATAGATTGTTTTGTTTGGTTATACTCCTTTTACCCTTCTGTGCTAGACCCCATGAATTTCAAAATTACCATCTCCAACTTGAATTTCTTCATATGGATTTGCAGTTTCTCAACATCTATTACTTACATACTTTATGCTAAGAAACTTAGAAATAAGTACAAATCTGTTATTGGGTCATTGAGTTAGTGACTTTTAAGAATGTTGGAGTCGGTACTGATTTCATTTTTGTTGCATGTACAATCTTGATTCCTTCAGAAATTCTCTGCGCTTTTGCTTTTGAGGCTTGCTTTCCAGAGTCTTGGAGTTGTTTATGGAGACTTGGGGACTTCACCCTTGTATGTGTTCTACAATACATTCCCTCATGGAATTAAAGATACAGAAGATGTAATTGGCGCGCTTTCATTGATCATTTACTCTCTTACTCTTATCCCACTTCTCAAGTATGTCTTCATTGTTTGTAGGGCAACTGACAATGGTCAAGGTAAATGAATTTCACTAGACTATACACTTTGGCTTGGATATTAAACGTTGCCCTTCTAAGGGTCTTTGTAGTGCCATGTGCTGAAAACAGGCCGAGGGAGTTTCTTACAGTTTTTTGACAATATGCAATTGCGAAGACATAAGAAAATAGATCCTCGGCATTGGTCTTGATAGATTTTCTTTGTTTTTACTTCATCTCTTCAGACTAGTTAGGGTTTGGGAATTTAACATTTTACCAAAACAATCTGATTCTTTCAATATCTTATTATGCAATGTTTTCCTCTATTGGTATTGATAACTCCCTAGATGTCATTTCTTAGGTGGAACGCTTGCACTTTATTCGTTGCTTTGTCGACATGCAAAAGTAAAGTCGATTCCTAATCAGCACAGGACAGATGAGGAGCTGACAACATATAGTCGTTCAACTTTCCATGAACAATCATTTGCTGCTAAAACTAAGCGGTGGCTGGAGAGACACGCATCTAGGACGAATGCACTTCTTATTATTGTCCTAGTTGGCACTTGTATGGTGATTGGCGATGGAATTCTCACTCCAGCCATATCTGGTACTTCGCCATCTAACTTATTATCAATATTCATTTACATGGGAGTGTCTGCTGTGTTTTCTGCGCTCTCTATTGCTGGTCTTGGAATAAAATAAGAACCGAGTAATTCTATCATACACCCATATGAATCTGTGTTCAAACATTTATGATTATTGGCAAGATATAGAGATTGCTTCATGGGAAGTTTTCCTGATTGTAATAGCCATCATCATGGTGCAATTGATAGAACATTTATTGCAATTCATTGGAAGGATCAAACATACATTTCACGAGTGTTCTAACAGTCTGGTGAGAGCACCACATGCCATTTATACTTCTGACTTTGTAACCAGACACGTGTGGTGCCATTATATTCCATTTCCTGTTTTCCTTTCTGGAATTGTGGTGAGAAATGTGATTTAATAGTACTTGCATAAGAAGAAAAACATATTAACACTTTCAATTGTGTGAATATGCATCTTAGCAGACAAGAAAAATTATTTAATATGAACTGTAACTTTTTAATCAAGTGGATTGTACTTTCATATCTTCACTGTAATAAAGTATTCGTTGTTATACATAAAGTCTCTAAATATGCGACAGCAGACAGACTTTTGGTTTATGAAAACTCACCAACAGAATTGATGTGCGTGCGAAATCTATAGGAGAATAAATCTTTTTTTTCTTTTTCTTTTTCTTTTTCTTTTTCTTCATTGTACGATTGGAATTAGATTAGGATAAAATATCTATTGGTTCTCATGTGCTGCATATGGCTCATATTCGTGATGTGTATCTTGGGAGAGTTTTTTCTTTTAACGTATGGATCTTACAGTGTCTGTGGTAATACTGATATAATGTCATGTCTTTCCTCATAATTTTCTCAAAAATTTTTAATGCTGTGCCATATTTGGCAGTTCTTTCAGCTTCTGGTGGCATCAAGGTAGATCATCCTCACATGAGTAATGGTATATTCCTCTCCCAGATACTGCTGAAACTGTATCGTTCAATCTTAATCTCATTTATAACCACTTCTTTTAACTTTGTCTGTGGATGCAGATGTAGTTGTAATTGTTTCTGTCATAATATTGGTAGGCTTGTTTAGCATGCAACACTATGGGACAGATAGAGTTGGATGGCTCTTTGCACCAATTGTGCTTCTTTGGTTCCTGTTAATTGGAGGCATTGGTATGTTCAACATCTTGAAATATGACAGAAGTGTACTTAAAGCTTTTTTGCCTGTGTATATTTATCGGTACTTTCGAAGGGGAGGTAAAGATGGCTTTACTTCCCTTGGTGGCATTATGCTCAGTATAACAGGTAACTATGTGCTCTTACCGAAAGTTTTGCATAAATTTCTTGTACTTCACACTTTTAAGCGCTTATGCTTTACATTGTATTCTAAGTTTAAACAAGTGTATATGAACCTTTTACAATATTCTGATTAGAGTCATAATTACAGGTACGGAGGCACTTTTTGCAGATATATCCCATTTTCCAGTTTCAGCTGTACAAATTGCCTTTACAGTAGTCGTGTTTCCTTGCCTTCTTTTAGCATATTCTGGACAAGCTGCTTATCTTATGCAAAACCAGGATCATGTGAACGATGTATTTTATCGCTCCATTCCAGGTATTTTGTTATTTGTCCCTGACATGCAACCTTATTGTTTGGCCTACAAAACTGCAACATAATGCGCTTGGAATTTTCATATAGCTATATTTGCATCATAGCTTTGGGTGAAGAACATTTTGCGAATTTTACTGGGTATTTTTGCTGTTTTGGAATCTTGATGCGACTATTGTTGTTTGCTTTTCTTAATAATTGAGCAAAAGTTCTCCTTGATCAGTTAGTCTCATACCATACCCTTAGATACCTTTCTACTGGACATCTGCGTGTCCAAGGTTTTAAGTTGCTCGAACTGGATTTGGACCAAAACAAGCTTCATGAATTAGTTCAATTTATGGTATATTTTAAGGTTAATACCGACCTTAACAGTTATTTAAGCAGGGCAGAGATTTTTTGTTGATTTTGACAACCTCTGAAGTTACATAATTGCTTATATTTTCCTGGATGAAGCCCACCAATTTAATAAAGAAATAATTATTAGTAAAAGTTGATGATTTACTAATCCATCAGCAAAAGCTATAGCCCAGATGAGATAAGTTACTATTTATGCTATTCAATTGAAGAAAAATGGTGCAAAGAGGGCTTGTTGTCAGGACATGAAAGCTAATTCTACTACATGGTTTGAAGGAAAAGGTTATCAATAATGTTTCTCCTTGTGGGCTCAAATCGGGTTTCGATGTTTAGCTAAGGTAGTTACTCACAGTTTTTGGTCAACATATAACTTTTGATAGCCTTTCTGGGCTGACCGTGTTAATATTGACTGCCTTAAGAAAACTAAGTGCACTGCAATTCCACATTATTTTTCAGTGGGGAAAATCCCCAGAGGAGATTTTGTAGCAGCAGCACAATTAAAGGATGATAGCTTTGACATTTCACTTCTTAATGGCATAGAGACTTGTTCCATGCCAGTGTTGGGAGATGTTAACTTTTACCTCTTTGCAGATAGCATATATTGGCCTGTGTTTATTGTTGCAACTGCTGCTGCTGTAGTTGCAAGTCAGGCTACCATATCTGCAACTTTTTCCATAATAAAGCAGGCCCTCGCACATGGCTGTTTCCCAAGAGTCAAAGTTGTACATACTTCGAAGACGTTCCTTGGCCAGATTTATGTCCCAGATATCAATTGGATTCTTATGATTCTTTGCATTTGCGTGACTGCTGGATTCAGAAACCAAAGTCAAATTGGAAATGCTTATGGTAAGTTCATCCTTGGTGCACCCCATTATTTTTGTTTGAATCTTCATGGACCTTAGTGACTTCATTTCTGATATATTGGCTGCTATAAATAATCTTTAACAGGTACAGCTGTTGTGATTGTAATGCTTGTCACCACATTGTTGATGGTACTCGTCATGATACTTGTTTGGCGTTGCCATTGGATTCTTGTGGTGATCTTCACAGCTTTATCACTAGCTGTGGAATGCACTTACTTTTCTGCAGTTCTGTTCAAGGTTGACCAAGGAGGGTGGGTGCCTCTGGTCATTGCAGGAGCCTTTCTTCTCATAATGTATGTTTGGCATTATGGTACAGTAAAAAGATACGAATTTGAGATGCATAGTAAGGTTTCTATGGCGTGGATTGTTGGACTTGGCCCTAGTTTAGGACTGGTGAGAGTTCCTGGGATAGGACTAGTTTACACCGAGCTAGCTAGTGGGGTTCCTCGTATCTTTTCCCACTTCATCACAAACCTACCTGCCATCCATTCTGTTGTTGTTTTTGTCTGTGTGAAATACCTCCCTGTGTACACAGTCCCTGAAGAAGAGAGATTCCTTGTCAAGCGAATAGGACCAAAGAATTTCCACATGTTCAGGTGTGTTGCAAGATATGGCTACAAAGACCTCCATAAAAAAGATGAAGAATTTGAGAAGAAACTGTTTGATAACCTCTTCCTGTTTGTCCGGCTGGAGTCCATGATGGAAGGGTGTTCAGACTCCGATGAATATAGTCTATATGATCAACAAACCGAGTATTCAAGGGATGCCTTACTGAAAAATGATGGCCACGCAACCACTTCTGTCATAGATTTTACAATCTCCTCAGTCGACTCGATTGTGCCAGCGATTGCCCCATCAAATGTGAACTCAACAGTTCTGTCATCTGGACATCTAAGCAGCCAGACAGAGGTAGATGAGATAGAGTTTTTGAACAGCTGTAGGGATGCTGGGGTGGTACACATAATGGGGAACACAGTTATTAGGGCAAGCAGGGATTCAAGATTCTATAAGAAGATAGCTGTTGATTACATTTATGCATTCCTTAGGAAAATATGCAGAGAGAACAGTGTAATTTTTAATGTTCCTCACGAGAGTCTATTGAATGTGGGACAGATATTCTATGTATAATCTTATTCATCTCTGTATAGTATTGTCTTTAATATAAGCACGTAGCAATGAATTTGTTATGCATTTGTTGAGGTGCATATAAAAGACGAATTGCAAACAACGTGCGACAAAATGGTACGAACAAGGAAGCACAACACTAAGATAAGTTTAGGAGAAATAGTGCATTTTTTTTTAAAATTGAGGATTATTATTATTATTATTATTATTGATAGAGTATATAGAGAATAAAAGTAAGAGAATAATTAGACAAAAAGAGCAACAGGGTAGAGAAATTAAAATACTAGTTGGCTTTCTTTTTAATTTTACGAGGTGATGATTACAATCTATATAATCTTCTTATCTTAGATATGAAGTGATCTATCAATTTTTCTACATAATTAAACTACATATAAAGTATTTATATTAGTTAAAATGTTTAGTTTGAATAATAATTTTGTAAAATAAGTAATTCAATCACTTAAGACATTTACTTTATAACACTCTCCCTTAAATGTACTATGCATAAAATATGTCACTAAAACCTAACTACTAAAAATTCAATAAGACAAAAAGTATACTTAAAATGATTATCCATAACTCCTCAATCCATTCTTATTTGTTTCCTCCTTTTAGGAGTAGCAATGGGTCAAGTTAAGCCATACCAACCTAGGCATAAACTTGGCTCGACAACTTTTGCCCAACCTTGGGCTCAATCTAAGATCTAATCAAGCCTAAGGCAGTCAAGCTTAGGTTTGACTGGGCTTGGGTAGCCTAAAGACTGACTTAACTTGGCCAACTTCATTTAATTTAGTTTTTAAATTAAAAAATAAAAAATGACATCATTTTTTTTTATAGTAGTTGAGCCTCAGGCTAGACTTGTGCCTAATTGCCACTACCTCTTTTGCATCTTCCTTGATCTATTCTTCCTTCTCTTCTTGAACAACAACTTTGTCCTTTTCTTCAACCTTTACCCCTTTGTACTCTATAACACTATTATAGTCACATGTTCCCTCAAATATGGCTTAGCGAATCCATATAAAACACATGGTTCTTTAGTATTATAAAGAGCAACCTCAGATGAAACTATGAATTTCATGAGGACATCTTTAAGACATTAATACCCCTCTTGTTATTGTTGTAGAAATTCAAGTGAAGCCTGAATTTCATGCAAAATCTTAATACTTACTAAACTATATACTATAAGTATTCCTATAAGAGGTCCCTTGAGGCCATTTATCCTTTTAAGTTGGATGCTCCTATATAAAGTTTGATGCCTAACATTCCTGAGTGGGATTTCTACCCCATAAATATCACAACACGTCACAAGTATTTATTAATAATAGGTCTCCAAATCAGTAACGAGGAGGTAAAACCTTTTATGGCAATGAAGATATCAAAGCACTAGCAATCCTAGCATAGTACTAGTTGATGATTACATAAGTTACTTAAACTCTAGCTATCACAGTAAACATACTATTTATATAGCTATAGTCCAATTGTAAGATGTAGCTTATCTTTGAATAGTTCAAAATAGGACTTAGATGGAGGGATCATCAGTCTAGTTAAGTCTTTATCCTATAGCCATTATGGGGGAATAATAAGTTAATGCCTACATAAATAATGATAAAGTTGTTATCCACTCCATAGTATTACGGTAAAACGTTCCTTTGTAATGTGTTTTGTCAATGAAGATTCTCTCATTCCTTACTTTCCACAATGTATAAATGGTATCACAAAAGGAGATTCTTGTTATGAGAAATTCACGTACCTATAGATGCATTCTTCTTTAACCAGGAGATGATGATGATACAATCATTAGTGGCAAAGTGAATGATTGTTCAATTGTTGAATTAATATTCAGAGTCCTTTAAAGATGATATAATTAAAGAAGAGATGGTCTTTAGTTTCCTCTTCAATATTGCAAAGTTTATAGACTACTAGAAGAGTATTGTTTCTATCATATATTAAGTGTTAAGTGTCTATTCTTTGTGGCTAGCCACATAACAAGGAGAGTTTTGGAGCAATTTTGCTATACCATATTAATTCCTTCTAGCTCACTTAATATCTATGATTCCTAAATATATGGAAAGTTTATTTTCTGTTAAAGAAGTCAGAATAATGCTTGGTTTATATGATAGTATCTTATCTTATCTTATCGAGGTTATACTAAAGGAGATTGACTTTAATGCAATAAAATCCCATTTATTTAATCTTCTAGTCACTGTCATTAACAATCTCAAATACTTTTATCTCCTGGATTCATCATATGTCTCAGTTAGAATGCATGAGTGAGCAAATAGAGAGCCCCAACTTAGACCAAGTATCATACCATATCCATATACTTTTTGCATTTCTAATTATATACTAGATGTTTTGACAGAGCTTACTCCTTAACTTCAGCATTTTAACCATTGCTCGTGAGTAATCAGCATATGATTGCACTTTCTAATGCCTAGAACCTTCTAGATAGTAAGAATGAGCCCACTTAATTTAGAGGTTTTCTTTATTAATCAATATTTTTCAAGACTCTCTTGGATAGTAATACTTGAATACATAATTGAATTGGCTAGATTCCTTGTCCTCCTATATCTCTAGGTAATCTAATCTCCTCCCATTTAACCTTATCATGAGTTTTCTTATAGGCATCCCTAATCTAGAGGAAATTCCTCATTATTCTCTTTGGTCCTTTTGTGATGCTTTTAAGAAATGCCATGTATAATAACTAAGCATGCAAGTTGCTTAGGATAGATTTGGTAAGTTAAGTGCTTACAATATAGGATAAGCTTCTATTAGACCAATGTCCTACTCTTTAATGGATGGAGTCAAAGATATAGCTTGAAAATCTATGAATGATAGCCTTTTGGTTGTTATTAGAATGCTAAGATATTTGCCGTGGAGCGTAGAAGTTAAGTTTTAAGACTTATAAAACTAGAGATTAGCGGCTAAATGTGCAAGAGAGTAAAAGCATTAAAAGAATCCATAATTACTTTAATAGAGGTAGACTTAACCTTGTAGAATAGAAGCATATCATTAGCAAATGACAAGCTAAATAAATAAAGCCAAGAGAAAAATTCAATGAATATTGTAAATAAATAAGGTGATATAAGATCACCTTGTTTGATTCCTCTCTTTTTTTAAAGTGTAAGTAACTTACTATTGATCAAAATGTTAAAATTAGCTATGGAGATGCATTGCTGAATCTAACCAATGAACTTACTAGAGAAACTTAGAGCCTTAAAGGTCTAAAGAATGAAGATCAAATTGATAGTGTCAAAATTCTTCTAAAGGTCTATTTTCATAGCACAATAAAGCTTAAAATTCTTAGTTTAGTATCCCTTCAACAACTCTTGAACTAATAAGATGTTATCACTAATAGGTTTGCCTTTAATAAAGGCTCTTTAGGATATACAAATTAAAGAGTCCATCATAGAGTTGAATTTACATCAAATTATCTTAGAGATTATATTGTTTATATCACAAAAAAAGATAGGTCTAAAGTCTTTGAGAGTGTTTGGGTTAGGTTAACTTAAGAACAAGCAAATCGTAGTCATGTTTAATTGCTTAAGGAGTTTAGTGACCATAATTAAAAAAAAAGGGAATTAAACCTTTATGGGCCGAGGGCTTTGTTAGGGTGAAGACTGACGATTGTTGCTTCAATTTCATGTATCTTAATTAGTTTAATCAGTTCCAATAATTGGTTATTAGATATAGATTAGAAAAATGAAGCTTCTCAATGTTTTAGTTGATCACTAGGTTTAGAAGGATTTCCCATAACCATTTGGAAGTAGTTGGGGGACAAATCATTAGGTTTAGAAGGATTTCCCATAACCTTTTGGAAGTAGTTGGGGGACAGTACCTTTAAGGATGGCTATCCCTCAACTTCTTATCTCTCATTATTACAAAAATAGGTTATTTTATTAGTGTTCCTCCTGGCCATTATAGATTTAAAAGAAGAATAAAGAGTTCTTATCCCCTACCATTAACCATTAAACTCTAGGTTTCTCTTAATGAATTTTTTAAGGCCCGATTTGATGTACTACAACTTTATAAAGAACTTGTATTGTTTAAAATCAACTATATATTGATCCATTAATCTAGTAATGGGCCAATATTCCAACGACATATTGTGAATGATATCTAGTCTGGAATATGTTTGTATTTCATTTAGCTAAGTTTCACCTCAGGGTCTATCTCTATAGGCATATAGGTTTGTCCTTGATGTGCCAAGGTCCCACTTCAAGCACCTCATTAACTTCTTCCATTAAACTAAAATTGAAGATATAAAGATCTTGAGGATTGATGAGAGTTTCCATCAGTCCCATCTTCCTTCTGTGCATATTAGCCCAAGATAACATAGATAGAAATTTATGCCTCTAATTGAGGAAGAATTTGATAAAGTTGGAGCTCCACTCAAGAGCCCCTTGAGAAAAGACATCCTTTGACTGAACTATAGCTTTTTTTAAAAAAAGAAAATGGAATTAAGTAATAAATATATAAGGTTTTACAAAACAGATATAAGACATAAGGGAGTACCCTTAACAACCCTTAATTACGAGGTAAGTATTTGAGACAAAAAAACTAGATGAGTAAAAGCATGATTGTAATTGTTTCTCTCTATATGTAGCAAGGATATTGTCCTGGGTTGTAATTTTGATTCAAAATTTTCAACAGAATGAGCTCCCTAACTTCAATGAGGATTATAGACTTCATGTTTTCCTTGGGAGAATTTTTGTTGGCAAACTGTCTAAGGTTCCTTTCTTGCATAGAATGTAGTCATAAAGTCCTAGTGCAACATTGTGTATCTACTGGTTTGCTTTCCTGTAGACAGTCTGTTTTGATATTCATTGTATAATGTCTGGAAGTGACTCCCCTAGATTAATCCATAGACATTTCATGGTAATATGTTGCTAAATATCCTTATTGAAAGAGCATTCAAAGAAGAGATGATTCCTTATTTCCTCATGTATTGAACACATTAAACAAGTTGAAAAGCATTCAATTAGTAGTATTTAACTTGTTTTAATTGCCAACTAGATAATAAAAGAGATTCATGGTGTTAAATCCTTACACCATACCGTCTTGAACCAGTCAGCCTTGCAACTCCTACTTCGTAACAGGTTTATGATAGCTTTGTTAGTGAGGTTGTGAATTGGTTTATCTTTCTAGAAAAAATGTGTCTTGTTTACCTAGATCAAGGAGCTTTCTAGGTTGAAGGTGTCTCAACTGAAGAGGGAAATGCTAGCAGCTACCTTATATCAAAAAGTTGAGTCTGGTGTATAGTAGAGGTATTGGTGTCCCAGAATGGTGTAGAGAATATATCAACTGTCCCTAACTCGACCAATTATCATACCAAAGTGATATCAATCTCCCATTGCCAATTTTATAGGTGATCTCTTACTATACCATATCCCGTAGCTGGAGAAGTTGATTAAAGAATTGTGAGTTTGATGGATTTTTCTTGATTTCCCATATGCTTTTGCCTTGGAGGAAATAAGAGTGTAGCCATTTGACCCAAAGAGATTTTTTGTCAATCAAAATCCACCACAACCTTTTAGGAATCAATTCTTGTTTAGTGATTTTAATGGAGAAAATATTGAAGCCACCTTCTTATTTTAGGTAACATAAGTCGGTCCATTTTACTTTAGCAACTCCTAAGGTGCCATCTGGATGACTCCATGAAAAGTTCTTGAGGATCCTTTCAATCAATTTGGTGATGCTTTGGGATAGGAATATATGGGAGCTCCAATATATATGTATCAAATTGAGTACAGATTTGATATGTTACAATTTACTTGCATAAGAGAGTGATTTGTTCACCCAAGACTAAACTCTCTTTTTGATATTTTCTATCAGAGGAATGCATTTCAAGTGGTTGACTCACTTTGTAAACACTGGTAGGCTAAGATACAAGATAGGAGGATATTTGAGTTTCATCCTCATAGCTACAGCCATTTGAGGTTCCAAATTGCTTGCACTTTTGGAGAGAAAGAAATGACTTTTATGTAAATTGATCATCAAACCTAAGAATAATTTGAAAATTTCAAGATCTCTCATATAGGTGAGGATGGAATCCATGTGTTTTCCTACAAAATAAATGCAAATCATCTGCAAAGTAGAGGTTAATTAATATGATCTTCTTGCATTTTATGTGGTGTCTGAATTTTGAGTTATTATGCACTTCTTTTTGATAATAACATTAAGAATCTCCTTACAAAAGATAAAAAGATAGGGGGATAAGGGATCCCCCTGTCTAAGAGCTCGAGCTGCTTTAAAGAACATAGTAGGACTTCCATTTATCAATATAAAAAAAGTGGCAGATGAGATGCATTCTGTGTAATATCCTGCCTCCTAAAATTGTTAAGAGACTAAACTGTTAGATTGAGTCATATGAGTTTTTTCATTTAAGAATTTATGAGATGTATTTCATTCACATGCTGATATTCGTATACACATTGTGATTTAGAAAACATTGCAAGATAGTATATGTGTTGGGACCCAATCCGGAGATCGGATCTCAACCGGAAAAACAGAAGCGAAAGAAACGAAAGCGAATCGAATCGAAAATGTGAATCGAAATTTTGTATCGGAAATCAAAGCAATAGACAAAGCGAAACGAATACGAAGCGGAAACAGAAGGCGACACACAAATTGGCGAAAAACAATTCGTTCGGAAATCAAAGCGAAACACAATCGAACGATATCGAAAGCGAAACGTATAGCAAAGTGGAATCGAAGCACATAATCGGATCACAAAATACGGAAACGAAATCAGAAAACGAATTCAAAATCGAAACAAACACAATGGCGAAACAAAAACTGAACCCTACATCCGAAGGCATACACTTTAGAAAAACGTCGCGTTGGAAACCTTTTTTCAAATCCGGTATAATTTTTTTTCTTTTTCTTGATCATGTTCTTTATCTTTCGTACAAATCGCAAAACTCATACAAACATACATATCCCAAAATTTCATCCTTTAATCAATTCTTATTTTATTCTATTGCCATATAACCAATTTTCTTATC
>JANIJH010000225.1:37002668-37024587 GCA_024520975.1 Erythroxylum areolatum
GAGGGCCCCAAATTGATAATTGTATAATTGAAATGTGATTACTGAAATTGTGTTTTGATCGAATGCATTCGTTTTAAGTAGGCCAGCATAGTTATTGATTTCCGCAAATTAGTGTTTTTGTGTCAGTGGGTCCCAAATGGGCGAGAGCCGTATTTGAAATATGTTTTCTAAAAGGGGTCAATATTGTTACGATTGGAATAGTGACATGATTGAAAAATGATTTCGAATTAAAGTGGACCCAACTGTTTATTGAATTGTGCGTTTGTGATCGAGTCTAAATTGTTTTAAATATTGCATACTGAGTGTTGTACCGGATTTTAGTGCCGTAGCTTATCAATCTCGTGTGGCGCGGACTCGGATATCACCGTCGATATCGAGTTCGGGTCCTGCGGGGTTGGGATGCTACATCTATAATCCCTAGAAGTAAAAGGATTAGGACCTTTAGGGATTAAACACAAGAAAGTTCTATTAATTTCTTTTAGAAGAACACCATTGGTAGAAAAATTCATGGACTGATCAGGGGCTCCAATGGTAGGAGATGGTAATGATATCTTCCCATAGCTTGTTGTCATCACCAAGTCACATAATATGAATCTTAATAGGGAGTTCTTTGGATAGCTCGATCCTAACATAAATTCTAGCATATCCTATACGTTTCTTTATAGCAGTAGGTCATCCATGCATAATGGCCTTCCAATGGAACTAGCTAATAAGCTTAAAACCTTGTGTAGTCTAGTATTTAAGGGGTACATTATGAAAGTTTATCCAAAGGTGTAAGCTTTAAATCTTAATAGTTTCTAATTGAAAGATTGGCTGCCAAATTTGTAAGAAGATTGATTGGTTTCAAAGATGGCAATGCTATCTTCCCATAGCTTGTTGTCATCACTAAGTCACATGATAGAAATCTTAATAGGGAGTTCTTTGGATGGCTCGATCCTTACACAAATTCTAGCATATCCTATATCTTTCTTTATAGCAGTAGGTCATCCATGCATAATGGCCTTTCAATAGAACAAGCTAATAAGCTTAAAACCTTATGTAGTCTAGTATTCAAAGGAGGCGTTATGAAAGTTTATCCAAAGGGGTAAGCTTTGAATCTTGAAGGTTTCTAATTGAAAGCTTGGCTACCAGATTTGTAAGAAGATTGGATGGTTTCGAAGATGGCAATGTTATCTTCCCATAGCCTGTTGTCATCACTAAGTCACATGATAGGAATCTTAATAGGGAGTTCTTTGGATAGCTCGATCCTTACATAAATTCTAGCATATCCTATAGGTTTCTTTATAGCAGTAGGTCGTCTATGCATAATGGCCTTTTAATGGAACTAGATAATAAGCTTAAAACCTTGTGTAGTCTGGTATTCAAGGGGGACGTTATGAAAGTTTATCCAAAATGGTTTAAAATTGAAAGATTGGCTACCAAATTTGTAAAAAGATTGGTTAGTTTTGAAGTTCCATGGACCTTCTTCAAGGATTTTGTGAGCTACTGCTGCAAAGGAGAGAACCAGATTGTCTTCAGAAAGAAGTACATCGGTCAACCCACCAGTTTTCCATAGTTTGATAGGTCATCTAGCTATTAATGGGAAGGCTTGATATTGATTGAAGAAAAAATCAACCACTGTGGATTTCCAACTCTTCGCACCTTCTTTAAGAAATTCAATATCAGGTCATATAGTGAGCTTAACATCCATGTCTATGGGTGGTTGAATGTCAAGGTCGAGGTGAATGAATTACCAATAACTTGTTTCTATATTTTTTGGGCGGATGGTGCAGTAAGGGTTAGGGCAGATGGGGTAGTAAGAAGAGATGTTGAAGAAGAAGACGGTGAAGTGTGTGATGGTAAAGGAGGGAATTAAGTTAGGTTATGGGGTGTTGTGTTAGACATTATGAAGGAGAAAAGCTAAGTTTGGTAAGGAAGTAGCTTTGTAGAAAGTGGTTTAGAGGATGTTAGATTGATAACGGTAATAACAACAGGCAGGAAAGAGTTATAAAGGGGAGAAGGACAATGATACCCCTGTTGAGTAAAAAATCAGAGGTGAGAGTGAACAGAAGAGAAACCAACAACTGAGAAGGACGAGAAGGTGATAGGTGAATGAGATTCAAGGTGAAGAGGGGAGGATGGATGGCATACTTGATCTGCTCCTAGGGAGAGGGAGGAGATTCTATCTCTAACCCATTCTTACTAGAATATTATTTGAAACTTATGAAACTTGTTCAACTAAATTATAGGTTGCTAAGCTAGTACTAGGAAGCGAGGGGGAGGGAGAGAGAGGATGGGCTAGATAAAGAAAGGGTACTTAGGAAGTGAGAGGGAGGAAGAGAGAGGATGAGCTAGATGAAGAAAGGGTACTCTTAGTATGTTTGCCTTTATGATATCTAATTGGGAGTTTGATATTATTAGCAAATGGAAAAAAAAAAAGTTAAAAGAGTAAGGAGGTGAAACTTTAATAGTTAGGCCAAAATGCCCTTAGCCAATGTAACCCAATCATAGCCTAAAACCTAAAGTGGATGGTGGAATTAAGAAGGCAGAGGAGAAGAGAATCAATGAGGGCAAAAAAGGTGAGTTAAATAAAAGAAAAAAGTAAAGTGCTTAGCACTTTAAATAGTGTATTTCGAGAGGAATCTATAGCAAAATTTCAGAAAGTTAGATACACTTTAAATTACATGGGAGCATCACTAAAATAAAAAGAAACAAAATGGGCATGCTTCTATGTCAATATAAAAATTTGATAGCTCATTACTGAACTTTCTTTATTTTGTACATAACTCAATTTCAAACCTATTAATATTTAATAAAAATTGACATGTAAAAACTTATGCATTATTGTTTTGATTTTACACCGGCAAAAAAATGAGAAGAAAATGGCAAAAAATATATTGTTAGTTATATATATATATATATATAAACATGTAAGAATGAACATGTATTCCCTTAGTTTACACACAACTCAATTCCAATAATTTGAAAATTTTTGAAATAAACATCTTATGTTTCTACCTACTAAAGCTTTAACGATACAATTAAATGGGGTTTAGACATAACTGCTACATTTTGAATATTCTAGTAATTGAATTAATTGATTTATATAAACTCTTTCCATAATAGAGAAATTTGCAAATATTTTTGAATATACATTGGATAAATTTTTAAATACACATTATATTTCTAATTTGACGAATTAATATTTTAGAATTAAATGATAAATTTGATTAAAATAACATTTACATGTCTCAACATATTTGCTTACAATTGTCACCTTTTAACTGCATATTTTATGAACTTTCGACTGAACATAATAATCTATAAATTATGTATTCCAAATAAGTCACGTAATAAATTAATAATACAAAAATAAGTAATGGGCTCAATCTAAATGATATTGATGTTTACATAACTTCAAAAATCTTAGACTCCAGATCAGTTAATTTTTTTAAAGTTGTAATAACTCACAGGCCCTCATCACAATTTTAATTCACAATCTCTTAAATTAAACCATTTGGACCAGGTCTTCGGGCAAGCTACATGGACCTTTCTTTTGTAGTTCGGCTTAACTCTCTGGCATCAGTAATAACGTATGCTAGACTTCAGAAACCATTCCCAACTATGATGTCATGATCAAGAAACAAATTACAGCAGATTGTTTATAGTATCCATAGGGTATATTCCGATGTATCAAAAATAAAAAAAGTGATAGTATATCTTTTGTCTACAATGTTTTTTGGATACTCAAAATGAGCTCGTCAACGAATATCGGAAAGGAAAGGACAAATCTGTGTGTTTAAAATCCCACGATAATCATAACAATAGCAGAAAAAAAACTCTAGAAAGCAGGTTTGCTTTCAGTTAATCAGAGGTCTACTAATATCCAACTCTACATCACCTCTCATATCATCAAATGCCGAGAACTCCTCCGGTAATGGGATGTTCAACTCTGAACAGACAAGCTGAATGATTTTTCTGGTGACAGTTCCAAATGACATTTTGTTCAAGGTCACCGCAATGGCGAACCTGTTTTTGATATCGCAAAAGCCTGTGGATCCTCCCATGCCCGAGTGTCCAAAGCCAGTAAATGATCCATCCTTTGATCTATACCTCGTAAACCCTAATCCGAATTTGCCATTAGCCATTGCCAAATTCCCGTATTCACCGACACCTAAGAATTCATCATGAATGTTGAGGTTACTGAAGATCCTGTCAGCATTATTACTGCATGAATCATCTCCAGAGCTGTATGGCATACTGGCATAACTGCTGCCACCACTGCCATCATCGACAAGCCTTGTGTGACTGTCACAGATACGCTTAGTATCATTATCGTCACCCTTAATCTGCTCATAACCATTTGCTTTCTTCTTGGGTGTAGTCACAATCTCATTATGCTGTCTTCCTTTCCCCTTTTTTATCCTCCCAGCTGAAGGGAATTTTGGGATATGGGGGTGGCTACCAAGAAGTGGCTTGAATGAGGAGGAATGCGGTGGTGGAACAACACCTCCATCAACAAGAGCTGCATAGTACCGAGCAAGAGCACGGGCTGAACAATGTCCGTTTGCAGCAGGTATTATGGCACGGCGGATGTTCAGCATGTTAAATAAAACTGGTAGGGCAGTCACCATTTCAGAAATATTCTCCGGCTGGAATGTGGAGGGCAGATCAGGACGTTTGCTTATCTCAGAGAGCTTGCTGAGATCATTTGTATCGAGTGTCAAAGCCGCAAGTCTAGATTCCACACCTGGAAAAAGAGACCATGAAGACAAATTACATTGGCAATAAGGAGATTAAGTGAAAATTATATTATTTCAAATAATGGTCATAATCCAAAACATAAAAGTTGGCAATATGCCCGCTGGAAAAGAGGTCAAAACTTGTATTATGTCATTTATAACAGTAATGCAAGAAAATTAACTATTTGATACATACCTGGGGGGATTCCGACATATAGCTCGCCTTCAATTTTGAGAGGGTGAACAATTGCTTCTTCAAGGACCTCCTGAAATTTCTTCCCTGATGCTTTCTGTCTCATTGAATTTTATTGTGTTAGAACGTTATGGGTTTCTTGATAAAACTTATAGCTGAATTGTGAAAGAAAATAGTTAGGGATTTTTTTTAACCTAGTTGGATACTACTTGGAGTAATTGAGCTCCATGTGTTAATCTTACTTTTTCAGAGTAATCTTTGTACTAGGTTAGTTAAGACTTTGTATGGTTTAGTGCTTCATCGTATTGTACAAAAAGGATACAAATCTCTGTTTTTAGGTACGAATGACCGTACAACAGAGAAGTATTCCATGCAACTGCCCTTGTCTTTTTTTCAGCAGAATTTGGTGCTTTGTGAGTTATACAGGCTTTCTCTTTTAGGTTACCCAAATTTACTTGATAAACAAAGACGAGGAAGAATTGTGAAGATTGTCATCAAGGTAACCTTCTAACCTTTTAGACAGCTCTCACTCAGAATCAGAAAAACAGATTCAAAATTCAACAATCACTAGGAGAATTAATGAGGGCACTAACAGTTACTTCACAAATGATTACTATTATGTTTGCTTATTATCTACTCCATTTCTGTTTCTTTCATTGTTTTTCTCTGTTTTTCCCAAAGAACATCTTGATTCTTTAGGTGTTTGATCCAGTGAAAAAGCTTTTAAATTGAAGCGCCACTGGCATAATAATTGTCTTTTTAAATGACTACGATTAAATTTAACTGATTTCTCTAATTCAAAAACCTGAAGTTTTTGGAGGATGGTCTATTCTACTATCCAACTAAATTTGGAAAGATCCTCAAGAAAAGGATAGGTTCCTGACAACCAAGCCAACCCCATAAATGATTAATTTGGAGCCCTGAATTCTCAAGTATTGTAATACAAAAAGGATAGAAGGATACCTCAATTATCCCACCGCACAGCCACCCAAAAGACAGGTAATGGTACAGCTGCTCCCTTCCAGGTTCATTTTCGGGAATTGACATTGCAATTTGATTTAGACATTCATCCCAATCAGCCAGTAACAAAGCATTTTCTCCTCTTAGGTTGGCCAATGCATTTTGCAAACCAGATGTATGGTTTAGCACATGGTGAACCTACAATGTGAACAACCAATATGCAAATTATAGATAATTACTTCCAGATCTAATCAGAATTATTTGTGTGGTCTTAGGACATTAAATTCCATACCTTAATAGGATGTTTCCCATTCTTTCCGAATTCTGGCCAAATATTAGCAACATTCTCACTCAGCTGGAGTTTGCTGCAAGCAACATTTTGCATGATTATTATCTTGGAACAATAACATTTAAAAGAGTCAGCCACAGCGAACATCCTAAGTGATTTGCAGACCAGATTATTTTTATTCAGTAGTCCAAACCAGCTACATTTCGATGCATCCACAGTTTCCCATATTAAGCTTAACAACATATACAATAAATTGATTTCAAGCTTATGACAAGGATTTCAGACATGTTAATCTTCAAGAAGGGTTCTGAAAAGCATTACATCCCAACTCCATTGGCATTTCCTCCAACATACACACAAATTAACATTGCCTGGCAAGGTGATGTAGGATGAATAGGGTAAATTCTAAAAAGAAATACATATAATTTACAAAATGGAGGGTTGCTGTAAAATTTTAATTATACTGGAATTTATGATTTTAGGGCTAGTATTTATGAAATAAGGAAATAACAACAGCGGTTGATCTAGGAATCACTCCTAAAGATTGTATCAAGAACTACGAATCACACCTAAGCTTTAAAACAAATACAGCTATTGGAATCACACCAATAAATTTTCAAAAGTCAGTCCCAAGTATCTAAGAAACAATTTAAGAGAGAAGTTTCACATTTAATATTTGGTCTATTCTTCCTATTCCTTGAACGTTGAAAACATAAGGTATTCCTTATCAGACTTAAACCCTAAACTAATAAGAACGAAATGAAAGAGAAATACTTTCCTTTTCTACAAGGAAATTACACTCTTTTTTTTTTAGTTCTGCAACACAGAGGCTCAAAGACATCAATCATAAAGAAGAGTTTGTTCAGTGTCTGCGTGATGTAGGGAGAGGAGTTAAGGCAGCCAGTTTTCAACATATTAGGGCCAGAAAGTGATAGATCAGGCTGGAAAAATTAGAGTTCATATCAAGAACCTTCTTTAATAAAAATTTGGTTCAAAAGATGCTGTATTTTCCTGGCAAAACCCCTTTTTGTACTATTCTTTTGAGAAATCCAATCCGTAATAGAAAAAAAGAGTCCTAGAAAATTCCTATTGATGATAGGAAAATATGTATATCTTATTGAGAAGGAAATCTAACCTAAATAGGAGAACCTTATGAAGATTAGTTAAATCATAAAGCATTAATCAACAAATTGGAATATGCTCCTGCATTAGTACAGAAAATAGTCTCCACGGTAACCAAATTCTATTCTTAAGAACTCATTTCCCAAATGTTTAAAAGTGAAAGCTTTCTGATTTGGAAATCAAGGATGCATACCCCCTATCAACAAGCCAATGCAGCATTCCTGCTGTTATGCCTTTTGTCACAGAGAACACAGGAAAAAGGCTATCTGGCTGAACTGGGCGAGGATCATATCTGCCAAGTATTCCAGCACTTGTATCAATTATAACCTCTCCATCTTTGTATGCACATACCTTAAGAGATCAAAGTAGAATATGCATCATTTCAAGACAGATGTAATTTACTTAATCAAAGGGTCAATTCAAACATAAATTTATCTCCTTAAAAGTATTATACTTAACAATTTCCAGTTTCTTCTACGAGTTTCAAATAACAACTTCCCAAGTGTGTCAATTCTGATACCTAGTTCTGATCATTAGAAAAATAACAAATTTCCAACTTCTTCTTAAGAGTTTCAAGAAGGGCGTCAACCTACATAAGTATTTAACCAAACCATATAACACAACAATAGTACTTCATTCACTTGTCAGACCCTGTCTACATCAAGAAATGTTAGCATTACTATTTTTCATATAATAAGCTTTTAAGAATGTTTCACAACTCATAAAACATTCCTAGTACCCATTCAGTTGGTAATAATCTCATTAGCTGAACTCTGTCAATGAATTATTCAACCCAAAAACATGTTTAGTACTCTGTTACAATCAAACCTAAGAAAAAATATAAATCTTAAAATCTCGAAATCAACTCCAAGTCATTCCCTGAAGATCATCCATAAGCAGCTACAGACATGGGAAGGTTTGAAAATCCTTCAAGTACACTACATCTCATATTAGTGATAGATCAGTGATCGTCAATTTTTTCACTTTCATTCCTTCTTTGACAGGAAGCCTCATAACAACCAAAGAAATGACAGTATTCTTTGGGTATTTTTTAGTTGAAAATTTTTCTTTTCAATTTAATACAGAAAAGGAGACAATTGCACTAATCATATCATATATCTATTTTCACAAATACATGATGACACAACATATGCTTGAGTATATGTTCATTCATGCTTATTTCCTGTCAAAACTATTAACGAAAACTTGCTTTCACCCATCCCCCAAAAAGAAATCCTTTAACCCACTAAAGTCAAATAATGGCATCAACCTGAATTCCAAGTATTCTATCATCATTCCCCAGCTCAACTAAAAGCTGCCTCAGCTTCGCTTCCACATCACAATGAACTGGTGTGTCGTATATCCATTGTGCGTTTACTGAAGGTTCCTTGTAGATGTTTCTGATATGAAGATGACAGTTTAGACAGAGATAAACAAGAACCGAGCCACAATTAGGTTATGTTTGTTTTACCCTTGTAGAGCAAGTTCAGCAAATGGTCTCATGATCTCTTGATACACAATCCGAACATTCATAGTGGAAGATAGACCTATATCAAATCAGATATCCATTAAATACAGGCATGAACCCTTGAATAAGAAGTTACATAATGGAAAATTTTTCTCATGCAAACCTCTTAGAAGATTGAGGACCCTTGAAAATATTACAATATCACCAGGAAATGCATCCACCTTAAAGGATTGTGATCAAATTTAGAAAAAAAGAAAAAGAAAGGCAAAGTGGACTCACACACATAAAAAAAAGTATCTTCCGGTAGAAAGAGTTGACAAAAGAGCTTACTGGATTGAAACGTTTAACTTCTTTTTGGCTAAGTCTCATCTTCTCTTGTATCAACTTCATGTTTTTTGTTCTTTGCTCTGACAAGGTTTTCACATTTTCCTTCACAAGCAATGTTTTATAGCATTACTTTAATGTTTGAAATGATATTTCGAGACATAGGTGCATGATACTTACAAGAGCTTCACTGGCTGGCGATGATGACCGGAAGAATACACTTGTAACCTCCATAGCCTGCTCTGGAATGTCTAGCCGCAGCTTAAGTCCCATTTCAGCAAAGGCAGACAGAAGAGCCACATGATCTCCCTGCAACATAGTATATAGCTTCATATATCAAACTTAGGAAAGTTATGACTGATGAACAGAGTTATCAAAGCTGAAACTGTGTATGTTGGACATTATTATCAAGGAAAAGACTAAATTGAAAATTCCCAACTATACTTGACCAATTCTTTTGGGAAAATCACCAAATTGTTAGTTTCAAGGCATATGATGACAAACATGGAACATCATTAGCAAACCAAAAAAATTGAGAGCCAAAAGAAGAAGAGAGAGTGGATAGAATGAATAACAAAAAGAAGGAAAGAGGGAAGAGGAGAAGGGATGAAGCCAATGAAGGTACTCATTTATAGCTCACGTCGAATACCTTATCATACCATAGCAATGACCTATTTGACACATGTAAATTTGTGTTTTCTTACACCATAGCTCTAGCTTCATCACAAATAGGTAGAATAGGTTTACACAAACCTCAACAGATGCAAGAAACATTTTTGCCAATGCTTGTTTCATTGGGATTGAAAGTTTCTTTGTGAGCCCAAAGTCGAGTAGAACTGGAAAATGTGGAGGTTGTTTGCTCACAAGGAAATTTCCTGTGATAAATGAAAGGCAATAGATGTTATTAGAAGTGTAATAATTATAGATCAGCCACGTATGTAGCTGTATCTCACCCTTGACATTTATAACAGCCAACAAGTGACAAAGAAATAAGGTTGATGGTGGTGGGTTATAGCCAGAGTAGGGTACCAGGATGAGGGTCACCATTGAAGAACCCATCAACATATATTTGATGGGCATAGGCCCGTGTAATTTCTTCAACAATCTTTTGTTTGTCAACACCACATGCTTCCAAGGACGCAAGGTCATTCAAACGTATTCCATCCATATACTCTAAAACTAGGACCTTTTCAGTTGACTGCCATAGATAGCAATACAAATTGAGGTAAGACAAGTGTAATAGACAGGAGAAAAGTTACCGTGTAGCAAGAACAAAATCAAGCAGGCAGTTAAAAGGTTAACACAGATATCCTTCGCTCTTAAGGATTCTTCATGTCATCTAGCACAATATAGCACCTTCACTCCAATTCTATATTTATATTTAAACTTCTAATAATATAGAATTATATGCAATCATTTTAAGTCAACTGATATCCAATGTGCTTTAACAGGAACAGATAAGAGATCGAGGTCATTCATATTGTTTCACATAGAGTGGGTAGCTCCTTCTTGACCTCTATCACCAAGCTTCTTAAGTAACAACAGGAACAATCCTTTTTAAGACATATCCATTAAAACAGACAAAAGACAGTCATGGCATCCAAAAATTTTAGAAAGAAAGTACCTGAATAACTTCTGGAATCAAAACATCTACTTTATTAGGATTGTCATTGGTGTCTTTGATTCTGCAGCCAAGATTTCTTGACACAGTTCTTGTATTCTCTACAATCGCAAAGAAATGCTTCAGTAAGAATGAGGATGATAAACAACTCTCATAAACAGCACATGGGATGAGATTATGAAAAAAAAGAAGAGATACTTAGGGTAGGAAGAACTTAGGAAGTAATGCTAAAACTTCAAACCACATACTTTACGTGGAAAATGCAACAAATACTAGGATTGAAGGCAAATTCATGCACTAAGTTTTCAATGAAATGACCAAGAGAATTGAAGTTTTTATTAATATAACTCTGAAATGTGACAAACCAACCATTTCTAAAACTATTACCATCTCCACAACCTCCAAGACGATCAAAGCTCAAAAGAAGTCTCCTAGAACAGCCATATTGTCTAAACCACAAAATTACCATCACTTCTTCTGATATACCTTTTCAACTATGTTAGTGTCATTGCAAAACCTTCGTGCCAGCATTAGTTTTCCAGTCAGTTGATTCAAAGGGAAGCTAATAGGCTCATGCATTGTGTAATTCCAAAATCTGATAAATGTTTACTAATAACCACTTAATTTTAGAAAACAGATTCCTAATCTAATTTCAAATTACTCATCCAGAAGCCCCATAATATTATATCCTTAACAATCCACTCAAACAGCGTGAACTTAAGAAACCATACCAGCTTCATTATTGAAATCAAGTTCTTTGGGGGCTTCTTTGCACCATTCATCTATCATGGGGTTGAAGTTGTACTGAGGTTCTGCCCACGCTATCCAGTCAACTATTGACTTGGCATTCTTTAGATCCTGGTAAAAAAGAAAATGATAAATATAACAACCATATAAATTTACAACTACTTGCTTCTCATTCAGTATCTTCGAAACCCAAAGAGTTCAAACCTCAAGTATAATTGTCTTTATGCCATCATGTTGAACTTTAACTACCACTTCCTGCCCATTAGTCAATGTTGCACGATGCACTTGTGCAATCTGCACTTAATTTTAGCTCTGAATCAGTAAAAATTTTCTAGAAAGTACTTATTGTTGCATTTGGAGCCAAACAGGAAAATCAAGTATTTTTTAATAATATGTTTAAACATTAGCTTCCAACTGTATACATCAATATAGTCTAGGAACCTTACTGACGCTGTTGCCAAAGGAACCTCGTCAAACTCCAAGAATAGACCATCCATTGATTTCCCCAGCTCTCTCTCTATTGTATGACAAACCTGGTCCAACATAAAACGTCAATTAAGCATATAGAGATTCTATGGATGCAAGGACTCAAAAGACAGACAAACAACACTCTGAAAGAGATATGTGAAGGGAAAACATAGATATTTTTCTTTCAGTGTCCTTCTCATAATCCAGTACAGACTGAATTTAATAAATAGAAACTTCTAGTCTGATAGAGACGTGGGACAGAATATAATAACCATGTTCCTTCTTCAAATTCATCTCCATAAACAATCTGACTAACTATTTGAAAGAGCTTGCAGATGTTTCAATTTCCTGTTGTACTTTCTATTTTGATGGCCATTCACTCTAACAATCATTCCTTCATTTCAATATTTTCAGTTATCTCCAATGCTCTCTTTAGCTCAATGAGTTGACTCTATTAACATATTAATTTTGGCTACACTGATCTTTTGTTCTAGTCTCCTTTCTCTACCTTAGAGAGACTATCTAGTAAATCACTAACTGAACTTACATGAAACATGGAGAGGCACAATATTAATAATCTATTTATAGATTCATCTCCATCTAACTGTGCAAGAAAACTAAGGCTTCAGATATTACCCACTTCAATTTTGCTAAATACAAACAATAAACTCATCTCCGATCATTGACCTTGCAAGCCCACATATTGGTGTCCACCTTGGAAGTCAAAGATTGATCCAGCAAAAAGGGAAATGTATGGGAAGGATTCAATCTTCACAGCTCAGGATCACCAAAATTAAAGAAACAAGTTAACATGCCTCTTTCAACATAAGGTCTTTCTTAGTGTTTCCTCCAGCCATAAATATCATTTCTGTTGTTTCATATGTGCCAACAAGCTTGCTTTCTGCTCTAGCATTGGCCAAGCCAATGGAACCCAAACAATCTCCAAAAACCTGAAAATTCTTTTATGTATAACTTAACCATCATCAAGCGCAGTACTAACCATCAAGGTCACAATTACAATCAGTGAAGCCATGAATTCAGTGCTTCTCCTTTTCTTCCTTCTGTAGATGGAAGGTAAAGAAATCTTCCAAATGAAAAGAAAAGGCAAGGGTAGAAGCGGATCATCATAATATATGTTTCTAAACTCAACTCCGATTCCAGGAGCAACTTGTGGCAATTCCCAACCTAAACACAGAAACTACAGCAGTACAGCTACTGATGTTTGATATACTTAGTGATAGCATGATAACATAGAATTAGAATGAATGACATTAAGACTAAGAAAAGATTGTAACCTCTTGCAAAGTACGGGGAGGAAGAGAGTCCTGTAACTGCTTGAGAAGTGTTATGTATGCATTAGGAAGCACATCAGCACGTGTGGATAAGTATTGTCCAAGTTTCACCCACAAACCTTCCAACTCTATCATCGCTTGAAGAACACGCCTTGCATTGCGCTCGTGAGCCTTCTGCCATAGAGCATCCCTTTTAGATTTGCTAATCCATTTCTCTCTGTGCTGTAAAGCCTTTGTTACAAGAAGCAAGTGCCACAATCAGTTAGTCCACAAATACTGAGATCACGATAGCCTGAATTACGGCAACTAGTAATAAAGGAACATACCTTATAATCCAGATATATCACAATGGCCAGCGTGAATACTCTCATACGCCTTCGGTAAATGGTTCCCCACCCCATCCTAGTCATTATTAAAAAGCAATCTAACAGCAGTCAAATTAACAGAATATTGCTGGAAACACAACTACAACACTAGGATGATAAACAAAATGAAAGTCGTTGGAAACGTGATCAGTAACTAACACATGGTCGTCGTTAATATCTGACCAATTAAGATCTAGAAGCTAACGTAAACATGATGGACAAACCATTCCATAAATTTCACGTTGTTTTTTTTAATTGGGAAACTCCATTTTCATTGAAGACCTTCTCAAATAAAAGCACGAAACCATAGTGGCAAACAATACAGTCATAACTCCATGCCGTACCTCCGCTGTTTTTACTTGCAACAATTTTTAGGTTAAACTGGAAATGCGATTGGGTGCAAGATTAAAAAAGACTTGGCAAGCAATCAAAATTAGAATCCAACTAAGAGTGAAAATACGATTGGTTGTGAATACAAATAGGAAATTTTGAAGATACGAATACGATCAAATAGAACAAAGATTGCAAAGAAAAAGAAAAATCACATACTTGTAGAGGAATATTACAGATCGTTTCTCTGGACGGAGAAAATGATAAAGGAGATGGTACTTCGTATTTACTTGTCGTTTGGTTTGTATCTACAATAAGTATAAATATGGAATGAGGCTCCGTGTTGGTGAGCCGCCCTAAAAGGAAAAATGAAAATCGGGAGTTAAGGAAGGAACGTGTCGACAAGCGATACGAGCGCCGACAAGTGACGTTATGGCTTGAAAAGAATTTTATTATCAAATGAAAAGTACAAGCGGTAGCGTGGAATCGTCGTGCGGAATGTTACACGGTACCTGCAAAGTTGCCTTTGATGTCTGTCGAGCTTGGCGATTGGTTTTCAAAACCATAGCGGCGTAGATGTATCTACGTCTGTCTCTTTCTCGTCCATACTTTTGTCTTCCAATACCATCGACAAAGCACCAGTGTTCTCGACAAGATAATGGAGATTTATATATTACCAAGATATCAGTCTATCAAAATATGAATATGCATTATTTCATTGTATTTTTGGTTAATGCATGAGAATCTTCTGCTTATTTTCATCTTAATAGCTTCTTCAAGCTTAAATCGCCTTGCCTAAACCTAAAAACTTTTAATTGTTGGTTTTAATCCTTAGGCTTAATAAGATTAAATGAAAAATAAAACAAGAGACGATTGCAAAGGAGTTACAGGTTACGACTACAACTGCATGAATCCAATTTGCATTTATCCTACGGTTGCAACAATATTAGTGTGGCCTCGACTTATCCGTTTGCTAAGATATATGAACGAGTACAACTCTTATTTCAAAAACCTATTCAATATTACATAATATAATTTTTCTCTAGCTTTTTTTTTCCATTCATCAATTTTTATTTTTCAAATTTGGAATATAGTAATCAAGCCAATCCTATAAATTCGCAATAGAAACTAACTTTGAAACATTGTTGAATCTCAATTTACATATATAACATATAAAATAAGTTCATCTATAATTTGAACACGTTATTTATTGACTAAAGTGAATCCAAAACTAGGTTTAGTGATTCAAGGGGAGAGTTGGAGCTTCAGGTAGGGTAATCATATATCGAAAAGAGAAATAAGGATTAAGTAAGTTATATCCAAAGATACGACTCATAACTTATTGTCTAAAGTTTTGAGTTGAGATATAATATTGGAGTTATATATGGGCTAACTAGCCCTCTCAAAACTCTTCACTGATATTAGAGCTAGGTTGATGAATAGAGATTCATAGATTTTGGTCAAATCATGTTTGACAATTTTTAGGAGTATTAATCCTAAATTTCGATCGATAAGCTTGATATGGCGTAAAAGTTGCAACTTAAAATTATCATTCATCTTATGGCTAGCTATTAAACACAAATTAATGAATCTGAATAAACTCAAAGGTGTTTCAACTAATGGTAAATGTTATATATATATGCAACTATGAATATGAAACTGTAAATTATTTGTTCTTAATTGCTCCTCCCATTATAAAAAAATAGATTGTATCATCGAGAAATAAATTTGGAGATGGAAATTATTGATGGAAAGAATTATCGGAGAAACAATCGTAGTTAAAATTTAGTAATAGATATAATAAATCCATCGCAAATTTAGCAACGAAAAATTTTACATCTGTCTGTAAATTTAGCTACAAAATTTTATATTTTTGTTGATAAATATAGGTAAATTTACTGACGAATTTAGAATATTCTGTCAGACAGAATCACAATATTTCTTCGGTGAATTTACCGATGATAAGTTGTAGGTTCGTCGCTAATTTTACTGACGGACATATAATATTCCGTTGTTAAATTTACTGACAGAAAATATTATATGTCGCTAAACTTTTACCGATGAAATATATTATTTCGTTAGTGACGGAGTGTTATAATTAGCGACAGAATATTATGTCGAAAAATTTAGTTATGATAAATTTCAACTGCCATTTCTCACTTTCTACCCAAGTTTTTTGTCGATAATCTTATGATTTTTTTGTACATTTAATTTATGTAAATAATATAACATTGATTAATAACTGTAAAGAAAACATTATCCTGAATGGTATAATAAAAAAATTAGAATGTGCACGAATAAGTATCTTGAAAATAACTGTAAATTAAGAATTTATACAAAAACTTAAAAGTAATAGACTATCAAATAGATTCACTTATCCAGAAGCTATACATGTAATGAAGGCGGATGCTTTGACTGCTACGATGAAGTCTTGTCCTTATCCTTCAACTCATCTACCTCATTACAGAGCTAGGTTATGCACTCTATCAGCCTCTTTACCGTGCTCTCAAGTTGAAGGACTCTCTCATTGGATGCGAACCGCCTACTAGATCCAGTTGTACTGGATGTAGAGGATTGCGAATAGCATGTGTTTGCAAATGAACCTAAGCTAAAAATTCTTTAACGGCGGTCCCTACCTCCCACTACATCAAGATATACCTAACTCTCATCAATAGTTTCAGAGTTTTGAGACTATCGTTCAATGCTTTTTTGTATTTAGTCATATCATTATAATTGTTTATGTTAATAAGTGCTACTTTCTAAGAACTAATATTAAAGTATAGGTTTTAGATATATGAAGTTGTTTGCATCAAGTGTTGACGAAGGTCACACCATCATACTTCTTGATGCGAGTGTGCAAAAATAGTTGGCGTGGCATGACTTCTTGATTATAGACTTTTCCTGCATTAGAATAAATTGTTATAATTGAACTATAATTTACAAAAATTTTGGCAGAATTTTTTCTATTTTTATGATATTTACCCCCTGTTAAACACAAAAATTTAATTCAACAATACAACCATTGATGGCATCAAACATTTATAACATTATTATTCTCCATAATGCACATATATTTTCATTTTAAATTTCATACATCAAATTACATTGAAATAAAATTTCATACGTCAAAGTACAAAAATCAGAATATAAGTGTAAAGTTTTGATACTTATAAGTTGAAGTGCATACTCCTAGTGGGTCAAAGATTCTCCAATGTGTACAAGTAGACTCTCTCCGTCCTGTTCTCCACATCTGTTAGTAGAATTACTTTATAAAATGGATATTGCATTGAGTGATACCCAATACTGTTGCCAACAACTCTATATTTCTTTAGATATATGTGGTGGTCGTACACCATTATCATGTATCGAAGCAAGAAAGTCTCTATAACGTGTACGAGCTCGTCTCTCTTATACATTATAAATTACAACATGAAATTTTGAATCTAAAAAAATTCTTTCTAGAAAAAGAAAAACATACTATAAGTACTTATAAACGACAATATTTATCTAATTAATGTATAAAATTAGATAAAATAAAAATTTTTAAAGAATATATTTTGTGTATCTCAAACTTCTGATAATAAAAATCCTTTGTTATCTGAGAGACATTCTTCTATATATAACCCTTAAGATATATCATCTCCTTGAAATTGGATGAGATATTTCTTGAGCACGTTCCAGATGGAACCAATCAAATATATAAGTTATTTTAGATAATTTTTAAATTAAAAACTATAACTTCTATATAAACCTATGGCGTTGTCATGTATTACGATGTAAGTTCTTCCATCAACTCCCCTAGCTCTAAGCTGGAGGTCACTTCCTTCTTCCACAACTTTTACTCCTGATATCTCTGTTGGTATAGGGATAGTGGATGGTGTAGCAGGGTTGCTAGATGGTAGTGTAGCAGGTAGAGAAAGTGATGCCTCATTTAGATGTTCAGTAGCTAGATGTACAGCAGGTGATTTTGTAGCATTTACAGAATGTGATGCTTCACCTGAAAATGCATTGGCTTCTTCAAATCGTTGTAACCTGAACCTTGGTCGCGTCATATTCTATTTTCTCTTTGGTGGCATATTTTTAACCTGAAATTAACATTTTATTGAATTTTTTAGTAATAGAATAATATAAATTTAATATAGAACAATATATTGTTGATGCAATAATATATTTATTCATATAATATTCTTTTACAAACACAAATTAATCACTATCAGCACTTAATTGTAAATCAAAATCATCATCATCTTCAGATCTCTCACCCTCCTTATTCTCTCTAAAAGAAATTTCAACATATTCATTATTTGGATCATTTAAAGGTTCATTTTCGTCATATGTTACACATGCATTTATTTCATAAACATCTTCCTGAAATACTTCACTTTCAATTCTCTTATTTTCTCCTTTTCTATGTAATTCAAAAACATCTTAAGGTTTTACTTTGTATACGAGCAACCAATCTGACTTATCTCGTCGTAAGCTGGGAGAAGGGACATAATACACCTGGATTGCTTGAATCACTAACACAAAAGGTTTAAATTGTCTAAATTTTCTTTGTTGGATGATTTCAACTAGATTGTATCAGTTGTGCATTTTTATTCTAACATTAGGAGTTGGATCAAACCATTCAGACTTAAATATCACACTCTATTTTATTGACAATGCAGGGTACACAATTTCAAGTATCTCAATAATTTTTATAGTAATCCATTAATTCTCCCTGTATGCAAACCCTACTATTTACTTTTGCCATGTATCCATTAACAAAATACACCAGATACGATTTAATAGTTCACAAAGGTCCTTTTGTAAGATCACGTATGAACTTTTTCTCTACTTGATTTTCTGAGGCCTACGTAAACAAAATTTATCATATTAAATAGTATAATGTCATCTAATCACTTTGATATGATAATTCATCCATTTCAATTATTACAAGTGAAAACTTACTTATTTCTCGAACCATCAGGGAAAGTGTCTTTTAACTTCTTTATTGACATCATCCTGTATTGTTTCGGGCATTAACTCATGTAACCATTCCTCGTAAAATCGAAAATCGTTATTATGTATTTTAGTTGTGAACAATAGTAACTTCGAAAAATCAAATAATCTATTTCAAAATTAACTTAAACTTACTCACGAAAGGTTGAACCTCTTGACAATTCAATAAAATGTAATCATAGGCAGTCTCTATTTATTTTACTGTTAACATTCTTCTTGTTGAACATCCATATGTTCATCTTGGATATGTAAAAATGGATAAGTTACCATCAACATCACCTATTTCTCCCCCATCATCATTACGAGAAACTTTTCTTTTTCATGTGTGCACATATGGCTCAAAATAATGTGAACAAAATGTACTTACTTCCTTCATTAAATAAGCATTACATATTGAACCTTCAACTCTAGCCTTGTTTTTGATGTTTTTCTTCAAATGATGTGATAGGTGCTTAATTGATTTTGAAATTATTCCATAACACTAAGTGATTATTAACATGAAATTGCTTAAGATATTCACTTTGACTCATATGTGATTTTAGTCACAATTCGGAAGCAAATAAGTTAAAGTGAGCCGAAAGCTCTATCTTTTGGCCATTTTTTGAAGATTAATTTTTACTTTTCTTCATGGAGCAAGAAGAAGAAAATTAAAAGAAAAGAAGAAAAAAATACAAACAAGGTTTAAAGTTGGTCATGGCTATGCATGTCCTCTGCAATAATGTGAGTTCAAATTTAATGGAAAGCATTTGGATTAATTGGTAGAGCAACATGAAGGAGTAGTCTATGCTAGAAGAAAACGCAGTAGACACACAGAAGAAGCAAATGACCAAAATGACGCAGGAATAAAGACCCAAAACAGACCAAAATAGACAACAGCATGATGGATGCCAGCACGTGCATATTTTGCATGCAAGGGACATGGAGCATGAAACGCAGCGTAGCAAGTGGAAACATGGAGAGAAAACAATAATGTAGTAGCAGGAGAAGAAGAGAAAAATGCCCCAATATATGGATGAAGGAACGACGATGTATAGCCAAGGAAGGTAGCGCGGCACTATCAAAGAAAAGAAGAACAAAACATAACAGAGGTATGAGTGAAACGCAGAAATAGGAGCATATGTTTCAAAGCAGTGAATAGTAAAGTGGATTAGAAAATAAATGAGATAAATAGAGAATAGTAGCACAGAAGAGGGGGGTGCAGGAGCAAGAGCAGAGAAGGGCTTTCGGGTGGGACATTATTTCTTGGGGTTGAAGCAATTCTTTTTAGGAGCCCTTGATTTTAATAAAGATAAGGGGTAAAGCTCTCAATTGGGAGAGACTTATGAAGGGCTAGATGTCCCGATGCTGATTTAGAGGTGACGTCGACACTAACGATCCGGGTTAAGTGTATTTCACTATTTTGTTTTTTGTTTCTCTTATTAGAAATTGATTGTGTTATCATATTTTAGTTGCTTTAGGTTTTGTGTATGGATAATCATATTCTCCTTATTATTCGGTTATTTATGTATGAACCCATTGGGTATTATGAAAAGAAGATTTTAATGTGTTTATTGAATCATTTATTTGCAAACTCATTGCTAGAATTTCGATATAATCCATAATTGTTATGTTGAAATTTATAGGTAACGACTAATGATTCGTAATCATTAGGGATAACATAACCTAGGTTAAATGACATATTGTATGTGGTTATTGCCTTTTTTAATTGGTTTTCCTAATTTGTAAAGCTACTACCTAATTGAATCTAGAGATCGTATCCTATGTTATTTGGTAGTTAGATTTAATTAACAATTGTATCTTGATTAAACATTACCTAAGGGAAAACTTAGGTTAATTATTAACTCATGATTAATAGTTGCTAAGAGAGGTTTGAGAATAGCAAATCAATGAGGTATGTTTAATTAAGGTATAGGTCGAGATTGAACTAAAGAACCAGGTCTCTATTGAATTTTCCACTATTATCATTTTTCACATATGTTTCCTTAATTTGCTTTTATTAGTCTAGTTTCATTTTATTTTCTTATTTCCAAAATCTCCTTTAACCTAAACATCGATTAATTTCATTTCAACAACTTTACTCACACTCTCTGTGGGATTGACCTAGAGTCACCACTATTATAGTAGTACTCTACTTTTTATTTTGACTAGCCTTACGATGCGCTTTCATGATGCATATACCTACATTACAAATAGAGTTATTACAATTTTGTGATTATAAAATGTTATAAGTTTTATTTAAATATTAATTATAATTACCTCTCAAACCGATACATCCATCGATATTGAACTAGACCAGCTCAGCTTCATATGTTAAATGTACGAGTAGATGCTCCATACAGTCAAAGAAGCTTGGAGGGAAAATCCCTTCCAATTTGCACAAGATAACTAAAAATTCCCTTTCTAGTTTTTCCACTTTAGCCAATTTTATTTCAGATGATATTAAAAAAAACTTAATTCTATTATAGCTTCCCAAATCTTATTCGATAGCAACTCCCAAAATGCAATTGGAATTAGCCTTTTCATAAATACATGACAATCACGAATTTTCATCCCAAATAATTTGTACTTCCTTTTATCCACACACCTTGCTAAGTTCAAAATGTAACCATCGTGATATTGTAAACTTTTCAACCATTCAAACAAAATTTTCTTTTGATTTTTGTCCAAAGTGTAACATGCTTTTAGATATTTACCGGTGTGAAGATATTTATCTAACTCATTCCTTCTACATAAAATTTTCAAATCAGCTTGTGATTTTATATTGTCCTTTGTCCTCCCTTCAATGTTTATTATGGTGTTGATCAAATTGTCAAAAATATTTTTTCAATATGTATCACATCTAGATTATGACGTATCAAATTACTTTCCCAATATGACAAATCCTAAAAGATACTTCGTTTTCTCTAACCAAAGTTTTTACTAATGCTTCTATTAACTTCTTCAACTTTAAGTTATGTAACTTTCAACAACCCTAATTCATCAATCTCTTGTAATATCTCTTCACCAGCTTTGTGAGGG
>JANIJH010000225.1:37027870-37051302 GCA_024520975.1 Erythroxylum areolatum
ATCGAACCCTAGACTTACCTTTCTTCTTTTCTTCTTCTCCCATCCGAAACTTGCTTTCTTCTTTCTTTCATTTTGTTCTTTTTTTCCTCTAAATGTCGTGCTTCACTTCTTTAAAAACGACAGCCCCTTCTTCATTCATTTAATGAAATCCAAATGACCATAATGCCCCTCCATGTAAGCCTATAAACTTAAAAGCTTAAGTAACTTTTCCATTTTGCCCTTATGCACTTCTAACACTTTAATTTAATTTAATCCAATAAATATATCTCATATGCTCTTACTCAATTTAACATGTTAATTACTCACATTAACATGCCAATTAAGTCCTTAAAATCATAAAATTTAACAAAGTCCCAAAATTCATTAGATCATGTTTTGCTTAGGACATTTTTCAATTCATTAAATTGAAAGAATTTGCTAAAACTTCCTTCTAGAGAAATGTTCTTCATTGCCTTAATTTCATAATTCCACCAAAATCATTTAATTTGGATCACTATCAAAAGTTATAATCCAAATATTTCGGACTTGTCTTATGCTGAAATATTTTCCAGCGATTTACTTCCATCCAAAAATTGACATTTTAAAGACTAAATTGAAACTCGAGTCCTTCAGAAAATTTGTAGCCCTATTTCTGTAGTTTAATCCAAATCAAGAATCACCTCATTTGGATAACTAGAGAAAAAGTTATGGCCAAAATATTTTCAGATCTTATTAATCCAAGACTGCACACTAAACCCGACTTCAATTCAGAAATTGAAAGTCTTAGGGGCTAAATTTAAATTCAATTCCTTCATATGATTTGTATCCCCATATCTCTATTTTATTTTACCACAACAATCAACTCAATTGAATCTCCACAGATTAAGAATTTCTCAAAATACTGAACCGTGTTCAGAAAAATTCCCAACTCAATTTGATTAAATCAATCATCCTCAATTCAATCTCAAAAATTTATAAAATTCTCATGAGGATGTAGATAATTGTCTTAGGAATCCAACGTTTCAAAAATCAAGTCAATCGGATGTCAGACGGAAAAGTTATAAAGAAAACATTGAATAAAGGTCAGATGAGGAATGAAAATAGCAAAATCAGAAGGAATCAAAATGGTGTCGCATCGGGCTGGGCGTGCACTAAAACGACGTCACATGAGGAGAAACGGACGCGCGTAGAGGAGGAAAACACAAACGACGTCCCGTAAAGGAGGAAACAGCAGAGTGAAACGGCGTCACACGCAGGTGAGGGCAAGCGATCCGATTTTCTTCTCTTTTTTTCCTACTAATATATATATATATCCAAATTTTCGAAAAATCATATATCTTATTTCCGAACTCCAAATTTGACAAATTTGATATCAAAAGAAAGATCGAATGAAGCTCTACAACTTCTATGAAGAACTTGAAAACTAATTCCATCTTTAAAGGGGTCAAAAAATCCACTCAAACTTTCTGCCCATTTAATAAATCCCTAAACAATAACTCAACTTTGAAAATTTCTATCTTTCAACTCCAAAGTTCAAACATGTCATAAATTATATCAATGTGAAGATCAAAATGTACTCTACAACTTTCATGGAGGATAGAAAAAATAATTTGGCCTTTAAGGAAGTCAAATTTCCAATCAAAGATTCTGTTCACTAATGATCATGCTAAACAATAATAGAAGCTTCTAAAAATCATAACTTCCTATTCCATGGTCCAAAAATTCCATACTTAACATCAATGGAAAGATCAAAACATAATCTAAAACTTTCATGAAGAACTTAAAAGCAATTTCAACCTCTAACTATGTCAATTTTTCATTCAAAGTTTCTGCCAGATAATTGGTCATCCTATAACAACATCCAAATTTCCAAATTTCATATCTTCCAAATTCCACAACCAAAAATAACAAATGATACATCATTGAAAAGCTATAAACTTCTTCTACAACTTTCATGTAGACCAGTTAATTCAATTTAAAACATATCAGTCTATAATTTCCTCAAAACATAGTATATATAAATCTACACTTAATAGCATTTTCAAAAAACAAAGTAAAAATACACTTAAATTCGAATGGTCATAACTTTCAATCCCGATATCGAAAACTGTCATACTTTATGGCGATAGGAAGCTCTCAACAGAAGCTACAAGTTTTATGAATATCATTTTCTTAAATTCTGCCTAAATCATCCCAGAAAATATTCACAAAGTTTCAGCCCAAAAAGTCACGATATAACTCAGATTGGTTGGCGGTTTGCTAAGTTAAACCTGGAGGTGTTTTTGAATCACATGAAAAAGGAGAAAAGAGAATTAAAAGTGAAGCGTTTCAAGAAAATGATTATTTTATAAATGCATATGTCACATATGATGATAATGAACCTTTGAATGATCCATCTAACGAATATATTGAAATTTCATCTTGAGAGGAAGACGAGGGTCAAAGATCTGAAGAGGAGTCGGATTTTGATTCTTATTCTTCAGAAAATGAAGATGATTGTAATTTCCAATTAAGTTATGATAGCGATTAATTTGTGTATGTAGTTGAATAATTTATTTGACAAAGAAGATCATTTCAAACTTTTCAATATATTATGTCAAATATTTAATTAAAAATCTTAATCAAAGAATATCGACATGATGTCTGGTTTCGGATGGTAGTAATTTATTCCGTTGGGAGGAATATGGCAAAATTGTCCCTGCCGAAGGAATAAAGGATACAGCAACAATCTCCACTTCTTTAAGTAATGATCGTTTGCCTTCGACGACTGATCTTTTTCTTCAAGGTGTATAGTATCATCTGAACATTGTCACTTTCCTTATTATTATGTACATCTCATCTCCCTTTATGAAGCTGTTATATATATTCACATTTGATGGTATATACTACATATTGTTTTAAGCTTGCTTGAATCTCGAAGATGACATGTATGCCGAAGGAGACGGAGTAATGACACAACGGTCGTTGAAGGATTAGGGAAATCAATTGCTTTGGAAAAGTTGGCAATTCCACATAGCTCGTCTGGAAATTCACGTATGTATAAGTTGTCAGGATAGGTTCATTTAACGAGTATGTAATCTGACAATATGTAAGTTCCTTCCTAATATATTGTAGATAAACCGTTTCCTAACGTTTTATCTACAAGTTTAGCAATAGCGGAAACGCTGTTGCAAGAAGGTGTTCAAAACCAAACACATGAGGGAAGAACTTTCACTGTTTCCATTGATCTATTCAAACATGCTAGGAACCTTCTCGAGAATCCACCCATCGGGAACTCATTTACCTTTACCGACTCTCATGTCACTTGAAAACTAACAAAATAATTATATCATTGTGATGTATCTCTACAATACACTAGACTCTGCTTTAAACTAATTACATTATTGTTCTTTGACTGCAACAATTATTCTCGTAATTGAATTCAAAGTTTTTACTTCAATATGATATTCAACAAATCGTCTTATTTCCTTTTACATATATTGTGTAAAATATAGGATTCAAATTCAAATTCTTATATTTGTACAAAATTTAACAAACAAAGAATTTCAGGTAGAAATATGGGACCAAAGAGATAACATGATTTCATATGGTTCAGGCTCAGAGGCATGATCGAAGGGATTTACTGTGAGGGTGGCCCATCATAGTCTCCAGCTGCAACTGAATCACCTCCTCCACCTCCAAGGCCTACACCCACAGATGAAGCATTAGCTCCAACTGCTGATGCTTCACAATCCACCACTCATATATCATCCACTACCCCTATAGCGGATGAAGGAGACGACTGCCAGCCTGGAGCTGAGGGATCTGATGGAAGAAAGTTTATAAAAATTGTCAACAAGTTGTAAGTGGAATCGCATTAAATTAAGTTATAGGCTTAAATGTTTGCAAATGGTATAAAATTATTTGTTCTTATAATAGGTTGATTCCGTCTGGACCGTGTTCCAGACATATGACATCTACATTTAAGGAGAAGATTGATCCTAAGGGTTATGTATAGAAGAAGATCTCTAAGGCTACAAAGCATTTTACTTTCATAAGTTTGAGGTATAATATGCAAATAATGTTTTGTTTTCATTTTTTGTATACATTAATAACATAAATATTAATCAATTATAAGTTATCAACTTTATTCCTTTTAATTTCAAAAACATTTTTACTAAAATTCTAGTATTAACGGGTCATACATAGTGTGTGGGAGTCTCGAACTCGTACACTTTATCGCGAATTTATTAGTGTGATATGTAAGGTTGGTGTACGACCGCGTTATATTTCTGAGAGCATATAGAGTCGTTGGCAGGAGTACTGGACATCACTTAAGGCAATGTTAATCTCAGGACGTAACTCGACCAACAGACGTAGAGCTCCAGGAAGAAATAGTCTTCCCGTTCATACAGGAGGATCAATTACCTACAGTGAGCATGTAGAGAGACTTTTAAGTATCTAAATGTTACCCTTGTATTCTCATTTTTTATTTTGTTGTATTTTAATTTAAATTGATGTGTGAATGTTGCGATGAAAATAGATGTAGTATGGATAATGATCATGGTATAAATGTCTGGTGCCATATATGACTGTGTTGAGTTATTTTCTTTGTTCAAAAGTGGGTAATATCATAAAAGTAGAGAAGACTCTGTCGAAATTTTTATAAATTCTACTTTAACTTAAGAACATTTTATTGTTATACAGGAAAAATCTATCGGCATAAGGCCTACACTCCGTCAGTTGTTTTTACATACTCATACTAAGAAGCATGGTGATGTGACATTCGTCAACAGTCAATGTAAATAACTAAATCTATGTCAAATTTATACTTTAATATTCATTCTTAATAATTATCACTTAGTAATATAAGCACTGCCTCATAATAGGACCAAATAGAAGAAACAATTCAACAACAGTATCAGGCAGTAGAAAATGTTGATGAGAGTCAGGCATATTTTGATGTAATAGGTAGTAGGGACAGTCGTGAAAGGATCTTCGGGCTAGGATTATTTGCGAACACATGTTATTCATACTCATCTACGTCCAGTACAGCAGAATCGACTACATGGCCGACAATCGAACGTATCCATCATCTTGAGAGCACAGTGCAAACATTGACAAATCAGTTGCAACAGTATGTGGAGTTCATGACTAAGATTCAAAATGATGTGCAGCAGTTGAAGGGAAAGGGTGGAGACTCGAACCATCCGAGCTCACCAAAACAATAGAATTGTTGTAGTCATTTAGTTTGAATTTATGTACAATTTAATGTTTTTATTATGAATGAATACAATTTTAACTTTATATGCTCAATTAAATTTATGTTTAAACAAATTAATAATATAAACAAATCAACAAGATAATGCAAAAATAATTAATAGCTGTTAATAAAATTTAATGTCGAGATTTTAAAGAGGATTTAATATCTTAATGGTACAATCATTACCGACGGTTTATCAAAACTCGGTGCAAAGTACTTATGAATCTTACCGATGGAATTTTATTTTCCGTCGATAATGTTGACCGATATTTACCGATAAATTTTTAAATTCTGTCGATAAACTGAGTCATATTTACCGACGATTGCTTATAAACCCTCAAAAAATATTCACATTGTTATTGTTAATTCACCGATAGTAAAAAAATTTCTATCAATATATATACCGACGGAAACAATTATCCGTCAATAAATTTATCGACAGTCAATTTGACGACAGTTTTAGCTGTCGTTAAATACCATCGCTAATTTTAATTACCGACAGTTTGTTTACGATTTCCACCGGTAATTTCCGTGGTACAGCTCATTTTTCTTGTAGTGAGGCAAGGGGATTACCGATCTTCTGTTACCTTGCCCTGATGGATTAGAAGCTCATAAAATGGCAGAAACCCGCCACTTTCAAGATAGTTTATCTGACCTACAATGCACTAGTAACTGCGAACCAGGGGAATTTACCTTATCAAAGAAATTGATCAAGTATGGTTTGGACACAGTTCAGGCTTACATATGTTTAACTTAATGCTAGAAGCAGTGCGATAAATGCTAAAGTTGGTTGCTGCTAAAGTTTCATCTGAATCACCGAAGATTGGACATAATAACGTTATAACTATTCAGGAAGAGTATCATGGATGATGGACCTAAGCTTGCAATTGATTCCTACAAGGGGGCAGCTTCCTTTTATTTTAGTGGGGCTAGCACTGAGGTTTATGGCAACTGGAATGCACCAGAGGCAGTAACGGCTGCAGCAGAGTTGGTTTCTGCTTTAAGTGCAAAACATCCCTTCAAGGTTACCTGTCACCGACGTCCAACATTTTCTTTACCCAAATCCAAAAAGACTCCGCTTCACCATGCTTGTCAATTACTTTATGGAATACACATCAAAAACTGAATATTGATGCATTGCACAAAAAAGCATCCTTTACATGTCCAGAATTTATGCTTTGCATCAGGAGAAAAAGCCCAGATTCGTGGATTCCTGCATCAATTTCTCGAATTGTACAATAACGCCCTCTTCTGCAACTACCCAACCATCAGCGCTAGACTCTTCTCCGTCAAGTTTGTTTGAACAATTCTGGAACAAACCCAGCATATTAAAAAATGGCTACAAACAGCACGACATACAATTTAATATAAACTACCAGAGACAGGACTAGACCACAAAAGCTTGTTTTAAGAGAGGACATAGTAAACAAATCAGTTCAGAACGCACCATAGAGCATGTATAGACGATAAGTGTCATCCAGTTCCAGTTCTCCAATGAATGTTTCTGAGAATCATCAGCTGCCTCTTGAAGGAAGTATATTAATGGAGACATAAGCTGCATCTCATAGTGCCTTGGAGAATCACAAAGTTTGCAGCTCCCAGCCTCTCCCACCTCTGCTGTAGCCAGAAGTGGCTTTCCACCATACAAGTACCTATGCAAGCTACAATGTCAAGGAACAATAATGTTGCGAAGAACAAAAGTCTCAAATTTGGAGGAAATATGGTACATTATCAGGATAAGTCCACTGCAAGATCTTAACAAAACGAAAAGAAAGAAAATAACTAAAGACATGGACAGGAATGTGGTGAGGGAAGAATGTTATAGAATATGTACTTTTAATAAAATATTGGGGCAAGATAATATGTGGATGACGCCAACTTGAAATATGATTAGTCTATATTTAAAGTTGAAAAATCTGAAAGGAAAACTAGGATCCCCCAACCGAAAAAAAAAGGGGAAAAAAATGCAAACCTTAACCATAATAGGTAAAAGCATCTCTATCAATCTCAGAAAAGATTAACTTAGGTCTATTATGTCTCAAGAGTGTGGACTGATTTTTAGAAACAGCCTCATTCTCAATGCAGGGGAACTGCTACCTAAATCGCCAACCCTTGAGGGACTGTCATTCAGAAGGCCTTGCTCACTTTAATGACATGCTTATGCCAGGATGAAGGAAGAACATGCCACAATTCAGCATTTCTATCACCAAAATTGTGAAGTAACAGAAAGCAGAAAGTTTCAAGATACCTCGTGACAATTCAAGGTGAAATAATAGCAATGCTCCCTCACAAAAACTCTGAAGACACTAAGCCAAAAACCTTTATTCAATAATATCTGAAGAAATAAATCTCTTTTTAATTGCTCCAGTTTCTATAAAACAATTAAGTGGTAATAACACAAGCATTTCGTGCATTTTATGTAAGTGAGACCCAATTGCCGGTAAATCTCCTTGAAGGTTATTACTGCATCAATTTGGGACATGATACAGACTAGTAGAAAATAAAGATGATCTCAGTTCAACTAAATTTTTAGGAGAAAACTAGTACTAATAAATATTTCCAGGTTTTATAGATTATAGTGGGGCTTATTACAGAATGATGAGGAAAATAGAGTGAATACTAATAGGAAAGTTTTCTGCCTCAACCTCGTAACAAATTGTATTTTTGAATGCTTTGCAAAAAGTAAAATCTCCTTAAGTTTTTCTGGGTCTCAGATTTAAGAGTATTAAGTTAACCATATGCCTGAATTACAGCTAAAGCAATAAAAGAGTAACATTTAAAATCAGATTTCACACATTTAGGAGATACAGTAAGGAAGTTTTAAAACCTGAAGCACTGTTCGGGGTTTCCATCCAGCTTTTTCTTAAACTTAAGGTAAGTCCTGTCAGCGGTTAAAGCCTTATCATATTCATAAGCTTCTTCTTCCCATGCTTCTTCTTTTTCGTGATTGCCACCATCACTTCCTTTTATTTTAATGGAAAGAGCAGAGTAGTTTGAACATAGAGATGGAACATCCCTTGACGATGCTTCTTCCTGAGTATAGACATAAAAGCAAGGAAGCACTGCAATTCCCAAAATAAACAATCCATGTTAAACTCACAAAGTCAAAAGGAGCTGACATTTTTGGAAAGAAAAATAAGGCGTTTGGTTGACTAGGTCACGTAAAGAAAAAACAAAATGGTGCAACTACTTTTAACTTCTCAATAGTAGGAAATGCTAACACTACCAAGCAACAAAAATTGGAGAACGCCCCTCCAAATTTTGCAGCTAAAAAGCACAGCTACTAGAATAGAGCAGGTGATTTTCAACAAGCTGATAACTTATTTCAAATAGCAACATTACCTGGGGTTTCCATGTCAACCACTCTTGCATGCACAGGAGAAGGTTTTATAACAATTTGAGATTTCAAGTTCTTGAAAGATTTCTTGGATTGAGAAGCTAAGCTTCCAGCTTCAGAAAGTGCATTAGCCAAAGCATCAAGATCGATGTTGTCATCACTTTCATCATCCGGATCCTCAGGCCAGTTAGACTTTGAACCTGAAACGCAATAGGCTGTTAAAGGAGATTCATCCTGAGAACCTGCTGGTGATTCTCGTTCCTCACTTGATCTTTGAATGCGAAGGGCTCGATAGCTGCAAATCACCAGAAACAGATAGATGTGTGAGGCACAACAGCAGTCACAAACAATAACCAAGAAAGAAGTAATCAATTCATGTATATTTCAAAGTTAGATTTTAAGACCTATTAGAACTGCTCCCACAGTTTGGCTTCGTGCAACCGAAAACCAAAAGAAGCCGGTCATCAATCTTCAAAATTCCATCTGAAACAGGAGCATATACCTAGGGAAAAGTCCAGAACAACGCAGAAAGCATCTCAAATTCACATCAATTGCGATATTATCAATAACCCATTAAAGAATTCAGCTTTTAAAGAAAGTTAAAACCTGTGCAACAAGAAACAATTTAATGCCGCATGTATCACAGAGAAGAAGATGTTCAGGTAATGTCTCTAAAGGAAAAGGCCAATCCTGTGAAGAAGAAGAAATAAATCCTGGAAGCCTTACTCAAATTGGCCCAAAAGGGAAATTAGAGAATTGATTACTCAGCAAGTAAAATCAAAACTAACCGGAATGCCCCCAACCTTGGAAGTATAACGATCAGATGGTTCGCAATTATCCTCAGCCCATAAACCAGGCATCCCTAGAAGTACTGCACCACCCATTACTTCAACACTGCAAACCCCTGGTTCCGTCCTTCCAAGAATTAAGACGAAAAGAAAAAGAAGCTAAATTGAAGACCACGGTGAGATGAGTTGTGCCCTAATGGAAAGTACTTTTTGGTCTCACGACTAGTAACAGTTTATTAGAAGGGGAAAAAGAAAAAGAAGAAGAAGATAGACTACGTTATTTTGTTCAGGCACTAAGACAACTTGTAATAATAAACTACTGCAAGGCCCTGGTTGTCAAATTTCAATCCTTACGAAGCTGGTCAGGATTTTGATGACTCGGTAGGATCAAGGCAAGAAGATACACACGCTGATGATCACAACTCTTATGTCCATTTATAAATCTGTAAGTGGGATAGTAGAACTTCAATTAAATTGCTCAGAACAATCAATACCAACCTCGAACACACTTGGCTCACACCCAATCAATACTTTCAAAGAAGAGGATGGTGAGAGGAACTTTCAGAGAGTCACCAGAAGGAGCTCAAAGGGCTAGTTTCTTTGTTATATGTATTTGTGCTTTCAACATATTCCCCTCTAGAATAAGCTGAAGGATATTATGGACACAATGTTTAAGCGTTAGATAGTAATTGGTGATTTCAATTGGCTTATCAATCCGTCTGAAGCCAAAGGATATTGAAGATATAACGCTTTAACAATCCCCTTTTTTATGACCACACATCCATTTTGGTACAAAATATGTTCAGTTTTCAAAAGAGAAAATCTCCATTTAGGTTTAATAATTTCTTAGCTGAAGTTGAGGGTTTCGTTGAAGCTATTCTCAAAGGCTTAAGATTTAGTGTACAGGGCTATAGATTTTTCAATTGCATGAGAAAAATGGAGCAAGTCAAGAATGAATTTAAATGTCTGAGCAACACCAAATACCCAGACACTTATCTAGTAGTTCAGAAAACTAAAAGGAAGTTGAATGAAGTGTAGAGATCCTTGTACTATTCCCCAAATGATCAGACCTTCAAGAAGAAGAGAAATATGCAATGCACCTATATAAATAGGCAGTATAGATAAATCTTTCTCTTATCAAGTATAGGTCCAGAATTTTATGGTTATAATAACGGGATGATAACTTTTTTTTCCTCTCATAAATCCATGCTTTTAGGAAGAATACTAATAAAAGTATTTCATTATGAGATCAATATGACAATTGGCTATATTTCAAAACTTTTAAATACATCAGGAAGCTTTCTCCTATTTTTTCCAATAGACTCCTTAAATGCAAAATCTTCTGTGACTTGGTTAAAATCTCTCATTACAAAGCAAATGTCTCTTCACGAAGCTAATTATCTCGTAAAGCCATTCACTACTACTGATGTTAAGGAACTAATGTTTGCCTTGGACCCTAATAAAGCATTAGGACAAGATGGTCTTAATGCCTTTTTCTTTCAACCAATTTCACGTTGTAATACTATTTACAAGGTCATCTTCAAAATGTTAGCTAATAGATTGAATTCATCATTTCTAAAATAGTATACTCTTCTTAAGGAGCTTTTATTAAGGGCAGATTGATTGAGGCTAATGCTTTGATGATTCAAGAACTCCTAAAAATTACGAAAGGAAGGGTTTTAAGTAAGAATTGCACCATTAAAGTGGACTTCAATAAAGCTTAAGACCCATTAGATAAGAGTTTTATCTTGAACACAATGTATGCCTTTGGGTTCCCTCCTAAATTTATATATTGGATAACTCAATTCCTAATCACAATATCATACGGTATTTTTATTAATATGAAGCCAGCCAAGCTCTTCCAAGGAAAGCTCTTCCAAGGAATAAGGGGACTAAGGCAAGTCGATCATTTGTCCCCTTACCTCTACACTCTTAGTATGGAAGTGATGATCAAATCAATTAACTTACGAATCAGTCAAGATAAAAAGCTCAAATATCACTAAATAAATTTATGGAAATCACTAGTCCTTTTCATAGGATCTTATTCTCTTCTCCAATATGTATCCGAATTCATTGAATTCACTTATGAAAACTCTAAGATCTTTCAAAGTGCTATATGTTCTTGCTATTAATCAGTAGAAGAGTCAATTGTGTCTTTCGATGGGAGCAATTATCAATGCAAGAGTTTTATAGTGCATAATAGGGATGAGAGTTTCCAAACCACCTTTGATCTACCTTGATGTTCATATCTCCACTAAGAGACCCTTATATAATGAGTTCGAGCCACTTATAAAGAGAACTAAATTAAGAATAGCAAGTTGGTACAACAAAAGCTTAACATTAGCAAGAAGAGTGCAATTTGTGAACTTTGCAATAAACATCATTCATGTAAATTAGTCTTTGCATATTTGGTTTTCTATAAGTAAGACCATAGACCAAATATTGGGGAGGTTCATATGGTTTGGAAATGCCATTAACAATTCCATTGCTAAAGTGAAGTTGTGTGAATTATGTTTGCCCAAAGAAGGAGGCTGGGAATATTATCCATTAAAACCATAAACTAAATCCAATTTATTAAGAGGATTTGAAGAATTTTGAAGGATAAAAACTCATAATAAGTTTAATGGATCCATACGTATTATAAAAATGAGGGGAATTTCTTGTGCATAATATCGAGGAATAATTCATATTAGATAATGATACATATTCTTAAGTTTAGAGAAAGAGTAAGGTTGAATGTCAATCATAAGCTAAGTGATAAATGTCAAGGAGCTAGTGATGTGGCATCCACTTGTGGGTATTATTGGACTTATGACAGGGGTTAAGACTAAAAGGATGCAAGGGGCTTTGAATAATATAATTAAAGAAGCCAATTCTCAAGTCCAACTCTAAGTTGCTTCAATTAAGGAGTCCACGCAAGTCCATTTAATATGTCTTGAAGAAGTTGGGCTAACCCAACTTGGAAAATGAGGTCCATGGTTGAATTTACTATTCGTAGGTTTCCTTCTTTGTAAGGGACAGTTGACCAAATCCTATAAGGTCTCTTGTTTCCTATAAGTTAGTTTCCTAGTAGGTCTTCTTTCCTAAAATTTAGTTTCTTTATAGATCTTGTTTCCTAAAACTTAGTTTTCTAGTAGATATTGTTTCCTAAAAGTTAGTTTCCTAGTAGATCTTGTTTCCTAAAAGATAGTTTCCTAATAGGCTAAGTAATTATAGGTTTAAGGTAATTCTTATTCCTTAATTTTTGATCAACCCCTTTCTTATATATAGGGAGGCTCAGTTATCACTAGGGGACATAAATTTATGACATTATTTTGTGAGGTTTATCCTTATTATTATTCTTGTTGCTTATAATGCATTGCACAATTTTCATGCTTTGTATGCGACGTATCTAATTGATTTTGTTTCATCAATTAGTGGTGTCTTTATTTGTTATTCTTCTTTCAATCTTATGTCGTTCAATTCATAATTTGCTTGAATTGGGTTATGCATGTTCTTGAGGGTTGGGTTACAAATATCTTGAAACAAACTTCGTTCTTCTCTTTTTGTTCGAATCTTCTTCTTGGTTGAAGATCAAGTAGTAAATTAAGAAAAGTCTTGGGTAAGCTTTTTATATTCCACAATTTCATATCAATTTGGTATTAGAGCTTATGTTATCTTGATTCATGTTATGTGAATGATCGTGCTTCTTGAATTTGCATTCTTGGAGTCTTAATCAATCTTAAATTGTTTCTTGGTTGATTTCTTTTGTTTCATGAATTTTGTCTTTTGGTGTTTCCAATTTCTTGTCCAAATTTAATTTTGTGGCAATTTTCTTTATGTAATTTCAACCTCCTTTGCTTTAAAAAATAACAAAACAAAACAAAAACAAAAAAAGAAAAAAGAGAAAAAAAAGTTGTGCTCTTGGAAGGTTTCCTTTTGCCAATGAAACTAAGTTTCCTAATTCTGAAAGGTATTATCGATTTAGAAGGTACTTTACTTGTAAGGAATGAAGTCTTACTTTCCTTATCTTTTAGTCAATCCTATTTACATTAGAAATTGTTTCCTTTTTAGGTGTGGCAGCTTAAAATTACCATATCCTTTTAATCGTGAGGAATTTGAGAATGTGTTATACATCAATTTGATAGTACCTGATGAGATCTTTTGATTAACACTCATATTGCATATTTTAACTCCTCAAAATTTACCAAAATACTCTTACTTGAAATTGTGCCAATTTGCGACATATTCTAATTTATTTTCTTGTGCTAGATTATTGTGCAAATTATATTCGAGCCATTTTTGTTCTTTGATCTCCTAACTTGTTTATTTGTGCTACTTTGCCTGAGAATTATCATTTATTATTCATTTCACTTAAGAAGATAATAAGGAACGAGTGGTAAAAGGTCGAGTTTTTATTTTACATCCGATTGTAAAAGCTTATTGAAGAGTGAAACACTTAGATTGAGAGTAGCTTTAGTTTATAACACAAGGGAAGTGGTTCGAAAATAAATAAAAGAGGGTGTGACGTTTTCATTTTGCAGGTATCACGTTTGATGAAGCAACAAGGAGGAGACAGGATGAACTTGAGGCTAACTTAGCTCATGCCAAAAGGGACGTCGTGGAGCTGAACAATAACAACTTATTAACGGCGTTGGTAAAACAAATGATGAAATTAGGAGTTGAGATTAAAAAATTAAGGAGTACATGAACAATATGAATGCAACCAAAGCTTCTATGAACAATCAATATCAAGAAGAATTTGAGGAAGAAATTGAAACTTCCAACCATGCTTATAGACAAGATAAAAAGGTTTACGATAATTTGGGATCTATTAAGTTGAAAATTCTTGAATTTCTTGTAAAATTTGATCCTGAAGCTTACTTAGATTGGGAATTGAAAGTAAAAAAGGATTTTCAATGTCCATAATTTTCTAAAAAAAATAAAATTAAGCTAGTTGTTATTGAATTCCAAAATTATGTCGCTATTTGGTTGAAGGTATGAGGAACCCCCTATTTCGTCTTGGCATGAACTAACTAGCATAATGAGGAAGAACTATTCTCCAAATGCCTATTTTCGTGAATTGTAAAATAGGGTATAGGAACTAAAGTAAGATAGTCAAACTACAGTTGAATATTTTAAGAGTTGGAGGGAAAATCAAAATTGGCACTAAAGATGATGAATCGACTGGTTTAGCCCATTTTCTTGAAAGGTTGAATTGACCAATTCACCAGAGATTTGAGATGCAAGGGTACATTAATATGGATAATTTGTTAGAGAAAGCCATGAATGCTGGGAGACATATGAAGGAGAATGCTTCTACTTCTTCTTTTTGTGTAAAGGCTCGACCTAACAATGCACACTAGCAGTAAAATAAATAGGGAAACAATAGGGTTAGGAATTCGCCTAACCTCAGTGCCAATAAAAATATGTCCATTAAACCTACTAAGTCTAAGATTAGTTCTTCAAACTTAGGTTAACGCCGAAACTAGTCAAAACCTGTCGTATGCTTTATGTATCTAGGTAAAGGTCATATTGCATCACAATGTCGTAACCAAAAGGTGTATATGTTGTTGAAGGATGAGACTTACATTAATGATCATGAGTGTGACGATATGCCTCCATTAAATCAAAGTAATAAGGAAGAAGGTGTTAAGGGGGACAACTTTGATGATGAATTCAAGGCTGAATGGTCTAATGAAGCATTAGTGGTAGTCCAAACCTTGAATACACAAATCTGACCTGAGATAAGTGATGAGCAATGTACTAACATCTTCCATATGAGATGTTTAGTTAAATATGAGATTTTTAGTTAAGAATATGGTATGTCTTGTGATTATTGATGGAGGTAGTTATACTAACTATGTTAATGAGCATCTTATTGCTAGGTTATCGCTACTTACTACACGAGATCCTCATCCTTACAAGTTGCAATGGTGAGATAATAGAGGTAAGGTAAAGGTAAAACGTCAAGCACTTATTCATTTGTCTAATGGTAAGTATTACGATAAGGTGCTTTACGATGTTATACATATGAGTGCATGTCATATATTGTTAAAGCGTCCATGGGAATCTGATAGGCACACGAATAAAGATGGCTATACTAACAAGTATTCTTTTGTAATGGATGGTAGGACATGTACTTTGAAACCTCTTTCCCCTAAAGAGATTGTAGGCACACAAATCAAATTGAGAGAAGAGAGAGAAAAGATAAGGTGAGCCACAAAAGTTAACTGAGGGGAGAGAAAAAAAGGAAGCACTAGTTAAGCGAAAGAGTGAAAAGTCAAAAGCTAGTAAGAAAAAAGGCATCTTTTATGCAATGTGTGAGAGATGTAGATAGGGCTATTTCTACTCATAAACCTTTTATCCTTATGATTTATAAGGAAAACCGCTTTGCTACTAATGAACTACCTAGTGGTTTACCCACTGAGATTAAAAACATTTTGCAGGATTATGAGGACATCTTCCTAGAGGAGATGCCAAAGAGGCCTCCACCATTTCAAGGGATCAAGCAACAATTGATTTCCTACTTAGTTCAAGCATTCCCAATCGACCAATGTATCGAGCCAAACATGAGGAGACAAAAGAACTACAATGTCAAGTAAATGAACTCTTTGACAAAGATCTATTGGATTTGAGGATGAATCTTTATGAGGAAGGAGGGAATGATATGGATCAAGGGGCTAGTGATGTGGCATCCACTTGTGGGTATTGTTAGGCCTATAATAAGGGCTAGGATCGAAAGGATGTAAAGGGCTTTGAATAATTTAATTGAAGAAGTCCATTTTCAAGCCCAAGTCCAAGTTGCTTCAATTAAGGAGTCCAAGCAAGTCTACTTAATAAGTCTTGAAGAAGTTGGGTCGATCCAACTTGAAAAATAAAGTACATCGCTAAATTTACTATTAGTAGGTTTCCTTCTTTGTAAGGGACAGTTAACCAAATCCTATAAGGTCTCTTGTTTTCTACTTTTTAGTTTCCTAATACGTCTTGCTTCCTAAAAGTTAGTTTCCTAGTAGATCTTGTTTCCTACAAGTTAATTTCCTAGTAGGTCTTGTTTCCTAAAATTTAGTTTCCTAGTAGATCTTGTTTCCTAAAAGTTAGTTTCCTAATAAATATTGTTTCCTAAAAGGCAGTTTCCTAGTAGGCTAATTATAGGTTTAAGGTAATTCCTATTCCTTAGTTTTCGATCAACCTCTCTCCTATATATATAGAGGTTCGATTATCACTAGGGGACACAATTTTATGACATTATTTTGTAAGGTTTATCCTTATTATTATTCTTGTTGAATAATTAGAATGAATTGCACGATTTTTATGCTTTGTATACAACTTATCTAATTGATTTTGTTTCATCAATTAGTGGCACCTTTATTTGTTGTTCTTCTTTTAGTCTTGTGTCGTTCAATTCATAATTTGCTTGAATTAGATTATGCATGTTCTTGAGGGTTAAGGTTACAAATCTTTTGAAACAAACTTTTTTCTTCTCTTCTTGTTTGAATCTTCTTCTTGGTTGAAGATCAAATGGTGAATCAAGAAAATTCTTAGGTAAGCTTTTTATATTCTGCAATTTCATATCACTAAGGGAAGGAACATCAACTTCATTTTAGCATGTGATAGGTGTAGATTATAGTATATTTTCTAGGTGTTTAAGTGTGTTTTTTTATCTATTTTCTTATATGATTATCATGTGTATAGACTTAGAATTATGTTATTGTTAGTGTGATTGTATGTTTTAAGTGTTTGATTAGTTTAGAGCAAGAATTTGATCTTAATTTTATGTTTTAAGAGGTGTTTGATGTGTTTATGAGTGTATGGAAATAGGATTGTGAATATAAAAGATCTTAGATATATGGAGGTTGTCCATAATCATGGGAGTGCTGCACGAGGCTTCTATTACCATTGTGGGCCCTTGCACGATCGTGATAGAGGCTGCGAAACCCTTTAGGCCACTACCACAATGGGGGCAAGCTATCTATCCAGCTCATAAGATTTTTTAACTTTTAAGATCTACAGCACTTTTTAAATCAACAAAGCTAATGATGATGTCATCTAATTGTGTTTATTCCCATTTTCTTTTAGAGGGAAGGCCAAATAATGGTTGAATTTGATGCCATAATTTTCATAGAAAACATAGGAACAAGTGGCGGAGAAGTTCTTATGCCTATACCATGGTTCATTGCTTTGGATGCAAATCCAAATGTTTTACAATGGGCTAACTTAAAGAACATGGTAGTCTATAGATGCAGCAGGTGGTTGAAAACTCAACAACAAGACACCAAAAGTGGCCTAAGATTTAATAGAAGACATCGCCATGAAAAACTACTAGTGTTGCTCAGCTAGAGCACGAGTCAATAAGCTAGCGAGAGTATACAAAGTGGACATAATGACACAATTGGCAAGTCAAGTAGGGGTCTTGAGCATAAAGATAGATAGACTTACGATGGCTCCACAAGATCGAGTGATGCAATATGAGGTGTGAGGGCTAGAGCATTAACGTCAAAATTGTCAAACTGTACAACCCAAATATGTGGACTATTTGGGGAATGCTCCAAGACCCCAAAATAATCTATATAGCTACGTGTATAATCTAGGGTGGAGGACTCACTCCAACTTATTGTGAAGAAATCAGGGTCAAGTGAGAAATAACCCTCCACTTGGTTCTAGCAACAAGCACCGTAACCCAAGAAACCTAGTATGGATGAGATGATAGTGGAATTCATTCAGGAATCAAAAGTAAGACATTAGAGAATGGATGCCTTTTATACACAACTTGGAGATTCAACTCGACTAAATAGCAAAGACAATGGCATAAAGACCAAAAGGGAGTTTGTCGTACAATGGAGATGAATCATAAGGAAAGAGTAATGGTAGTCACCCAAACAATTGAGAAAAAGCTTCAAAAAGAGAATAAGGTGACTACTGAGGGTCACTCATATACTAAAGGTTAACTTCACCTAAGAAAACTCAAGGAATATTGTTCTTCCATCCTATATCTGGCTAAAGTGAAGAAAGACAAGATGGATGAAGAGTTAGGCAAATTTTTTGAGTTGTTTAAACAACTTCAAGGAAACTTACCCCTTATAAAACTCTTGTGAAAGGAATATAAACATATAAACATTAAACACGTAGATTTTGCTAATTATTAGTGAAGTGAAATGAACATAATTCCAATATGTAATTATTAATCATTAATTTAATTAATGAGTAATTCAAAATATAATTTATTAATAACAAAATGATATTATATTTTCATAGTAAAGTCCAATGTTATCCTTACCTCAATTTCTAACTCAACTAACTTATAGTTCAATTTACTCCTTAATCGAACCTTCAGACCTAGACATTTACAAAATTCTATTAGACTAATTTATGAAATTTTTTAACTCAAATACATTTAATAATCCAACATTATTCCCTTTTCCATTTTATTCTTAATTATAAAAATAATATCCTTACTAACCTAACCACCATAACTACTAAAAATACCCTTAACTAATTAAACATCCTATTTTGCCCTCATTCATTCCAATTAATACCAAAAATGCCCTTTGGAAGTAAATTCCAAATTTACCCCCTTCACTTTTTACATTTCCTATTATGCCCCTAGATGTAAATTAAATTTTCAAAAGATGTCATCTTCTGCACCCTCTCCTCTTCTCCTATCTCCTATTCTTTTATCAAATTCTAGCCACATTTTCTACATTTTTACCCCTTTATTGAACTTCAGTTATTGTCCCAAACAATCACAATATGCAATCCAACTATAAACTAGTGTAAGATGATCAAAATCACAAAAAAGACATAATAGAGCTGATGGAATTTTTACCTAAGTGTAAGGCGCTTTGGGGTTGTCATCCTCCATAAACCCCACCCCTCCCACCAATTTGATGCAAAACAAAATAAGAGAACAGATATGAAAAGTGTCATATGCAGGACAAAATGGTACATTTAGACATACTTACCAGTTGGAACAGTTGAGAGAAAAGATGAAGGAGGAGCTGTTTTTTTTTTTTTTCTTCAAATTTCTAGATGATGTCTTATATGCATGTTTAATGATTTGTGGGTTGGGCTGCGTTGTTAGGTAAGTTTCGTTTATTACTAAGTAGGCCTTACAAATCTCCCCTTTTTAAAATAATTTTACCCTCGAAATTAAATTATAGACCTAACAATCCAAATAAATGAGGATACTGATGTCGAACTTCATCCTCTACCTCCCAAGTCACCTCTCTTGGAGAACAATGATGACTCCATAAAACTTGCACCACTGGAATCTCCTATCTCCTTAATTTTTTAATTTATCTATCCAATATCTCCACTGGCTCCTCCTTATAAGTCATGTCATTTATAACTTCAATCTTAGGCCTCAATATAACATGACTAGGATCTGATCAGTACTGTCTCAACATTGACATATAGGACACATCATGAATCAGTGATAACTTTGGTGGTAATGCTAATATGTAAGTTAACAGCCCCACATGTTGTACAATTTCATATGACCTGAGATATCTCATACTTAACTTTCCTTTCCTACCAAACCTTAGAATTCCCCTCCAAGGTGATACTCGAAGAAATATCATATCTCCAATATTGTACTCCATCTACTGACAATGTTGATTAGCATATTTCTTTTACCGATCCTGAGTTGCCTTCAAGCATTACCTTACCACTGTTATTTTCTCCATCATCTCTTGAGCCAACTTTGATCCCTCTTATAATTTGGCTCCCTCTATATCCCAACATATTGGATCTCTACACCGTCTACCATGTAATGCCTTAAATGGAGCCATACAAATGTTAGTATTGTTATACGCAAACTACATCAAAGGTAGATATCTATCCCAATCACCCTTAAAGTTCAGCATATAAGCTCTCATCATATCCTCCAATGTTTGAATTGTATGTTCCGATTGTCCATCCGATTAAAGGTGAAATTTAGTATTCAAATTCAACCAAGTTCCCAAAGCTATCTATAAACTCATCTAGAATCGAGAAGTAAATTGTGGATGTCATATGATAAAATAGATACTAGAATCCCATATAACCACGTAATCTCATCAACAAATAACTTGGAAAGCTTGTCTAAAGAATATGTCTATTGTATATGTAAGAAAAGAGCTAATTTAGTCAACATATCTACAATCACTACTCAAACTGAATCATGTCTACATCTGGCCCTTGGGAACGCTTCCACAAAATCGATTGAAATTTCTCCCACTTCCACGATGGAAGGGCTAAAGGTCTTAATTTTCCTGTTAGTGCCTCATGTTCTGCCTTAACCTACTGAGAGGTCAAACATCTCAGCATAAATTATGCTACATCTTTGTTCATTATTGGCCATTAATAATAAGGTCTCAGGTTTTGATACATTTTTGTAATACTAGGACGCATAGTATATGGTGTACTATGAGCTTCCTTTAAAATCTCTTCTTGTAATTTATCTACATCTGGTACACCTCCTAATCACCAACGCTCTGTCTGCTCTTTCTGAAAAGTTGGTTGCCATCTTCTGTTGCACTCACTCTCTCATCCACATCAGATAAGAATCCCGAGTTTAAGCCTCTCTAATCCTATCACCCAAATCTGGTTAGACATGTAATGTTTCCAATAAACCACTCATATAGTCAATCTCTAATCTCATGTCCAGTGCCCTCAACTCCACTAATGGCATCATATTGTGTCTACTCAAACTAGCTAGCCTGATCTTTTTTTACTCAAAGCATCAACCACTATATTAACCTTCCCCTGATGGTAATCAGTAGAACAATTCTAATCCCCCAAAAACTCAATCTATCTTCTTTGTCTTAAGTTTAACTCCCTCTAAGTTAAGATATACTTAAGGCACTTATGATCTGTAAGGATTCGAAATGTCTCCCCATACAAATAATGTCTCTAAATCTTAAGAGCATGCACAATTGCTGCTAACTCCAGATCATGGGGGGATAATTTAACTCATGTGATCTTAACTAACGAGAGGCATAAGTTATCACCTTTCTATGCTGCATCAATACACACCCCAAACCTATCCTCGAAGCATCAATAAATACCTCAAAATCTCCAACACCCAATGGTAACACCAAAATTGGGCTAGAAGTTAATCTTTGCTGAAGTTCCTAACACTAATCGATCCACTCAAACTAAACTCTTTTCTTTAGAAATGGGCTAGTTATTGTCAAAAATACTTCAAAATAATACCTAGCAATTCCTAGAAAACTCCTTATCTTTCATATATTTCTAGCCAGTTCCTACTTCATAATTGTCTTAACCTTAGCAGTATCAGGCATCACTCCCTCTTGGGAACCATATGTTTAAGGAAAACTATTTGCTCCATCCAAAACTCACACTTACTCAACTTTGCATACAACGTTCTCTCATTTAGAATCTGTAACACAATCCTCAAATGTTGCTCACGCTCCTCTTTACTTCTCGAATACACCAATATATCATCAATGAAATCTATCATAAATTGGTCTAAATACTCCTAAAAGTCTTGTTGATCAATTCCATGAATGTGACTAGTACATTAGTCAACTCGAAAGGCATCACTAGGAAACCATAATTTCCATATCAAATACGAAAAGTTGTCTTACGAATACTTGACTTGGCTATCCTTAACTGCCAATATCACAATCTCAAGTCAATCTTGGAACATATGATAGCTCCCATCAGCTAATCCAAAAGATCATCTATCCTCGACAACAAGTACTTATTCTTCATTGTCACCTTGTTTAGCTGTCGATAATCCATGCATAATCTCAAACTACCATCCTTTTTCTTCACAAACAACACTGGAGCTCCCTTTGGTGATGTGATCAGTCTAATAAAACCCTTTTTCAACAACTCCTTTAACTACCTTTTAAACTCATGCAACTCAATAGCAGCCATCCTGTAAGGTGTAATAAAAATTGGTGCAACCCTAGGCATAGTCTCAATAGTGAAATATATCTCTCATTGAAGTGGTAAACTTGGTAAATCATCTAAGAATACCTCTAAAAATTCCCTCACCACAAGAACATTCTTTAATCCAGGACTTATCTCCCATGTATCTATAATATGAGCTAGATATGCCTCGCACCCATCCAATATCTATTGTCTAGCAGTCGCAGCTGAGATCATACATGCTGGGACCACTCTATGATCCCCCATAAATATCAGTTTCTAGTTACCCAAAAACTCTAATTCATCTTAAGAATCACATCAAAATCCCTTAAATTCATCATTATCAAGTCAACTGGTAGCTTCGCTCCACCAATCCTCACTAGCATTCCCCTCCTTACATTATTTACTATCACATAGTCTCTTACTAGTAACGACACTCTTAGGTCATATCCTAAGGGACTAACCTCCCCTGAAACTTTAGAGGCAAACTCTAAAAAAATGTAAGAGTGTGTAAGTCATGGGTCTACTAACACATAAGCTTTAACATCAAATAATAAAATTGTAACAGAAATGACATCGTTGGCTGCATGTGCCTCCTCCCTCTTCATATGGTATATCCTTGCTTGATTTTAACTCTAAGCTGAGGATGTCCCACTAATACTTGTACCCATTACTAGTCCACGTCCAACTCCTCTACCACTGCCTCTGTTACTAGTTCTACCCGAACCTCTGCTTGAACTAAAGGTGCCACCCTGACCCTATACTATCTCCTCTACCCTTACTTCTGAATTCCTCCCTACTGTCAAACAACTCCTCTATAAGTGCCCCCGCTTTTCATAAATATAACATGCCTGACTGATCCTAGTAGGTCCCCAATATGGTCCTCTATTAAATCTCCCACAGGTAGCACAACTCTGAAATCCTCCAACTCCTCTATTAAAAGATCCTCTACCTTTTGGATCCGGTTGATGGTGCACTAGCAGTGTTATATTGTCCTAAAACCTTGCCAGCTCCTCGATCTCCAACATATTTGTAACATCCCATCACCGATGGGAAGGGTATTTTAGTAAATTGGGACGGGTTAGGAGTATTGAATTATAACTCGGCATGAACATACATCATATAGCCTCTATAAATGATGATTGTTTTGCACATGCACATGGTATACATGCATTCATGACATTTCCGGCATAAGTGTCTAATTGTGATCTTTTGTGAAATTTATGTG
>JANIJH010000225.1:37079514-37095179 GCA_024520975.1 Erythroxylum areolatum
TAGTGAAATCTCAGAAAGACTTCTGAGGACTGAACGTAGCCCACGGTTTGGGGTGAACCAGGATAAATCGCTGTGTCGACTACTTCTAACTCTATCTCTCTTTTATATTCAAGTTTTATCTTTACTTAGTCGTAAACAAAGTTTTCCAAAGTTTTGATTAAATAGAATCTATCGGAAGTTCTGTAAAGGAACTTTATTTTTAACAAACGATTTTGAAAGAGTCATAAAAAAGGGGAATACACAATTCAACCCCCCTCCCTTCTCGTGCATTCTTATATCGTACTTAAGCCTTGTATTAACGTGTGATTCACTTCACTAATTCTTATAAATCTTCAAATCTTGAAGTTCTTGAATTTAATCCGAATGGAAACCCCTTTTTGTCTCAGATTGCTCTAATTTGTCTTTGTTATATTAAAAATTGTAATCCTAACAGTGCCCTACACTTTTTATTATGCCAAAAAGATACTTGAACTTTGTAAAAATCATTAGTAACATGAATCCCAACACATATTTATATTGCACCCATGCCATTTAACTATTTGATGACTAAACTTTATATTGTTGATCCTTTAAGTACATTGGTTTATCTTGAAAACATAAGAACACATATTATATTTCAATCTAACTAAATAATCTTTCGAATTCAACTTAATTCAAATAACGTCACCTATACAAAGTAGACATAAAAAGAGAAAAAAGTTTAAGATAAGAAGTATTTGATAAGCAACAGTAAAAAAATTTAATCAATTTTATTTGATTTTTTTTAATAAGAGTGATTGGCTTGGATAAAATTTCATCCAAATCTTTATATGAGAGAGTAAACACCTAGTTATGAATGCCTTTTACCATCACTTATAACTTTGTCCCATTAATTATATCAAAATTAGTATAGTAGAATTTATTTACGCATTTTTTTAGTAATTCAAAATTGAATGGTCTACTTAGCTACTCATGAACCCAAACTCAACAAATTCAAAATGTATCAAACATTAGACATTCAACTCATTATTTAAATTGAGTATCATTATCAAGACTATTTAATAAGTTTCACTAAACTAATAACTAGTAATCACATCTATTAACCTAATGTAATCAATTCATAAGATAATATCACTTTTGATAGATTAACTTAGTCACCTCAATTTGCTTGCCTAATTTCCTAGAATTTTCACTTATTAAGCTAAATGCGATTAGATTGAATGGTTATAAATAAACTAAGGCTTAAGGTAGTCACTCTCTCGCACTTAAGTTGTACATTATCCTCAATATATTCAACATACAAAAATAATGAAAACTAGAAAAATAAGGAAAAAGAAGAAAATTAGGATAATTAGTACTCTTGATAACGATAACATATATCAAGACTTATCAAATGTCATTAATAATTATTAATTATTAATTATTAATCAGTAACTATGACTCCTTAGCTGTTGACTCACTCTATGTATGTGTCTATTATCGCATGTAGGAGTGTTTGTAAGATAAGTTAAACATAAATTTGTGTTGGATATATTGTTACATTTATAGCCTGCAAAACTCAGTTAAATCTTATTCAAGGAAAATATTCATAATCCAATAGCAAAATTAAAAAACACACTTATATTTTAGAATCCCAAGGTAAATGCACTACTTGGGCTTTACATTTAGCATGGCTCATTCATCCTTAAGAATATAAACAAATGCTTAAGACCCAAATGCTTTTAAATGATTATAGTAAATCCTCTTTCCAAAACCAATCTTCCTCTGGGGTAAATTCCATTAAAAAAGAATGATGGCAAAAGATTGACAATGTTGATGGTAGTCAATATGACCTCACCGTAGAATGACTAGGATAGCTTAGCATGAGAAAGCATACATTAAACCCTTTCTGTAATGACATGGTTCATTCTTTCGATAATACCAATGTCCTGGGTGGTGTCTTTTAAAGTTTGATACCACAGGATCTACAATATTCCTTAAAGGGACTTTGATACTCTCTACCATTATCAGCTTATACACACTTTAATTACTAACCGGTCTCTCATTCCACTCCAGAATGTAACTCCTTGAATGCTTCAGTTGCCTGATCTTTTGATTTCAATAAAAAGGCCTAGACTCTTCTAAAAAATTCATCAATAAAATAACAAATTATAATGCATCACTAAGTAATTTTTCATTCATTGAACAAATATTTGTAACTCTGATACTATCCACCGTTATTAGCTTATACACACTTTAATTTTTAGCTAGCCTCTCATTCCACTCTAGCATAGAACTCCTAGAATGCTTCAATTATTAGGTTTTTTATTTTAATAAAAATGCGTATAATTTTCTCAAGAATTCATCAATAAAAGTAACAAAGTATAATACATCACCAAGTAAATTTTCATTCACTGAACAAACTTCTACATGAACGAAAATCAAGAATACATTTTCTCTTAGTGAGTTATACAAGTTTACAAAATAAAACTTTATGTTGTTTTCTAGTTAAAAAACTAGTGCAAGGATCAGAATTTTTTCTTCTATTATTAGGGAGATGTTACTTTTAAGCAAGTATTTGTAACCTCTTTTCACTTATATGTCTAAGACTTTTATGCTATAACTCCAAATCTTTATAATCAACAACATCTATCACCTTTCTACATAATTTTCCTCACATCACATACAAAGATCCTTCTTTTCTTCTTCGAGCCACAATCACAATTAACTTGTACTGAGCTTCTATTTGTCATTTCTATAGCAACACTCAAAACTATTATCATTGAGTTTTCCTACTAAGATAAGATTAAGGCGTATATCTAGAACATGCATCTTATCTTTTAGTATAAGCTCAAAATCCAAACTTATTGTTAAGATGACATCACCCATGTTAACAATATGACATTTTTTCTTCATTTCCTATCTTGGCAATATGAAAATCTCCATGTTTGTAGGATGAGAAGAAACTTTTATATAGGTTGAGATAAATGGAGGCATCAAAATAAATAATCCATGGATCATCATTATAGGTCAGATTGAGATCATTATCAATATTAATGAAGAAAATATATTCTTGTGTAGCCATTGTGGTGATATTTCTATCTTTTTCTTTCCTTTGTTCAACTAATTATTTTCCTGGCTTTTGATCTCTCCTACAGATTCGACACTCAATTTTCTCATGGCCTAGTTTTTCACAATAATATCAAAAAAGTTTGGAATGGGACTTTGATCTTCCTCTTGATTGTTCTTGAGCTTTATTTCTTCCTCATCTCTTACTTCTTCCTCAATTTTCAATGATATTTACCTTTAAATGCCCTATGGGATCACTTTCTTTTCTTCTAGCTCCTTCATTCAAAAGAATATCTCTTAAATATATTCTTTTAGCCTCCATCTGAAACGGAGTTATTGGAAGCGAACTAACTCTGAAGTAATGAATTGAGAAGAAGTAGTCCTTGCAACTCATAATTAATTGGTACTTATTTCTACCTTTGATAGCTTGTTAACAAGTCTCTTGAAAGTATTCAACTACTTTATCATATTTTGGTCATCTTTGTATTCTAACTTCACCAGTCGTCTCACTAGATGAGCCTTATTTCATAGCGTCTTCTTTTAAATTATTGATTCAAGCTTAATTATATTTGAACATTACTAGAATTAGTGATTGGCTCATATAAATCTTTACGATACAAATAATCATCCATCATTGGTTTCCAGCATGAATAGATTTATGCCAGTTTGAACATGTTACTATTAGGGAAACAAATCACAATAGAATATTGTAATTAGGAATATGATTTCATTTCCTCTTTTCTCTTTATTTTGACAGCCTGTGTAATTGATATACTTTCCTATTTTTGCTTTCTCCATCTATATAAATTGGTCATTGATATGTTAATACAGGTGTGGACTTCACCCTATTCCCATTCTCCTTTATGGTATCAGAGCCACTCTTGGCCTCACGGCACAAATACTGCTGATCTTCTCTGCATTTTTTTTCCTCTGTTCTTCATCCTTCTTTCTCAACATGACTTCCAACCCAAACAATACTGAAACCAACCTAACCTCCTTTCCCACTCACCAAACACCTGACCACTCACTCTCTTCTTCTCACAACCAAAATACAACTCTACCCATTGCAAATTGTGATCAGCTAATTTTCATCAATCCTTCCAATCAAGCACCACTCAAACTCACATCAGACAACTACCATTCCTGGTTTTACCAGTGGGAAACCGTTCTTATAGGATATGATTTTCTGAAATATATTGAAACTCCACCATCTGTTACTGCCTCTCCCTCATACATTCGACAAGATAATCTTCTTCGAAGTGATATTGTCGCTTCCCTATCTCCTGATATTATCCCTTTTGTAACTGATGCAAAAACTACTTTTGATCTATGGAAAATTTTAGCAAATACCTATGCTAAACCTTCTCGTGCTAGAATTATGAGTCTTCGAGAGTCCCTCCACAACACCCAAAAAGGAACTCTCTCCATTACAGCATATATGCAGAAAATCAAACAGATCTGCTCCACTTTGGGTGCAGCCGGTGTTCACATCTCAGCTGATGAAATTTTTATTCACGTTCTCCATGGTCTTTCATATGAATATGATACCATTGCATCAGCTCTGCGTGCTCGAGAGACCTCTGTCTCTTTTGATGAACTTCATGAGAAGCTTCTTGATGTTGAACAACGTCTCAATCGTTCTAGAAATACAACTCTCATCACTGCAAATTTCACAGCCGAACCTCCTTCAAGCAACACCAAAAAAATTTCTGGGCACCAAAACCCTCGCACTCCTGGAGGTCCAAACAATCTGATGAAAAGGAAATTTATGCATTTTACTGCTCTTACAAAACAAAGAAGTTGGAGTTTAGTTTCACCAGTTGCTCATGCTAAGCCGATTGGCTATAAATGGGTGTTTCGCATAAAATACAATCCTGATGGAAGTGTTGGCCGTTATAAGGCCCGGTTAGTTGCCAAAGGGTTTTTGCAGCGGCCTGGCATTGATTATGATGAAATTTTTTCTCCTGTTGCTAAACATACAACTATCCGCATTGTGCTTGCTTTTGCAGTATCCAGGAATTAGACTTTGAGGCAGCTTGACATAAACAACGCCTTCCTTAACGGCACTTTGAAAGAAGAAGTGTACATGTCTCAGCCACCTGGCTTCATTGATAATCATTCTCCTACTCATGTTTGTCGTCTTCACAAGGCCATTTACGGTTTGAAACAAGCTCCACGTGCCTGGTACGATGAACTAAAATGCTATCTTCTTTCTCTTGGCTTTTCTAATTCACTGTCAGATCATTGTCTCTTTATATTTGCAAAATCTGGTGTTGTTCTATATCTTGTTGTCTATGTTGATGATCTAATCGTCACGGGCAATAAATCACAATTTGTGGAGGATTTCATTGTTCTCCTTGGCCGGCATTTTTCTTTAAAGGATCTTGGTGACTTGCAATTTTTCCTAGGGGTTGAAGTTATTCGAACTACTTCTGGGCTATTCCTAAGTCAACAAAAGTACATTTATGATATCCTTGAGCGTACCAACATGACAGAAGCAAAAGCTATGCAAACACCAATGGCAAGTGGGTCTTCTCCTAAGCTTACCGATGGTCATTGCTTAGACGATCCAAAGGAGTATCAACAAGTTGTTGGCAGTCTCCAATATTTATCGCTCACCAGACCAGAAATTGCGTTCACTGTGAATAAACTATCCCAGTTTACAAGTGCCCCTACTGATATTCATTGGAAGTTAGCTAAACGAGTTCTGCGATACTTGGCTGGTACCTCTGATTATGGTATCTTTCTACAGAAAAATTCTCCTCTCACGCTTCATGCTTTTTCGGACTCGGATTGGGCTGGTAACCAAGATGACAGATCCTCCACTACCGCCTTTATAATTTTTCTAGGCTCCAATCCTATATCATGGAGCTCCAAGAAACAACGTTCCATCGCTCGCTCCTCCACAGAGGCTGAATATAGAGCTATTGCTGCCGCCGCTTCTGATTTGTGCTAGATTCAAAATTTGCTTCTTGAACTTTCAGTCAATTTATCTCAGCCACCGGTCATTTATTGTGACAACCTTGGAGCTACATATCTGTGTGCAAATCCTGTTTTTCACTCAAGAATGAAACACATTGAGATCGACTATCATTTTGTACGCAATCTTGTCCAACGTGGTCTTTTGCGGGTGAGCCATGTAAGCACTCACGATCAACTTGCTGATCTGATGACTAAACCTCTTTCCAGCAAGGTTTTTGAACGACAACGTGTTGGACCCCACACCCCACCCGTAGGTGTTTGCGGGTTATACTGCAACGTGTGCTTGCGGGTTATACCGCGGCATCCAACCTTAATCAGTATTGTCCTCTTTGGGAATCGAAATCGCGACCCCTCAAGGTTAAATCACATAAGAAAATGACTTCTTTAAAATAAAGATATAGTGCTACTATGTAAAAAAATGCAATAATATTGAAGCTATGATTTTTCGTCTTTGTATTATTAAAATGGGCACTTAAAACACTATGAAAAATAAGTAACGAAATAAAAGGAGAATACTGTAACTTTTTAAGTGAAAAATCATGACTAAAGGTGTGATAAAACTTTTGCCAGTAGAAAGTTGGATTATAATGAGAATCTCCCTTATACATAATTATTTCACGGAGCACATACACTCAAGTTTGAGAGATATTCTTCTCAAACTTATTCACTCTAAGTGAATTTCTCTTCTGGTTGGAATGAATTGATGAAACACATTTTTTTCCCCTCAGGGTCTGTCATTAATGGAGATTTTCAATTTTTTGGAATTCCCGATAAAATAATTCAAATATTGATCCAACTCAAAATTATGGACAAACCCAATAATAAGCTATCATATCTTTCCCCCCCTTTTTTTTTATTTCTATCTTCAATTAATTTTTAAAAGGAAAGAAAGATGGCAATTCCAACCTTTGCTTATAGCGATTCCAGTCCACTACAAACACCGAAAGTATGCATATTTTTTCAGTTTTAGCTTGCGGTTCAACCGAGAAGGTTATTCTAGAAAATGTGGCGGTGTATTCGTTAGAATAAGTGTGTCCTGGTCAAGCCACCTGTCCTCTAATTGTTTTACTAATATCAAATTCCATTTTCTACGTTTCTCACTCCCAAACCAAACCACCGACCCTACCCGTCTCGTGTTGTGCACCGTTCTCTGCAAAACTGCTGTCTGTCCACTCCACACCTAGTCCCTGTCCCTGTCCCATTACATACATCTAGACACGTGTCTGTATCTGTATCTCCCGAGATCAAATCTATATGTATTGAAAAAAAACGAATAATCACCCACTTCCCTTCCACTTCCACGTCTTGAATCAGGAAAAAAAATATCATATTCAAGTAAGATCGTACACCCCTCTCCTTCGTGCTCTTTCTGCCGCTTTGAGAGTTTCGGTGCTTTCCATGGCGGCCTCGAAGCTCGCGGTCTTCTCTCTCCTTCTTGCGCTAATTTTAACTGTCGGGAGGGCTGACGTTGCTGTTGACGGCTCTCACGATGAACCGGCTTTGCAAGTCGGTGTTCCTGACGGCGTCGATACCTCGGTCTTGAAGATCGAACTTGAGCAACTCAAGTCTAAGATCCATGTCCTAGGTTAATTTGCTCAACTTTGCTCTTTTTTTACTTTCTGTTTTGCTAAATTAGTTCGGCCTTGACTTAGAGAAAGTTATCCAAATCTTGAATTTCTCTTTTTTTGTTCTGCGTTTCAACTTTAGATTGGACCCATGGGGCATTGAAAATTGAGTTGCTCAAGCAAAGTTTAAAGTTTTCCACATTATACTTCTTATTGTTGCTGAAACTGTATTTATTGATCCCAAACATATGCTTCTAGCTTGGTCGTCGTTAATATGTAGTTTATGAATCCGAAATTGAATACCTCTTCCTGTTTAATGTGTTACAGATTGAATAAATTCGTCAGTTTAGTGCTTATGTTGAGCAACTTATTGTTAGTCAACTAAGTACTATATCAAGAAAGCATTTGCTTTTGATAGAGCAGAGAAACTCATATCTGATCTGTTGGTGGAAACTGATCCTGCCTTATCGATTTACCCTCACTTTTACTTGAATTATACGCTGATTACCATTTTTATTTTATTTTGTGGGAAAGGCCACTGATTTTATCGTGTGTTTGGTATTGTTTGCGTGATGAAGAATCCAGCATTGATAACAAAGCCAAAGAATTGAAAAGCAAAGATGAGGCGATAACACAGAAAGAGAAAATCATTCAAGATAAGTTGGATACCATTGCATCCTTGCAAGATGAGGTCTCATCACTACAGGTCTGGTATTTGAATTTGCATGTGTGAAGAGCCTTGTCTCAACTTTCATATTAAATATGAAATGATGTCGGTTCCTGTTATGAAGCAGAAAAAGGGGAAGCTAGATGCTGCAGAGCAAGTTGGAAAAGCACATGCCAGGGCTGGTGAACTAGAGAAGCAGGTTATGACACATCTAGCATGGTGATCTTTCGATTTTGGAAGAATTATGCAGCTTTCTGATGCCACTTCTCCATGCAGATTGATACACTTAAAAAGGAAGTGGAAACACATCAAAGGGAGAAAGAAGCACTGGAATCCCGGATTCTTGCAGCCGAGAAGAAAGTAGATATATTGCTCTTAAAAATTGACCGTGTAAGCCCAATACCCTACTAGAAATTAGGGAGAACTAAAATTAATTTCTTTTAGTTTCTATCATTATAATTTTCCTGATCAAGTATATCTGCCATCAGTTGATGGATTCGTGGACAGGACTTTTCAAATTACTTGTTGACCATTTATGACGTAGTGTGTAATTGGTGAACCCCAAGGCAAATGAACCTTTTAACTTTGCACTTGGGCTGTGTTCATGTCTTCTTTTCTGATTTTTTCAATATTACGACTTAGTGATTGATTTCTTTTGGCAGTACTACATTCTGCTCAGGCTAGGTCGTGTGCATTTCTATTTTTTCTTGTTTATAATGATTGAACAATGTGGTACGTAGAAGACATGTAATGATGTGATTATGTACTTTTTACAGCTTCAAGAGACCAACGAGGAACAGAAGAGCAAACTTCGTAAAACGGAGCGTGCTCTTAAGGATGCTGAGGTATTTGTTAACTTGCAAGCATCATTTTACGCTGAGTCTGAGATTTATGGTTCTCAGATGCAGATTTTTATTTATTTTTTTATCATCTGCTTCTTTAGGAAGAAATGATGAAGGCAAAGTTTGAGGCTACTTCAAAAACTAAAGAGTTAATGGAGGTAATTATTTTATGTATTTCATTCTGAAGCAGTTCTCATATATGTTTTTTATATTTCTTTTTTTAGCTATGATCTAGCTTGCTGAAAGATCTGGTTCATATATGAAAATACCAAGGAAGTATACAAATCACACATAGAGCTAGGGATACACATAGAGTTAGTATTTTATAGCTAATAGATTGAGTAGGCAACTCAATCGTACACTTAAGCAATTTGGACCGTTTATTGCCTTGTAACTCTATATTGAATTAAAAGTTGGATTTGACACTCTTGACAACAAATCAAGCTTTCTTAAGACATCAAATGAAATCCAGAACTTCCAGTTTAGCCTTGATAATTGAGGCAGTGGCTTCATCTAAGGACGTTTCATATGCTTTGCTTCTTGTATTGCTCTTTATGAGTTTCATAGGATTTGTCCTTCATTGTGCCCCCTTTTATTTATATAACTGTGGGTAACAGATTGGTTGATATTCAACAAAAGATCAGATATCATGGTTATCTTTTTTCTTGACTAATTAACAGATTAGATATTAGGTTCCGATTCAGTATTGTTATATTGTCAGGTTCATGGTGCATGGCTCCCACCTTGGCTTGCTGTCAGACTTCTTTACTTGCAGGTAATATGATTAGGAAAATTGGTATCTTTTCTCAAACAAAAAATCTTGTTTTATTGATCATATTAATTTTGCAGTCTTCAGCACAGGTACATTGGCATAAGCATGGAAAACCTGCCATGGAGTTGGTGATGCAAAAGGTATTTTTTTTCTGTTCTTTTTCAGTGGCTCCTCCTAGAGACTCTCTTTACTTCTAGAGCATGGATGTATGACGAATGCTAGATGTTCTGGATCACACCTTTCTCTTCTAGCCATAAAAGTGATTTAGTAGTAAAAGCACTGTGTTTGAATTTGTTTTAGGCCCTGGAGAAGAAGGCCCAAGCTGAAAAGTGGGCTGAGCCACATGTGGAAACAATCAAAAGTGTAAGTTCTCTTTCTCCTTTCCCCGATTCATGTTATGTGGCTTAGTTACTTTATTAAAAGGTAAGGCCTATTTTTATATGGCTATCTACATATCTACGTACTCTTTTTCATGCAATTGGGTAGAGATTTAAGCCCAAATATATTGAAGGGGGATAGTCTTAATGAAATTTATTCTTTGAGTGGATTAGTGGTTCTGGACTATTAGTACAGCAGGATTTATATCCACACATTTTGGTTTCAAATTGATCATTGTTATCTTGCTTAATGCTCTAAAATTTTTGGAAAACTGCTTCTATTTGATCTTTGTTCTTTTTCTGAAGAGATGGATCCCTGCTGCAAAGGAGCAATGGCTGATGGTATCAACTCATGTTAAGCCACATGTGCATTCACTTAAAACAAAAACATTTGAAGCATACAAGGCCTCAAAAACTGCCATAACTCCTCATGTTATTAGAGCACACGAAGTAGTTGATCCTTACTTTCAGGTAATCTGACTGTTGTAATGTTCTGCACTTTTTCATTGGTTGTTTAATATTCTTCTGAAAAGCTTATATTATTACAGGAAGCTAAAAAGTTTAGTAAGCCATACATTGATCAGGTTGCCACAGTGACAAAACCTCATGTTGATAAGGTTAGGGTGGCATTGAAGCCCTACACAAAAGAGGCAATTCGTGCTTATGGGAAATTTCTAGAATCTGCAACCATGTACCACCATCAGGTATCAATTCTGGTTCATGTCATTGCTGTGATGCTTGAATGCTGATAACTTGAATTGTTTTCTTTGTTTCTTTGCGTTTATGAGAAGTAATCTGAATTCTGTATTTGAAGAACTTTACTTTGCATGCTAAAGACCTTATCATCTACAATTTTGGCTAAGATGCAAGGTACTGTTCAAGAAACACTGAAAAGACACGAGCTTACAAGAGCATTTGCAACTAAAGAGTTGGTTTGGTTTGCGGTAGGTTTACTTTGTCGTCTATTTTACCATTTACTTGTACGGACACTAACATATATCTTATAGAATTTTTAACATTTTGATTTTTGAATTCTACAGGCGTCTGCTTTATTGGCCTTACCTGTCATCATTTTGTCTAGAATTTGTTCAGCTATTTTCTGGTCAGTATTCCTAGGAATTATCAAATTTAATGAGAAATTCCTTCCACTTTTTACGAAAGCTATACTTCCACAAAATATGTGTTTTCATTCATGCTTTCATTTGTATGGTTTTCTTCTGGTCCAGCAAAAAGGCAAAGAAACCCACACGAAATGCTAATAACCACCCACGTCGCAAGGCTAAACGGGGGCATCCGGAAAAGTAACATGCCATGAGGTTGTCTACTTCCTCCTTTTCTTTTAGAAAATATCTGAGGTATGCTTGATAATCATATAAATGCAATTATTACTTTCCTGCATCACCTTTATAGAGCAAGCTTTGATACCTTCTGCAAATGAGCAGTTTATTTGAAAAATTGAACCTCTTTGACCAACTACTAATTTGTTAGGTTTTTTGGGGAAGTGTATTAACTTGCATTATCTGATTAAGCTTCCATGGGGTTTTTCTTTGAAATGTTTTATGAAAATGACAATAACAAATTAAGAAGGAAAAGGTGCACTAACCAAGCAGGCTAAGAACGGTCAAGATGGAGGTACTGGTGTTCTCGTGAACTGTCATGCAGTTTGGTTTTTCACTTCTTTCTATTAAGCATGTAAACTGCAGTGCAGTGCAAAGGTTGTGCCAGTATTAGCTCATATGGTCGTTCTAGTTACACGTTAGGTTCTGTTGCTTGCTAAATATTAATTCCACACAAATGTTCGTTTCTATTTCTTGCAGATATTACTAGTGTTCTTTGCTTGGCTTTTGGGGCTCGGAAGTCCCACTCAGGTTCAGGTCTCTTCGTTGTTGTTCATGAAGCTTTGGCACACCAATTTTTTTTAAAAAATGTTTTTGGCCTATGTGAAATAGAGAACTTTTTTACGCTGCTGAATTAGAAACCCTGAGTTTTAGATGTGTGAAGGGCATTTCTGTTACAAAGTAGTTACGAGTTGTAATCTAGTTTATCTTTTGTTTATCACGATTCAAATTTGAAGTAGACCATGAACCATAAATTATATGCTAAGGCCACTTCTAGACCAATTTTCATTTTGATGCATCAAAAAAGTTACTAGAGCCATATTTCTTGTGCCTTTTTTACACCGAAATTGTTCGTTTCAACAATAGTCTGTTTTTCCTGCAATTTTGTTCATTTTGTCTGGCGTCCGTCCTCTCTTCGCCCTCTGCTTTTGTACTTCTTTTGAAAACTGCCTTCTTAGAACCATATTCGTTGCTTTGCAAGCTGAAATCGACTATAGCAACGAGTTTTTTAAAAAAAACCCCCAATGGAAACCAGGGATAAGCCTGAAAAATGTCAAATTGGAGTGTTCCAATTTGGATAAATTTACATATCGTGGCTTTGGAATATTGGTTAACTAATGTTGCAAGTTTTCATAAGTAACGAAACCACTGCAAAAAGAAGGGGGGTGGAGTATGCAAGAATGTGTGTGTGTTAGCTACAGAAGGATTTATACAATGCTTGAAGAGTATAGCTTTCTATCATAGAAACCTTCCTTAAATTAGCAGGGGGAAACAGTGGAGGCCAACAGGCAGAAAATTTGATAGAGGTGATTTCAAAGAATTGTTTGGGAGAGAGAGCAATGAAAAGGAGATGGTCAAAGAAACAGGGCTAATGAGGAGGAAAGGAGAGGAACTTTGATAGGAGAAAGGGATTATTGAGATGATTATTGAGCCAGCAATGGAGTCAGTAGCTTAAGAAGATTTGGTGAAAACCAAGGGATTACTGAGCCAGCAATGGAGGAGTCAGTAGCTTAAGAAGATTTAGGAGAAAACCCTCTCAACAGTAAAGAGAAAAGGCCAGTGGAGCAAGAAACTGTCAATGTTATTCCAAAACAGTATGAACCTCAAATGTCACCTTCAATGGATCAGGTCTGGCACCAAAAGAGGATGACTTAAAAGCTTAATAAAAGGAAGTCTTTGAGAGAGAAGATCTAAGGGATCTTCTTCTACGTGCCCCTCTCCATGTCAGCAGTAGCCTGGTATCTAAGGGGCATTAGTTGTCCAAAGAAACAATGATGATTGTTGGGAGATTTTGTATTGGAAGTCAAACCTGCTATAGCAGGTTTTCTGAAAACAAAATTAAGCCGGGAAAATATGATTAAGCTGAAGTACTAAGGCAATAACTGTGTTCATTTTTTAATCATTGCGGTCGAATAATCATAGCCTATGTACCAGTACAGTAAGAGTAAGTAATTTAGACTAGGTGATTAATTGGTTCACCCAACAGTTTTGAGTTTATCCAGGAGAACATCAAGATAGCAGTTACCCCCGTGTATGGCTAACCTCAACTTCCGAAGGAAACTATTGTGGGGAAGCATCTCAAGCTTTACAAGCAACAATCCAGGATCCTTGGATTATCATTGGGTACTTCAATAGCAGCATTTACATATCTAAAGCTGAAGGAAATGAGAGTGAGAGAAACCATACAGAAGATTTTAGAAACTGTTAAAAAAAATGGTAGTAACTAATAGGAGGTTTAAAGGATGGCTTTGTTAATAGAGTAATAAGCAAAGTTTCAGATGATTAATAAGCAAGAAACCAGATAGAGTCCTAGTTAATAATGAATAGTTGTCAAGATTCATTGAGAGTGGAGCACGTTTTATGGAACTAAGATTCCATAATCATTCACCTATTCTTATACAAGAAATCTACAGAGCTTTTAAGAGAATGATTCCATTTAGGTTTAACAACTTTCTTATAGAATTGGAAGGATTTAATGAAGCTATTTTTCAAGGTATAAAATTCCATATCCAAGGAGTAAAGGCCCCTTTTGTTGTAATGGATATTGCATTAAGATCAAATAACACACCTGAAAATTTACATATCAAATAGATGCCCCTTAAGAAATACACTTGGATTATTATACAATAATGTCATATAGGAAATCGTTTTATTTTAAATTGCTAATTTTCATAAATGCTTGTAAGGATGACAATGGTCTAGTCCATAGGCTAACCCTGCAAATCTTTTTAAAATAACTTTTGTAAAATTAAAAGTGTAAAATGTCTTTTTTTTAATTAAACCCAAACCTAGACTGTCCAGGTTCTGATCTATTTGAAGCTTAACTCTTCTAAACAAAACGACTGAGCCTGGGTCGACGCAAATTGGCCAGTAGTTATCTAAGTCCATGCAATGATCGACCCCAATGTACTTTCTTGATTCATTTGAATTAATTATTTCTACACTATAGCTAGCTTCTGCAGCAAATGAACTTCCATTAGTCATCATAAAAGAAGTTACGTCTAGTTGGTTCATGATCGGATGATTTGGTGGCAGCTCCTCTGAGATTCAAGTTTAACCCTCATATTGTGAAGCAATCTCCGCCATCAATAGGGTAATTTACTTGGGATTCCATTCCAAGTAGGGATAATTTACTTGGGGCCAAGTCAAGGTGGTAGGTGCTTAATGCACGTGATTGATGAGGAAACCTTTTGGTCTTTTTTTTTTGTTACAAAAGAAAGATAAACACGAATAAACTAACTAAACCACGGCTCGGCGGTACGTCGTGCTAATCCGGTCCCGGTGCAAAAGATCCTTAGTGAGAATTAGAGGGCCCCAAAGAATGTGAGTGCCTGGGCTCGCCATCCCGGCAAGGTAGGCCAGGTGATTCACGCATTGGTTCCCTTCATGGTGTACGTGCGTGAGTTGCACCTCTTAATCCCACAGGAAAAAATCTCAGGTACCTGTCAGCAAAAAGTGAGGAACATCAATATCTATAGTGGGAGATGAAAGAATATTAATAACTTCCAGGGAGTCCACTTCCAAGATGGCACGGTGATAGCCGAGGGACCATGCCAGTGTGAGGTCCGAATGGACGCCTCAGAGTTCGGCTATGATAGGTGAGCCGCTACCAATATGCTGAAGAAATCCTCCACACCATTGTCCATGACAGTCTCGAATAAGGCCTCCAACAAAAGCGAGGCTAATCCCAGGGTTAAAGGCTCCGTCCATGTTGATTTTAACCCAAGTCTCGGGCGGTGGCTTCCAGCCCACACGAGTACCGCCCAAAATGCCCTGGTGAGGGTAAACACAACTCTCTACTGCCCTAGCCCTACCGATCCACCTCACATACTCTAGAACCACCTTATGCCCATATGTCGGCCAAGTGAACTCTAGAACCACCTTTTGTTGCGCCACGTCCAAAGCATTCGGCACGCGGTACCAAAAATAGTGGCCCAATCTTCTACCCGACCTTGGAATTGTTGCAGCAGGTTCGAGTTACCCAATCCGCCACCTCCTGGTGAAAGAAATTTGTAATGGCCACTGCTTGGGGAAAAGTACGCTAGAATTGGGAAACTCGTGGACAGTCCCGGAGGACATGAAGGGTGGACTCTTC
>JANIJH010000225.1:37095279-37105756 GCA_024520975.1 Erythroxylum areolatum
CCCACAAACATGGTAGCTGCTGTCGAACGCAATGTGACGTAACACGCGTTGAGGGTTCATGAGGAGTTTGTCCTTGGTCATGAGCCACAGGAAAGCGCAGATTTGTTGGGGTCCCGCCCATTTCCATATTAACTCCCAGATTCGATAAGGCTAGGCTGAGCCTTGGCCTTCAATCAAATCATAGGCTGACGCTACTGTGAATCACCCATGACTCGTATAGCCCCATCATATGGTATCATTCTCCACATGGGCCACATTAGGGGAGTACTTCGCGACATCGACGCAGACTAAGGGTGGCAGATACTGTTGAAATAAATGCCACTTTCACTGACCATCCTCCTGACGGAGATCTGCGACCTTAGCATAGAGGATGCCTTTCAAAATTGGAGAAGTCGCCACATACAGAAGCGGTCCCCAGCTGGTCACCCAGTTATCCTGCCAGAAGGAAATATGTCATCCGTTGCCGAGCTGCCATTTAATGCCTTGGATAACAAATTTCCAAGTGGCCACCAGACCTTTCCAAAAGCAGGAAACCCCAGGCCTGTCAATCGAATCCAGGATGTGGTGCAAGGTCAGACTATATTTGGCCTGGACAATTCGAACCTATAACGCCTCAGGTTGCGTAAGGAGTTTCCAACCCATTTTGGTCAGGAGTGCATTATTGGAAGAACAAATACGCTTAAGGCCTAGTCCCCCAGTCTTTTTGGGTTGACACACATCTTCCCTACGTACAAGGGGCATTTTCCGTTGCTCTCCCGAGGATCCCCAAATAAAGTTACGCATGAGCTGTTCCAAGCTATTACAGAGCTGTCTTGGCAGCCTAACAGTTTGCATACTGAAGACCGACAAAGCGGAGAGCACAGACTGAGCCAAAGGGACACGGCCCGCAAAGGAGAGTTGACAGGCACACCATCCGGATAAGTTCCTCTATGCATTATCAAGAATATGTTGGTAGGTCGTGCGCATGGTGCGTTCATGGAGTAAAGGAACTCCAAGATATTTGCCCAAGTTGGTCGTACAGTGAATCTGGAGGGCGTGACTGATACGTTGCGCCATTTCCGGCTTAACGTTCTTGGAGAACTAAATCTTAGATTTGGCGGTGCTGACTTTCTGTCCGGGGACCCTGTAGAAGGCCTCTAAAATTCGCGTAATGACGTGAGCTTGGTCATCTGTTGCTTCGACAAATAGGACCAAATCATCGGCAAAAAAGAGGTGGGATATAGGAGGACCTATAGGGCTCAACTGAATCGGTCTCCATCGTCCGTGATCCATCACTCGAGAGATAAGATGGCCCAGTCGTTCCATGCAAAGCACAAACAGGTATGGGGAGAGGGGTCACCTTGTCGAATCCCCCTCGAGGGGCTAAAAGGATCAGAGGTCAAGCCTTGCCAAACCACCTGCATGTTCACCGTAGACACGCACTTAATAATGACCCAGATAAGCTCTGTGGGAAGACCAAGCTCCTCTAAAGTGGAATGGATAAAGTCCTAACGAAGGCGATCGTAGGCTTTTTTGAGATCCACTTTTATGGTTAAGAATCCTTTCTTCCCTTTCTTCCTACGTATAGAATGGATAGCTTCCTGGGCAATGATGATATTATCTGTAATGTGCCAGCCCGGAATAAATCTACATTGGTTTTCCTTCACAAGAAAGCCAATATGCTACTGAAAATGATTTACTATGACTTTGGCGATGGCTTTGTAAAGAACAGTGCAAAGGCTGATTGGATGAAACTGGGTAAAATTAATCGGGGAAGGAATTTTAGGGAGAAGATCAAGCAGGGTGTGATTAACTTCCGCTTCCCACCTTCCGTCAGAGAACACTTTCTGTATGAACTTTGTAACTTTAGGACCTACCCAAGCCCATTGTTTTTGGAAAAATAAAACGTTGAATCCATTGACCCCCGGGGCTTTGGTCGAATTCATACCAAAAATCGCATTCTTTATCTCGATGGGGTGAATGGGCATAGCTAAGGCTCGGAGCTGCTCGGCAGAAAGAACAGGGAAGGCACTCGTTAACAGGTTCAGAGACGGTTGTCCTTCCTCGCTCATAAACAGAGTGGCGAAATGATCCTTCGCCAGACGACAAAGAAGTCGAGGATTGTCTACAAAGTTCCCTTGAGAATCCATAAGTCTCTCAATATGCAATTTTGTACGTCTAGAGATGGTAAGAGTGCGGTAAAACTTTGCATTTCTGTCGCCTTTCGAGTCCCAATCACAACGGGCTATTTGATGCTAGAATATTTCTTCTTCACACAAAACCTGGACAAGCTCGCTAAATGTTCTTCCAGCGCAAGTAGCGAAACCATATTATCCTCATTTAGAGCTCTCTAGATGCCTTGCAGTCTTGCGAGCAAGCGCCTCTTACGATGAAAAATATTACCGATTATTAGATATTATGTACTATAATTACCTCTAAGCAGCTTGACATTACTACTACAAGTAGAAAGAACTGCACTTCCTGTTTACAATTTGCTCATGTTCATGTGATGTCATTTGAACTAAGCCTGAATTGTTAAAGGAATATTTGCCCTATTGCTATTGGTAATGAACAGAATTGAGATGTATATTATACATACATCAAAATAACTGTAAACAATTTACAATGATATCTTTCTCCTTGGTAAATTACAAGTGAGATATTCTTAGAAAAGTGGATAATAGGTCCAACAATGGTCACATATTAATAACAATATTGAGTCATTTAGGGACAAAACAATACAAGAAATAAAAAATTATGTGATATTTGATTTACAAAATCTTAATTCCTTTGAAAGGGATCTAAGTGGTAAAATCAAGGTTAATTGAAATGGGTATCTAGCAAAGTTTCTTCAATCTTCACCAACTAAATTTATGTTTGTGTTGGTCATGATATTTTCTTGGTGAATCCAAGGGCAAGTATAATTTCAAAGAAATCAAACTAACAGCTATGAGAGAGCTTATGTTAGCTTCATATCCTCTAGCATAAAACATTGAGATGAGCACCAAGTAAAAAATAAATGGAACCTTGATCTTTTAGCAATCAAATCTTGTGAAGTTTTCTTCTAAATTTTTAGTACAAAAGCACCTAAGATAATATGTGGAGTCAGAATAAACAAACCTTGCATTCTTGCAATTTTTTGGGAAGAATATACTTCTTTATAATAATTGAAAAAGATTGTCAAAGGAAATAGGTTGGAAAGGCCTAGAAACAATAATGAGTATAGACAATCCCACTTTGGATAGGTTTAGATGATAGTATTTTTAAACCTGTTTGTTCATGCCCTACAGTTAATTGGTTGGTTGTAGTATTAGTGACATAATTATTTAAATGCATTCTTTATCTTATGCATATTTACTTAAAATAATTTATGTATAAGATAAAGTCTATAAGATAAACATATATTAAAATTGAAATTATATTAAGACCATAATTATGAGATTCATATTGTATTTATGTATTATCTCTAAATTATTCATGGTCATTGCCTTATTGAGGTAGGATATTAATAAAGCGTAAAAGAATTATCACATGTTATATTTTTTCCTCCTGAAAGTAGTAGCCAATTTTATAGACTATAGTATAGAGATATTTAAACAAACATACTGGTGCTTGTTAAAGAACAAGTTCATTAACCTAACCTGATATTAGAATTCTATTTGAATCAATACTTGTATCTCTATGAAAATTGTCACTGTGATAATTGTATAAGTAATTCTTTAATTTGAGATCTGAAGTATCTATTATAGGGCTAATTATGTTTTATTACTAATTATGTCCAATTATAGTCATGAAAGCTCAAACGATAACCATTGAATATAACTTGAACTATATTAAGTAATTGAGTGATCAATATAGGATTTATTACCTTAAAAGTGATTAAGAAGACTGTTATTTTGTTCTCAATTAGTATTGATTCAAGAATTCCTTGGTCAAGATAGAATGGGATTTTAAAAATATTTTTTAAACGTCATTAATAGAATTAATAACTAATGGTAGATAATTAATATGATTGAACTTAAATAGAGTAGGCATTAATGTTATATTCTATATCTAATTGAAACATTGTGTGATAAAATGAATGAATTATATAAAAAAATTATGTAAAAAAGATTAGTCAAAATTACTTTTACATTCTTAAGATTTGGATAGTCAAATGTGTTGCTAGATACTAATTTTAATCTACATATATAAATTATTTAATTAGAAAAATGATAATAAAAAGAGTTTAATTTATTTAATCCTGAATATGATTTTGGGTTATAAATTATAAGTATTGTCAATATTTTTAGGAACCAAATGGGCTAATGAAAAGAATGGTTAATGAGAGAAAATGGTAATTTAATCCAGTTGGGCTTGATTATAAAATTTGAGATACTATATAATTGAATATGAGATATTTAATAAATAAAAATTAAAATGAGATATTGGATTTTGTTTGGATGCAATTAGTTAGTGTTTAATTAGAATTAATTGTAATTATAATTAAATTTTAATTAAACATATAATTTTTATTTTAATTAAATTACTAAAAGATCAAAACCTTATTATAAAAACGCTTAAGATCTAAAAGAGTCAATATTTCTTGTCTAACCCTCTCTATAGCACTTGTAGAATTATCTTATAAGTTATTAAAATATGACTCAGATCTCTTCTTGATTTTCTAATAGTAATATCAGAGTCATTTTTTAATTATATAAATTGATTAAATTTGTATAATTATTATTGAAAAATTATGCAATTGATTATGCAGCAATTGCAAATCCTAATTCTTTTTTTTTTTGGTCAGAATTGCAAATCCTAATTCGATAAAGACAAATCATACTTTTTTAATATGAAAAGTATAAAATACATAAGACAAAAATGTATGTCTTAAAATCATATTAAATGTAGACCTTATTCATAAAATAAAAATTAATTTGAATAACAATATGAAAGGTTCATATTAAATCCCTCACCCACCTTAATTACAAAATAGAATTAAATTTTAGAAACCTAGAATCTGGAAACTTGTATATACATTAATAATTTCTAGAAATTCTTGAAAATTTAAAGCTACCACATGAACATATGATGGAGGTGTCTTTGCTGGCTAAGAGGAAATTGTGTTTTTGATGATTAACGGGGACTTGATGAACAAATTGTTATGTTTTTATTTAGGTTTGTGAAAAAGTGCTTTTTTCTTGTGGATGGGTTTGAAGAGATGAGATTCTGAGGGTGTTGTGACACTGTTTGTGGAATTATATTATTGTTCTCGTTGTGAGTGGAATCCTTACCATGGTCTGGAGTTTTTCGTTTTATTGTTGATCGTTGACATGGGCTAGATTAGGGAAGGAAGAAGTAGACGATTTTTGTTCCTCATATGATCGCTGATGAGTGGAGGCATTGTTCGTAGCTTAAAGAAGATGGCATGGCGAGGCTCAAGGTCAATTGTTACCTAGGTGTTGCATTTTGAAGGCATGGTGTGATTGGAGAAGGCAACATGTTCTAGAAGTTAGGCAGGCTAGCAGAAGGTAGGACTCGCATTAGTGTCGACTTCAAATAAAGTTAGGGAGACTAGGATCTTAATTTCGAGATTAATGTTTCTAGAATAAGCAGGATTTATTTAGGTCTAAATTAAAATACCTTATTCTAAGAATAAAATAATGCTTATTTGGTCACAAGATTAAAGTAATCCTAGAACTAAATTAAAGATGTTTGTTCCTTGAATATGACATTTTAAGTTGGACATTAAGTTTTTTTAGTTTTAGAATTAATATAATCTTAAAATCTTAATAAAGTTGTTCTAAGTTTAGAATAATATATTCTTAACTGAACTCAATTATCAAATTTAATTTGAAAGAGTTTTAAAATTTAAAAATCAATTTCATAATTAAAGCAATTATTTTTTAATGTGATTAAAATTAATAATTATATTGATTCCTAATATATTTTTTTAAAATCTAGAATTAGAAAAATATTTTAATTAGTTTATAATTAATTAATTATACTATTTAAAGCTAAGAAAAGTATTTTCTTAAGTAATTAGGAAAAGAGTTTTTTAATTAAGGTTATTTAGTTCAATTTAATTGAGATAAATTAAATTTATTATTTTATTTTATTTCAAGAGTTATTATTCTATTTTGTTTAGAGCGTAATTGTTGCCTTTCACTGTTATAAAAAAAAAATAGAAGTTATGTTTATTGATAGACTTGTTGAGCATAGGGATGGCAAATATAATTGAGCCTGGGTTGATATTAGCCCTGGTTGACTGAGCCATGGGTCGGGATTGCTTGACCTGACTGGGCCAAGGGCCGACTGGGGTGGGGGCCTAATGGAAAGGCACAAAAATAACATCATTTTGTAAAAAAATTAAAAGTATGAGGTCGGGTCTGGTAGAGGATCGGGCCAACCGAGCCCTGCCTGGCTCCTTTGCCATCCCTAATTGTGCAAAACTCAAGGCATCTTTATCCTGAAAAAGTTTAGCCTTATAGAAATTGGTTACACATGAATTTAGAGACATGGTTACAAATAACACATAGGATATGTTGTGACAAAAATTGTCACTTAACGAATCTACGAGTCATATCAAATCTGATTGATGATAATATTATCTACCTAATTTTAAGTTTAGGTAGTTTGTTGACCAAACTTATGATTAAGTAAATTTCAATGAAATTGTAGCCCACTATAGATATTAGAATAATCTTTTTAAAATGGTATTGAAAACAGTTATGTTGAATAAAATAGTAGGAGCAACTAAACATATTATTAAAGTCTCAATCTTATTTGATTGTCATGGCATATAATTTATTACTTGTTGTTCTTATATTTTTATTTTGTTCTAAGCAGAAACTACCTTTGTTTAGTATAGTTGATAATAAGTTTTAGTGAACCAAATTTCTTAAATATTGGTTAGATTTGAGAAGAGTTCTCAAATTTAGATATAAATTTGTATGTCCATTATATGCTTTGTCATATTCCATATTGAGGATTCGGTGACAAAGTTTTAAATTATGTCAATATCATATAGATGACAAAATTTAATGATATTTTAAGTTGACAAATGCCTTACAAACTTTATTGGCTTCAGCTAAGTTAGATGTCATCGCCATGATAGCATAATGCAAATAGTTACATAAAGTAAAGCTAAAAGATATAGTGCCTTGATAAACTTATTTCATTCAGTTTAGTCTACTAAAAGCATAAAATGGATTATAATTGAAGGCATTTGTTTTAGTATGATAATAGTTGTCATAAGAAGAAAATTATTGCATGATTTTTCTTATCAATACATGATAGAGATTAGGGAATAGTTTAGACAAGCATAAGCCTCGAGCCTAGTCGACTGCTCGAGACCTGATCAGGCTAAATTATTCAAGTCTGATGCTCGGGCCCTTTTACTAAAATTTTAAAATTAAATTAATTAATAATTGAGGATAGAATTGTAGACAATGAAAGAAAATGATTAAAATTAAAATGATCAATTCAATTAATTAAAGTTACAATTTTCAATTGATTAATAAAATTATAAATTTTAAGATTTTATAATGAATAAATATATAAAAAATTATGTATAGTGATAAAATAAATAAGATGAAACCAAATTCATTAATGAAGGAGTATATGATTATAGGAAATAAAAAAGAATATAATTGGAGTGAGCAATTCAATTAATTATAATTATGAATTTCAATTGATTAAGAAAATTTGAGATTTTATAATGAATGAATATATAAAAACTTCCATATATTTATAAAATGAATAAGATGAAACCAAATTCATTAATAATAAAGTATATGATTATAAGAAATGAAAGAAAATGATTATAATTGAAGTGATTAATTCAATTAATTATAAAAGAGTTGTGTTCCCTATAATGAAGGCATAGGCATTTGCAAATTGGAGACAGCATGGTTTCACAGAAGTGTTGGTAAATGAGGAAGACATCTTTTTCTTCTGATTTTCTAGCAAGGAGACTACATCGAAGGTAATTGAGTTTGGACCATGGCACATTTATAACAAACTAATATTCTTACAAACTTGGAGACCTGGGTTAGTTTTGGATGAATCCTGAACTTCTAACACAACTATTTATATGTGTATTCATAAAGTACTGCTTGAGTATTAGACCACCAAAGGGTTAAGCAACCTATATAGTTATGTGGGCAAACCTATCTGCCTAGATCAGGCTACAGTAGAAATTAGAACAATCAATTTTGCAGAGGTATGTGTTCTTGTGGAGGCAATGATGGATCTTCTTATAAAAATCCTTATCATGAGACTTAATGAAGATTTGGAACTAGTAGAGGACGTTGTGAAGGTCTCATATGCCTAGCAGCTAGAGACACAAGTTAAAAAAGCTTGGAAACCCACAGGAAGAACTTTCAAAACTAGGAATTTTGAGGAATTGACTACAATTTTGGCTCAGGAGAAAGTGGAAACAGTTCATATTGAGAAGGATATAAAGAAAATATAAATAATAAAAGACATGGTTTCAATATATGGGAGATAAAGCGTCCTATAATGTAGGCAGTACTAAGGAAATGAACATGGAGAACAATAAAGAAGATTTTGTGATGTATAACAGGAAGAAATCTAGAAAGAAGAAGAAAATTCTTCATCTGATATGAAAGCATGATTATAATAGCATAGAATGCCAAGGGTTTTAATGCCCCTGCAAAATGGGAGCATCCTAATCCTTGGTAGAAATTACAGAGCTTGATAACCATGAATAGTACATACATACAAGAGTAAGGTTCTTAACAGTGGGGGAGGAATATATGGTGATATTTGTCTATGGCTTAAACCATATGTTTCATCCTTAGTTGTTACTTGGAGACTTGAATATAACTCTTAACCATAATGAAGTGGAAGGTAACATCACTAGTAGAAATCACGATGATGATTTCAAGGGGTGTGTCCAAAGCATCATTGTTTAAGACCTTCCACAAGGTGGCAAATTCTTTACTTAGACTAATAAATTGAAGTCAATGGATGATAAGGAAGAAGCTTGATAGGTCCATGGCCAACATGAGATGGTTTCAGATACACCCAAAGTCATTTGCTTCTTAACCGTAAACCTAAATGCTCAAATCACACTCCAATTGTTGTTTATACAGTAGAAAATATAAACGGGAGGAAATCCTTATTCAGATTAAACAATTTTTTAGTAGATATGGCAGGATTTGAAGAGTCTTTGAAAAAAAGGTGTAACAAAGAAGTGAGGGGCATCAAATAATACATTCGTGCTAAAAAGATACAGGTGATCAAGGAATAACTTAAATGCCTATTCGGGGATAAAATAGGGAATAAAAAGCAAGCGTTTTTAGGACCAACCAAGAATTAGAGAGATTCAAATTGAACTTTATAACAATCCTACAGGTGAAAACTGTAGAAGTAGGAGAAACAAGCTTTATCTAGGTATTCCCAACACCTAGAAAAAAAGCTAGACAAGAGTGGTTGACAGATGGTGATAGGTACACAACCTACTTTTATAGGAAGATAATCTCAAGGCAAGCCTTTAATAAGATTATTGCATTAAATAAAGATGGGAGGATTATAGATAATAAGTTACAAATAAAAAAAGAGGTGGAAAATTTTTTTGGGAACACTTGGTACTCCCTTCAAGGCAAAATCCACAATACATTTCATAAAGGAGGTACTCCAAAATTAGCTCATCGAAGAGGAAATCAATTTACTATCCAAACTAATTACTAGAGAGGAGTTTGATTCACCATTGAAAGGGATGAAACTTGATAAGGCTTCAAGGATATATGGTACAAATTTGTTTTTTTAATAAAAATCTTGGAGAATGATAGGGAAGATGGTGTATAAGGCAATTGAGGAATTCTTCAAAAATGGGCAATTATTGTCAGAGATCAACAGAACCCTACTTTGCCTAATACCGAAAGGGGAAAAATAAGAAGAAGTCAATGATTTTCGTCCTATAGCATGTTTTAACTGTAACATCCCGTCACCGATGGGAAAGATATTGTAGCAAATTTGGATCGGGTTGTGATTTTGTACATGTAATTCGGTATACATGCTTAAAATGGCCTCTATACAGATATGAAAAGTAATTGCTTTGCAAATGCACCAGATGGTGCGTGCACTCGTGACAATTTCCCGGCTTTTGAGTATTGTGAAAAGTGTGAATTTATGTGTTTTCTGCATTAGATTGAACAGTGGGTACAGATGAGACTTCCGGTACTATATGGGACTGTCCCTTTTGGCACTTCAATTAAAGATATGATTTAGGAAATTTGTTTAGCATGAGCTATTGGAATTTGGAAAGATGTATGAAAGTCAAAGTAAATGAATTGATCGAGGACCCCTTTTTCTTGAATGATTATGTTTTGGTTTTTAAACTATAACCTTTTGTACAGATTGTCAAAGGAGATATTTTGACAGATATTTTCTGATTTGTTATGAACTAGAGACAAGGGTCTCCATGTTTTATGAAGAAGGGAAGTGTTAAACTAGTCTTTAAAGGTTTGAAATCTGGGATAGTAGTTTA
>JANIJH010000225.1:37182728-37192776 GCA_024520975.1 Erythroxylum areolatum
ATTTTTTATTAGAGTTATAAACTTAATTTTTGTAGAATTAAATATCTAAAATCTAAATTCTTATAAGAATATTTATTAAAATATTAAAATATATAATATTTATATTCTTATATTTTTTAAGTCATATCCTTATAAGTCATTTTGCACTTAAACAGCTAATACTAAATAGCTAATTTTACCAAACATCTTTAACAAACAGCTAATACAATCCGCTGGTCAAATCAGCTGATATAATCAGCTATCAGCTAACAGTTGATAGAATCAGCTATCAGCTATCAGCTATCAGCTGATTGCCAAACAGGGCCGAAGTATATTTATGAGAGATGAAACACATAAGACCTTTTACAGTATAACTACTTTTAATTTTTATTTTAAAAATTATTTAATATTTTATACTTAATTATTGATCTAACATTTCTAACAAAAGACGTGAAGTTATCAATTTTTAGAAAATAAAAGATTATTTGAATAAATAAGGAGTCCCATGAAATTTATAAGAATAGGTTAAAAAACAATGACAATTGAAACAGTCTCTTTACTAAATAAGAGTAAGGATGCCTACTACTGAAATTCCTTAAACTTCGCGCTTCAGCGATATTCATACTGAGAATTGTTGATATTATTTTGGTAGAACATAATGAAAATTACATTTGTTAGGTATATATTCAAGGAAATACCTTGCATCCTAATTCCTAGTTTTGATTCTTAGTAGCTTTGGATTAGAGGTCATTCAAATATACCTAATGTTCTTTACATATACTTGAATTACGATGTACAAGTGTTATTTTATCAAGAAGTTACAATTCTATAACTTAGATCTCATTATTGTTATGGAGAGAATTGTTCCTCCTTAATATGTAGCACCCCAATATTCTCAAATATAATTCTCACATAGAAATACCACTAACTTGCCATCATAATATTGCTACATTAAAGATGTGCTTGATGAGTTATAAGTTACCCTATTATTAAGCTTTTTAACTCCTACAGAATAGTTGCTTTTGAGTAAATTTTTCTTGAAATGTTTTTTTTATTCCTTCCCTTTATATTATATAAATCATCATCATCATCAATACCCAGTTGAAGTCTCGCTAAGGCGCGGGATCTAAAGAGATCTGATAGTACACAACCTTATCTTTACATTGTAAAGATGTTATTTCCAACTATATTATAAATCATCATCCTAAATGATATTTTAAAGACAAGAAAATCATCTTTGCATCTCTACGGGCTTTGACTAATCTAATAAATGACATCAAACCAATATAACTTTAGACAAGTAAGAATACAAAGCTATGGAATCCCCTCCCTCAAGTATGAAAAGAAGTAGCAAGGAATAATAGATGATTTATAAATTTATACTCTTATTTGTAGAGTGTATAATAGTTGATTAAATTGGAGTTGCCAAATATTCTATCCATCATGGTTAGTCTCCTCTTGATAGCAAGCTATAAGATGAAGGAAATCTTTGGAATTGCCTGTTTTCCACACCATTTTGTGCTAATGAACTTTTGGAGCTCTAGTTCTTAGTAGTTATTTATAAGATTTATTAGAGAAATAGTGGGAAGAGCGCCTTAACCATTGTAAAGAATCCTCTTTGTTTGAGTTTAAATTGCAATTTTGTTCAATTTCCATTAAATAAGACTAAATCCTTTTATTAATACACTTTTGATTGTATCTTAAGACTTCTTTAACTATTGGATTATCTTGAATTGAATCTCTAAAAGTTGAGAATTTACTGATTTCATATAGTGTCTTAATGTTGCTTTAATTATCAAACCAAAACCATGTGGCGGAACCATCTCCAAGCCTGTGCTTAAACTCTAATGTCACTTGCTCCTTTAGCTTTAGAAAATGAAGCATAGTCTAAAAGGGGGTTAGTTTTTGAATTGAAATTGTAAAAGTTCTTCCTCCTCAAGTATTGAGTATAGAACTATTTAACCTATAAGGTTTCTTTATCTATCAAAATTCTTCGTATTCTTTTGAGTATTAAAACCTTATTGGAACCATCCCCAATCCTCCTTCCTCCTTAAGCATACACACATCACTTCATTTCACATTGGCAATAGATTTCCTTATGATAGCTCCTAACCACATAAAACACATAAGCATCTTCCTGATTATTTTGATCAAACTTTTCAATCACACTAGATGTGAGGACTAATACACATGTATAGAGTTGAGTACTAAATTTATAAGTTATATTTTACCAAAAAAAATGAAACTTCTATTACACCAATGATAAGTGATATTTGATATAAGATTGTCTAAGTCATTTTATGTGATAATGTCTATGTTTAGTATACAAACTAAGACGTTTAGCCTAGGTTTTGTGTTATTTTCATATAACTTGCCTATGCATGTGATTGTATATGATAAATTGCATGTTAGGTTATCAATGAAAGTTTTTAACTTAGGTTTTGCATGTTTTTCATGTGTTTTGGTGTACATACATTTTACATGGTTATATGTCAATGTTTAGGTATTAAGAGAGAAAGGCCCAATACATTTGAATGCCTAGGACTAAGCATGATTACATTACCAAAGTGAGGGATTACATGGTATGGAGAGAATGACCTTAACCTTTATAATTTGATTCTTTAAACCAAAATTATGTTCTTATTTTTGTGACATTTTTAAGTGTGTTTGTTAGCCTTTAAATTGTGAATTTTTGCGATTTCAATCTCTCATTGTTAGGTTTGCTTAAACAAATTCAATTTGAATTACAAGGTGACTAACCAATCCTTAAGGAAATGATAAATTGTTATACTCTTTTTATATGAGATGAATACTTACAGTATGACAACTTCAATTAATTTTAAAACTTTGAGCTAAACACGAAGAAGCTATTAAGTTTTTAGCATCATTGCCAGGGAATGCATCGAGCATCAAGTGCGATTTGAATTGTTTTGATTTAAGTTTTCATTTTATTTTTTCTTTGATGCTCTTTTCTTGTCTGCAATAGGTGTATGCATATGAGAAGTTCTGGAAGTGCGAGCACATTAAGCGGACTTGATATTACCAAACTTAAGAGGGGATTGAGAAAAGTCAGTCATCAAGATGAAATTGAAAAGATAATGACACATTTAGGAGATTAAGGCCGCAATCAAAGAACATTAATGGATTTTATGCAGCTTAGGTTTAATCTGTACCAACAGGGGATCGTCGAGCCACCTGTTAATGTGAACAATTTTGAAGTTAAGCCTGATTTATTGAATATTTTATAACTCATGTTCAATTCTATGGTTTACCACATGAGGATCCAAATGCTCACCTTGCTAATTTTTTGGAAATTTGCAGTACATTTAAGTATAATGGATTATTAAAGGAGGCAACAATGATGAGACTCTTTTCCTTCACACTGAAAGATCGAGCAAAGGCATGACTAAGTTCTCTTAATATAGAGTATGTAACTACATAGGAATAGTTAGTGCAAGCTTTCCTAGCTAAATACTTTCCATTAACAATGACGACCAGGATTGTAAAGGAGACCACAACCTTTAAGCAGTATGATGGAGAATCCCTCTACGAGGTATGGGAGAGATTCAAGGAACTACAGAGAAGTTGTTCTCATCACAACCTGCTAAGAGAATTGTTATTGCAAATGTTTTATAATGGATTTACTACAAAGATCAGAAGTACAATTGATGCAGCAGTTGGAGGCTTGTTGATGAGAAAAACTATCGATGTTGCATAGGATCTGATTGAGGATATGGCTACTAACAACTGTTTGAGGTCAATTGAAAGAAGTATACCATATAATGTGAAGGAACACAAAGGAATCATGGCAACAAAGTCAACTTCAACCATATAGGCACAGATAGTAGCATTAACTAGAGAGCTCAACAACATCAATGCCTCATCCAGTTCAGTAGACCAATGCAATAGGTTTATGAAATATGTAGATAATATGACCATACGTCAGTAGAATGTTATTTGATGAATAATGATGCGACAAAACAAGCAAATTATCTGGGTGTGCCACAATAGTCAGTTAATATTCCTTTCTCAAATACTTATACCTCTGGGTGGATAAACCACCTAAATTTTTCCTAGACTAATAATGTAGGTGCAAATTTGAGATCACAAAGATCGTCAAGATTCTAAGACAGGTCAGGAAATTAGGAGTCAAAGTACAAAAGCCTCGATTCAAAGATGGAATCCCATTTTGTAAGAATAATGGATGCGATAGGCTTAATAGGCTCCCAGGTTAATAGTATGGATGAAGAACAGAAGAAGACACAAGTAAGGATTGACCTGATGCTCAAAAATCATATGACTTCCATTCATAATCTAGAAGTATAGGGGGCCAAGTTGCAGCTACATTGACAGTCAAAAATTCAGGTTCCTTCCTAGTGCTACTGAATTCAACCTGAAGGAGTAAGTGAAAGCAATGCTATTGAGAAATGGTAAAGAGTTGGTAGAATCAGTTCAGAAGGAAGCCAAATATTAGGTTGGGACAAGTCTAGAGAAAGGAAAACATAGGGTCACAGAAGATGAGGAAACCTTTTACATTCCACTTGCATTGTATGTATCCAAGTTACAATTTATGCAAAGATTAAGGCAAAACCCTACAGAGACCCAATTTGCAAAAGTTTTGGAAAATCTTAAGAAGCTACATTTAAGTTTTTTCACTTCTAGAAGTGCTTGAACATATGCCCAATATTGAGGTAAGTTTTAATCTATTTAAAACCCTTAATATACTACAAATGCATAGGTGGTAGGTGTAGTATGTGAGATGTCGATCCCTCGAGGAGTTGAGTTATCTAAGGCCTAGAGAATTATTAAAATGAAAATAAAAACAAAATGATAAGTAAATATGTGAAGATGATTGGCAGAAAATTAATTTGCAGAATTAACACAAACGAAATCGAATATTGAGAAGCACCAAATTTATAATGGAAAATCACACAAGAAAAATTACCAAATTACGAGAAAGGGATTTATCCTATCATCAATGCTTACCTAATCACTTTTGTATTAATATGGTGTCAGTTCTAGGTTATTGAAAGGTGGATTACTCTTTTTTGAGTTATAATCACTAAGCTCTAATTGATAAACCCTAATTAAGTCACGTTACCGAACATGTAATCTCTCGATTAACAATCAACCCCTAACCTAATTATATTTTAAGTTTTCTATTAAACAATCGGGACCTCAAATGAGATCTCTCTCCATATAACTACCAATTTGATTATTTGCGTGATCTATTAGGTTAATTAACTCTCATTAATCAACCCAATTATTTTGCATTTAGTTCACTCTCTCGATTTATTACTGAAGCATGTTACAACAAATAATCATAACACCCAAATGAATTAACACAAAAACAACTAAGTAACATTTAATCAAGTTTAAATCCCTAAAGAAAAGTTAGAACAACATCATCAATCCCAAATCCATCAACACCATCATATCCATCTTACACATTCAAAAAAGAAAAATAACAAAGATGAAAAGGAAATGTCATTTGGACGAGATCAGGATGGCTTGGGAAAGCAGTAGTAGTAAAAGCTAGCTCCTCTCTCCTCTTCTCTCTCTTCTTCTTCTTTCTTCTTAGAGTTTTACCAAAGTGGCAGAAGTTAGAGCTCTCCCTAGGGTTCTTTCTCTTTCTTTATATAGTCTTTTCCTTTTTAAATAAACCTTGGGGTTTCTCAGGCCCAAAAAGTCTCAAATGTCCCTAGGTAAGTTGCATTTGAGATGTTGTCCGCATTGTCTGTCGTGTAGACCATGATCGTGACACTGTGCTCTTTGTCATAATCGTGACACTGTGCTCTTTGTCATGATTGTGGTAGACCCTCCATGCTTTTTTCATGATCATGGCCTTGGGCCTTGCTCCAGGCTTCCTTCAAATTCTCTCCATTCTTCGATATTTAATTTAAAACACTAACAAACACATCAAGGCACCTCAAATAAATAACATTTAAGCTTAATAGCATGCTCTAACCTATAAAACACTCAAAACACAAATGTCTAACTAAATAACACAGTCCTAACCTAAACATGCACTAATCATTTAATTTAACTACTAAACACATACTAAACAATCAACTAAAACATTATGCAACCTACCACTATCAATATCCTCATACTTAAACTTTTACTTGTCTTCAAGCAAAGACAAAAGAAGCAAAACAAAAACAAACCAAACATAATTATAAACAAAACACACACATATGCAATAATGGGTCAATGACATTAAACTTTGCGAAATAAATTTAACTACAAACACAATCCCTCAAGTTATTATATTTATTAACTTTTGAAATCTGTGTCTAAGTACTTTGGACTAAATATACATACTAATCAGGACTTAATGTCACATTCATTCGCTCCTATCACTTACATACACGCATTGATAATTATTTGGTCAATCAAAATTGTAACTATCCTTAAGTAGCTTTTTATAACAATCATCCTATTCATAAGATTAGTAGGATTTATTAAACAACACACTATTTTTGTTAATTTATTAACATAAACCAAGCCTTTTAACGCGAAGAAACATTTGTGATTACTCAGCTACATCACATTCTTAACTGGCTACTAGCTCTATCCATAACCCGATTAGTTTCAAAAAAGGCCATCATAATAGTTATTTGTTTAATAATTACACACTTTTTTATATGTATTCTTGCCTACCTCATTTCTTAAGCTAATCATTCTTATGAAAAGGATTAACGATGCTACTTTTTCCATTGGCCTAAAATTAAGCAACCAAATGTCACACACCTATTAGGCCATTTATCACTTAGTCAATGCTGCCAAATGTCATTCAATTATACTACCATTTCTCCTTTATTTACTTATAAATATCAATGCATTAGCTATGCCAAATGTCACTAAATGTATAGGCTTAGTCATCCAATTTTCATGTACCAACTTGTCTTGCCACTTGACATTTTCTTTATCCAAATATACATTTTAATACATCAATTTTCTAATGGTATCAATTAATTCCAAATCATTAAGTATGATCAATTAAACCAAAATTCAAGTCATATGCAATTCTTAATCATCTCACAATTTTTAACATCTTTCATACATATACTTTCATAAACATGTAGTATTCCAACTAGGGTACAATTTAGGGCCTTACAATTCTTTCCCCCTTAAAAGAATTTTGTCGTCGAAATTCATACCTAATAAGAATAGCTGAGGATACTAAGCCTTGATAGTTGATTCCAGTTGTACTTGAATTTCATACACAGGAATCTTATGTATATCATCAGACCGATATCTTCTCAACTTATAATTATAAAACACATCATGTAACTCATCTAATTCTCTAGCTAGCTGATGAGTTATCATACTAGTTTGATAGCTGTTATACACATATATCAAATCTGACCTGTACCTCCTGAACATTCTACCATAGAATACCTTTTGGATCTAAGTCCTTCTAACAATAGCAATAGTGTCATCTCATAGTCAAGATTTCAATAACATAGTTTGGATACTTTACAACAAACAAAGCACATGCACTCTCTATAGTATATTCAGCTTCTTATGCCTGAGTCTCATAAATATTCACATCTGATGCATTCAATACTCATTCGTTCCTAGAAATGGAACATTTGATCTATATAATACAATTGAATGAATACAAGAGATTTATTTTCTCAATTATTTATACTGTTCACAAAATCCTTATCAGTCAATTATATTTGTCGTTGCTCTTCAACTATTCATATTATTTCAATAAGATCATTTACTATCATATCTCACATAATTAGAATGTTCTATATAATATCATGATTGTTGCATCTTATCTAAAGATTTATTTTCAAAAAGTCACCAATTAATATCTTAAGCTGATGATACCTTGACCTCAATTACTATCATATCCAAGCATATAATACATATGGACACCATAACATCATTCGCTAAATCAACCACTTTATCATATATACATTCACAATAACTGATCAACTTAATCTTGAGGACTTCCATATATATCACTACCATTTATTTCATCTTACTTACATATGTTCTCAATCATTTCAGAAATACAAGATGCGTAACCATCATGAAATTCTAATATCAAACCAAATGTTATAACCTTATACTGAATCACAAACTTTCAACATGATACCTAAACAACCATTCTAGTACCAAGTTCAACCTTTCAAGGTAGTAGAAATTTTGGTTTTCTTTTAACTTTGCTTACACACTTTAAGTCCCATCACTTTTACTTACATCTTTATTCTTTACTTCTTCAAATCCACAAAAATATGTTTACTTCCACATCAATTTAAAGGTATACAACCACAGTATAATACTAATCTCATATTCCTTAATATAACCATGAATACAAAAACACTGGCTTTATGTTTAAAATATTGAACCATATAGTATCTTTTATATCAGGATATTAACAAACTTTCATTTTCTCACACTTTGACATATCATCATTCATCTTGATTTACCCTAGAGGATCTAGATATAGATGGTTGAGATTGCGCAAGATTATTACTCTTAACAACCTCATCAATAGCCTCATGAGATCTTTCAATACTTAAATCTAAAACCAAAATGTGGGATAAACTGCATTAGACCAAACACAACTCTTATATCCAAATACAAGCAATATTTAAGCATTGGTTAAACCAAAATCGCCTAAACTATGCTCTAATACCAAATAATATAACACCCGCATACCCTCTGGGAGGATATACAAGTGTCATACAAAACAGAACTGAAACAATCCAAAACATACTAAACATTCCTTATATGCATTTCCAGAAACTCAAGCAAACATAAAAATCTTGGCACTCCTTTCTACAAGTTGATACATCAAGATGTCCCTTTTGATGTTGATGAAAAACGCAATGAAGTGTTTGATAAGCTTAAGAAGCTCCTAACATCACCCTCCCCCATGATTCAACCTCTGAACTAAAGCCTTCCCTTTTAGATTATATGTGATGTTGATGATTATGTAATGGAGGTGGTTCTAGGACAAATACTTGAAAAGACTAGACACGCTATTTATTATGCTTCAAAAACTTTGAATTCAGCCTAACTGAATTTTTCTACAATGAAAAGAGCTTTTATTTGATGTATTTGCTTAAAAATTTTGGTCCTACTTGTGTGCAAAATTTATTATTTATTTTGTTCTTACGAATTTGATTTGGATATAAAAGACAAGAAAGGGGTGGAGAATGTGGTTGCTACTCACCTTAGTCGTTTGGTTCGAGAGGATAATGATGTTCCTTTGTGAGAAACATTTGTAAATGAACAACTATTTTCTAACAATTTAACACCTCCATGATATATAAAAATTGTGATTTTTCTAATTGCTAATAAGTTCATTGCAGGGTAGTCAAAGGCTCAAAGGGACAAATTGAAGAGTGATCCAGTACTATATGTGGGATAACCCTTATCTCTAGAGGCATTGTGCTAACTAAGTAAGAAGAAGGTGTGTTCTTGAGAGTAAGATTCTTTTTATTTTAACCTTCAATCACTCTTGTGCGTATGAAGTGCAATTTGGAGCAAAAAAGGTTGCCCATAAGGTTTTGGAGAGTGGTTTTTATTGGTCATTTGGCTATAAATTTACTCTTAATGTTTTGTGATTAATGTTATGTTATGCTTAAGATACTTAAATTCATATTCTGTTTTAGGAATAAGTTGAAGAAATAAGAACCAAAATAAGGTAAAAACGTATCCTTGGAGTCATCATATTGATGCTCAATCTTAATTGCTTTTATAGAGTAAGAAGGAGATGAGTTAGGGTGAATATGGGACAAAGAATACAAGAAATGAAGATACTACAACCTACACTGTCGTATATGAGGCCATTAACTCACCGGAAGCATGTAGGAGCACAAAGATGCCATTTTAAGCACCTCTACAAGCTACACTTTCGTGTGTGCACTTAAACAATGATTTAAATGAGCTATATGATCGTGTAACTCACTATATATGTGTACGCTCATGATTCTTACAATTCTCACATACACGACCACCTATATGCCCATTTAGTTGACCTTGTATTGTGATAAAACCTTAATTTTTACTATGAAAGGGCATTTATGAGGCCAAATGAGGT
>JANIJH010000225.1:37199723-37217840 GCA_024520975.1 Erythroxylum areolatum
TTTACTTTCGAAATATGAACACGGGAATCATTGAAATATTTGTTGGATTATGATTAAAAAAGGGGGTATTATTCCTATAATACATTACTCTACTCGAATTACTCGAATCCAATATAATTTAGAAAACACCTACCTAGATGAAATAAAGGGCATTCAAAGAGAATCACTCAGAAAAATTTTTATGAGAAATTTGATATTTTATTTCATAATTTTAGGTAAAATTTTTAAATTAATCTAAACTCTATTTTTAATGCTTTAATACATAACTCTCATTTATGTCAAAAATAATACATTGTTAAGCCCAGTCATAACTGATAGTGCGTATCAAGTGTTCCGTAAAATTTACTTGACTCTGCACACTGAAATTTGTAGTTATTGTAAGTCAGGGTCAAATCCACAGGGAATGTTTGGTTAATTTCTGTAACGAAATTAATTGATGCAAAGAAAATATAAAAGGGGATTTTTTGTGTTTTTAGCAATTTAAACAATAAAATAAAAGTAACTATCGAAAATAAATTAAAACAAGCGATCGAAAATGATTAAACTATCGAATATACGTAAGTTCCGATTTTAGGTTCAATGTTGGCGTAAACATGATCAAGTATACTTCATTATCCAAATGTCTTTACAACTGTCTTCGGACTATCGAGACTAATAGAATACTCTACTAATCCCAAAATTTCCTTTGGTTTTGTTTATCAAGATACGATTATTAATTAAATCTAACTACCGAATAACCTAGAATACGATCTCTATATTTAATTTGGCAGTTGAGTTACGATGTGGAAAACGATCAATATAAGTAATAACCTGACACATTCCGGTTATCTAATCTACATTATGTTGTTCCTAACAATATGGGATCATTAGATGCTACTCATAAACATCAAAAGTAACAATTACAAATTGCATTCAATGTTTTAGCAATAGGTTCAAAATAGAACAATCAAAATAATGTATTAAGATCATTCATCCCAAAACCCGATCAAATCAACACCAACAACACAACAATTCAAAAAAAATTACAACATTAAAATGATAAAATACCGTGACTTGGCGTCGACAATCTCGTTGAACTAGCATCAGGAAGCTAGCCTTCCATCTCCATTTTTATGCTCCGAACATCAATCATCATCTCCAGAGCTGCTTTGGTGGTGAAAAAAATGAAGAAAGGACCACAACGCCTCCCCCTTCTGTTCTCTACATTACTCTCTCTTTTCATTTAGTTTTGATCCACCCTACTGTTCACACCCCCACCTTATTACTGTGCATGTAACGCCCAAATATCCCCTGGGAGGATATGTGGATGCCACACAAGATAGTACAAACAAACCAAAACATTTCGCGGAATAGCATTCAAAGTCTTCCATTGGAAGTAATTCAAAATAAGCATACATCATATTATACATTGAACTTAAACAAACTTATTTCAAACCATACATACATTATATCACATGGACTTAATAAAAATTCATCCCAAAAATCGAAACCAGCCTGAAAATAGTTATTACAACAAATTACAACAATTCAGAGTCATAGACTTTATATACAAGCCAAAATAAACTCAAAATATATTTTTGATCAAAACAAGACTTAGACTCCATTGGTCGATGCAGTAAACTCGTTTCAGTCCTTAAGTCTTTCTTTTTGAACCTACACGGGACAAATCCACCGTGTTAAGCATATAGTTTAGTGAGTAATAACAAATCTACAATAAAAGATTTCTTTAACAATAAATTAGACCTAAGCATTTCAGAACAAATTTTATAATTGACAGACTGCATAACACAAAAGGGTATAAACCCGTCAGAATCAGAACACAATTTAGATCATGTCAGAATCAAACATATATTACAATACAAAATCAGAAGATAGTTAAATCCATTCACAAAAGAGGGTAACGGGACTTATACAGAAGAGACCGAAGTCTTGACACCGAAGTGTCACAAAAGAGACCGAAGTCTCGACACCGAAATGTCCAGAAGAAACTGAAGTCTCGACACCAAAGTGTCAATAACAGAAGACATCGAAGTGCCATTAACAGAAGACATTGAAGTGTCAGATACTGAAGTATCACAGAAACAGTTGCAGATCCTTCTAGGCATGCCTATTTACCCACAACTAGGACGTAACAGATTTAAAAACAGAAATGTCTGAAATTCAAAATACATATCATTCATTGGTTTTATGCCAAATATTCAAACATATCAATCTGACAACTTTGCAAATCATTCAATGGATCAAAATCAATAGCAAAAAAAACTATCAAAAATTACTTACTGAATTACTACAAAATTGATCGTCTAAATTACTTACAAAAGTTCCTTTTTTGCTTGTTGCCTCGATGTCCCAGTAATATCTGGAAGTCACTCTATGCATTCCTCTATAACATTTAATACAAACACATAATACTATTGTGCATGATTATGAAATCATTTATAAACTTTCATGTATACTAAAAATGTATGACGCATGTTCATGAAAAATTCTTGGGTTTCTTAACCTTAATCTTGTCACATTATCAATCATGTGAAACCATACTCAATTGCTCAATCTAGATTTATCTCACAACCAACTTTCGACTTTGCTCAGTTATTCTCATCAGGAAGGTGAGGTAATTAGGTAATACTTCCTTCTATAAAGTTGTTTCTGTTTGTCTTAGGTTTTCAATGATACTAAGTTCATCCAATTTGGTTTAGTATGCTGAAAGTTATACTCAAAATATTTCAGATTGTTCTTAAGCTTCAACAGAATTATTATCCCAACTTCAAATCAAATTTTGAAATTTTTAGAGGTAGAATTAGAATTTATTCTCTTCAGAAAATTTGTATCCTTAAGTCTCTAGTTTAATTCAAATGAACAATTACTCCATTTGGAAAACTACAGATCAAGATATAATTAGAATACCAAAGTATGTTTAGTAAAAACTATCCCAGTTATCATACTTCAGTACAGTCATATTTCCAACCTAAATTCTTCAATCAATCCATTTTATAAAGCCCTAATTTTTGGTGAAGATGAAGATTAATGCCTTAAGAGTCCATTGGTTCAAATCCCATGTCAATTGGATGTTAGGAGAAGAAGCTATAACAAAAAGTTCAAAGGAAGCTTAGAAAACAACTTACTTCAGAAAGCATGGAAGTCGCGATCGTGCGCCTGCACGACTGTGACATTCCAGGCATCATGATTGTGAGTCATCAGTCCATACAACAAAGTTGCGATCACGACCTCCCTTCTTCTTCATTCATCGAACAGTCTTCTTCTTTCCTTCTTTCATTTTCATTTTTCCCAGAACTATACACTTACATATCATCTCTACTCATTCATAAAACAACTCAAAATCATGTTTATATTCCAACACAAAAGGAGACGAGGCATGCACATGAAGAACAAATATTTTCTTCTTGCTACAAGAGTGTCACGGGTGTGACACTTCTAGTCACACCCGTGAACATCACCAATTCTACATTTTTACAGTATTTTCTTTCCCTTTCATCTCCATCTAAAACCATTCTTAATGCATATTTTCTGCATTTTCACACCCTTTGCAACTTATCTAACTCTAAAACAACTCAAAACTTCAAGAATCAAGATCAAACTTCAAAACTAAATGTATAGTATGAGCTTTCTGTCTCTACTGCTACGTTATTTTCATTAAAACCCATTCATCACAACTACTCAAATCATCTAAAACCTTTCTACTTCACTAAATTTTTGTTTAAGTTACATGAAATCAGTGTTACAACACTTTAAAACACTTGTAACACAGTATTATCAACTCATTCAAAATCTCTCTCTTAACTGCAAAGTCATCTCATCATCACTTTCACCATATTTTTTTTCACACAACTCATGTATGTGATCATTTTCAACACATAAAACATCATCCAACTTATGCATGTATTTATTTCTAGCATGCAAAACATTATCAAGATCATTTACATAGTAACCAGAAACTAAACCACAACTTAATTGATTTTTCTGAGAATTCTTCAACAGAGAGAGTGGAGACAGGGTTCGGTGGTAGGTAATAACAAGACCAGAGAGGAGTAAATTCCTAACTGGACCGATTTGTTTAATTTGTAAAGGTTAACAATAAATTAAAATCAAAACAATAGTCGGTGAAGAATGTTCAGTGATCTTCGATGAACACCTAACTAATATGAAGAACAACAGAAACTACAGTGTTCTCAAAATTAACCACGTATCCTCCTTGCATGAAATACATGTGTGACCAACTGAATTTGACATATGTCTTACTACCATTAGTCCCTTTTCCAATATTTTCCTAGTCCTTAAATACCACAATTCAGAATTTCCTAAAATTCACCAAAAATTTCAAAATATTACTAATAATCTCCAAATAAATTTTCATCACTAATAAACCACAATTCTCATCTTAACTGGAATTTTAAAACCAATTATACCCTGAAATGTCAATGAATGCATGTACAAATATTTGTCTGTGTCTAAAATTGCATATGCCAATATAAGTGAAAACTCAATTATGCAAAGAATAAGTGCATTGAAATTCCTCAATATTCTAACCTCTACCACGGGGTGTTACAGTACATTTTAATTAAAACAAATCCGTAAATGTCTGCCTTTAACGTACAATGTCTACATTGAATGTAGACGTTGTCGGTGTTTAAACACAAAAGCTTGCATTAAATGCATGTGTGGTCTATGTTTCTACTCCAACATCTGTTGCATGCTTTTTATTCTCCTTGCCAATGTCGTTTTGGCCCTTTTCCCCTCACCAGCTATTATCATTTCATGCTCAATTTGTTATTGTTTTCTGCTCCATTAAATTGACGTTTTTGCATGGCAAAAACATATATTTGCTGCATTGCTTTCTATGATTCTTCTTCTTTGTGTTCCATCTTTCTTTTCTTCCTCTTGTCTTTTGATTTTCTTCTTCTTACACCATGAAGACAAGTGAATATTAATCATTAGAAAATGACCCAAATATCGTGGTTTTGATTCACTTTAACTTCTTTGCTTTCAAATTTTGCCTAAAATCACATATGAGTCAAAGTGAGTATCTTAAGCATTTCTAAGGCATTAATCACTAAATGTAGCATATCAAATGAATCAAATTTTAAACATATATCCATAACTCATCATTAAGTTCCCTTGCTTGACAAGTTATTTATGTTATTTTTGATGCATAAATATACAAATGTTTAACCTATCACAGAAATTACCTATATTTAATTGATTTATTTTAATCCATCCCTCAAATTTGAGCACAAATATCAAATAGAGGTTAAGAGTATATTTCACATCCAAAAGACATCAAGACAACTTGGAGTTATGGAAAACCAAATAGAATCAAAAGGAAGGAATGCATTAACTAACATAGAAAGATCTATTATAATCTTTATCATCAATCTTTTAGCCCGATAACCAATTGTAAGTAATATTATATCTTTTCTCCTCTTCTTTGTATTGCAATAAAGAATTGAAAAAGCTAATTTTCTATATTGAATACTACTAATAGATGAGGACATTGTGTGGGATTTCATCGTTTTATTTAGTAGTAAAGTGTGATATTGCTTGCAAATGTTAGTTTATTCATTTATATGTCGAAACAACTAATAATTATCAAGTTTTACTTTACATTAATATTATTGATCTCCAAATGATACACCCAACACTGGTGAATTATATGTATTCATTTCTTTTTTCTGATTATAAACTAATGGATCAAATTCACATATGATAATCACAAAGAATAACCATAATAAATAAAATAGAATAAGGAAAGAGGAGAAAAACAAATATTTATGGTTGAGCAAAATACTATTTGGCATATCTCTACTCTTCAAGCTTTACTTGGAAATTCGTTATATCCTTCCTTTAATGGGTCAAAAACAACCCTTTTTATGACATCTTCTTTGTAAAAGGTCAAGAGAAATTTTTACAATGGTTTTGCTTTGCCAAAGTAAAGAGTAAACATTTACAATTTTTTTAAGGTCAAGAAGAACCCTCTTAAAGTATACCTTAAGCAATTTCCTTAATTATTATATAGCTCAAAAGCTCCTTCTCTTGCTTATACCAATAATCAAAAGCTTATTATATGTTTTATAATGCATATAAACACTCTCTAACCTCTCAAGTGTCCACAACTTTCCACTTCTCATACACGAATTTGCCACAATTATTCATTAGTTTAAAAATTAGAAAAAAGTCAATGCACATAATTTATCATTTTCGTTTTGCCATCTAGGACCAATAATTGGTATTAAAGCAAGACTCATTCACTTCATTTATATTTTTAGCAAATTTTGAGTAAAGATCTTTATGACATAATTTGATTCACTTTTTTGTCAAGATAGTCAATGTATAGGTACACCTCCTTTGTTTAAAAATGACAATTACTAGGATGAAACACTTTCTTTTATCCGAAAAGGTTAATATTTGGGTAATTGTAGAGAATGGTATGTAAGTCCTAATGAGAGCAATAGTTTAAAGTGGAGACTAAGGTACAAAGGATAAAAGTGAGTGGAGTGATAATGATAAAAAACTCATTATATTAAATAACAAAGTGGTGCATATTTTATTTTGTGCTCTTGGTATAAATAAAGTCAATAAAGTTTCTACCTATGAGATACTAAACACACTTGAAATCACACACAAGGGCATTACTTAAGTAAAAGCGAGCAAAATAATTTTATTAATGCACTAATATAAGTTATCTCATATGATAAAAATGAGCCTATTTCTAAAATGTATACTTGATAGGTGTTGAATGTACTATATTTTTATTATAAACTTGGAGAGAACTATGCTTGTGTCTTAATTTGTTTTCAATGAATTTGGTACTTAAAATGAATTATATTTTATTTCAAGTTTTATTTTAGTCCTTCAAAGGAAAATGAATGGATTTGGGAAGATTTGAGTCAAGTTTAAGATATTTTTATGAACTTTTGGCAAATGACTTCGAATATGGTGCAAATATAGTGTCGTGTTACTCCCGTTGTTCATTCATACCATATTTTGTTCCTATGAAAGTTTAGCATGATTAGTAAGAAACTAACATAGACCTATGTTCTACCTATGTCCAATAAAGGATCTTTTTTGTTTCTTTAGGCGTTTGTAGCATCCTACCATGTTCTGGACACGTTCACCAACGCGGGTTAAACATGAACTTATGTTGGCAATATTTTGTCATACAAAAGAAGATATGAGGAATCTTAAGCAACAAAGGCGCCTAACACTATCCTATATTTAAACTACGTCATATCAAAATTCTAAGGTTTCATGTTTGAAGAAGCGGGAAGGTGGAAAATAGAAGAGACTTCTTAGAGATTAGCTTTGGAGGTAAAAAATTAAATATGACCAATTGAAGCAACTGAAATGAAGGAAAAGGCAATCTTGGAGAGGAAAATAAGAAGATTTATTAACTCATGCGAATTCAAACTAGTTTCTTGTGTTCTTTCTTGCTTATGAGTTTTGTTTATTTTATTATGAACTAATTAGGACATAGATTTATGTGGGATGGAGAATTTACTCTTTGATTCAATAAAAGATCTTACTTTCTTGAGAATTGTTCATGAACATATTATGTTAAATTGAAATCCACAAGCATTTTAATTCAAATTTAGATTTTGTACATTAGGTCAAGAGATTAATTGTATGAATAAATCACATCATGAACAATAAGAGTTACAAAAATCTAAAAGATAGGCCCACAAAAGTCTTTTGGATTAGGGCCATACCTATCATGGGAATTCATAAAGTGAAGTAACATATTTTTTTAGATTTTGATTAGAAAGATATTTTAGACAATTAAGTTAAAAATGTGAGCTTGATTTATCAAAAGAGAATGTAGTTGCAAAGTTACAATTCCTATTAATGCAAGGAACAAAGATCAATTATAATGACAAGATGAATTCTAGACATTAGGAAGGTCATAGGGGAATTCATACTTAGATGTTACTTATGTATTGATTGCTTTACTCTTATTCATTGATTTAATTTCGTGATCTCAGTTAGTTTTGTTTATTTTCTCTAAATCAATCACTAGTTTTATTAGATTACGTAGTAGGAAAACAATCAGCACCAGTAATTACATTCTTTATAGGGTTAACACTTGACTTACTAATCTATACTATAGGAAATGATAAGTGCATTTAATTGGGTGATTTTTTAGTTTTTTACTAATATACCAATACACATATTTTCATCTTTATGAAAATTTGTGACACATTCAAGCTTAACAAAGTTTTAGAGGATGTCATCTAATTAAGATTTTTCAGTTTCACCTTAATGGAAAAAGCTAAATCATGGATGAATTCATTACATTCAGGATCCATCACTATATGGAATAGGCTTATTGAAAAATTTTTGGCCAAATACTTTCCTCCAACTTGTATAGCAATACTGATGAGTGATATTTTATCTTTCTAAAATCTAAATGATGAAACCTTATATGAAACTTGAGAGAGATGGAATGAGTTACTATGAAAGTTCCTATACTATGGTCTTGATTTGGGTATGTAGATTCAAACATTCGGAGCTAGCCAACTAAATATTTAATAGCTACATGTTCATATGAGACCACCATCTTTAAGACCTCTGACAAATTGCAGAAGCTTATCCAAAACATAGCCATAAACAACTATCAATGAAGGAATTCAGGACCTAAGCCTTACATAGATAACATCCATAGTGTTGGTATGGTGGCATCATTATAGGCAAAGCTAGAAGCTCTTAGTAAGAAGATTAACCAAATGAGTGTGGCAATATAGGTGATATATATCATGAGTTGTAAAAATTATGGTGAGAGACACCCCAAACATGAGTGTCAAACAAATTATAATAAGGGATGTAGATTGAAGCAAGTTGATTTTTTTAGGAATCAACCTCGAAAACCCCTACAACAATATACAATTCCAAAATGGAAAAATCATTAAAACGTCTTATGGAGTAGCCAAGAACAACAGACAGAAATTCCTCTACCTAGATTTCAACAATAATAATAGCAATATAAGTTAGATCTTAAGGATATTATGGCTAAATTTATTGCTACATTTGAGGCTTACTTTCAAAACCAAGATTCCTTCATCCATAAATTAAAAGTTTAGATTAGATAACTGATCAATTTTTTCTCTGAAAGGAAACTAAGTAATATACTTAGTAACATTGAGCAAAATATGAGAGAGCAGGTGAAGGCAGTAATATTAAAGAGTTGAAAGGAGCTAGTAATAGAAGAAGCAGAAAAGGATAAGAAGGATGAGGTTATCATGAACGAAAGGGAGAAAGAAAAGGAGACTTTGAAGGAAGAGAAGCTAAGGGAGGAAGCAATTAATAAATATAGACTATCACCTCTATACCGGAGCAAGTTTGAGAAAGATCAAAAAGAGGATTAGCTTGTTAAGTTTTTATAACTATTTTAAAAATTACATATTAGCATCCCTTTTGTTAAAGATATATCACAAATGTCAAGATACATCAAGTTCCTAAAAGCTCAACTTTCAAGAAACAAATTCAAGGAGTTTCCAATTGTCACTATAAGTGAGGAATACTTTATCATCTTTCAACCTAATTTCTGTTAAAAGATTAAAGATCTGAGGGGTTTTATAAGATCCATTAGGAAGTTGTATCATACAAGGAAAACATGAGAAGAGGTTTGGCCCTTTCCTAGGGGAGTATTTGGGATCCTTAAAGTCTAATGAGCTTGCTCAAATAGAAAAGAAGTTTAAAGTGATAGAAAGACCAAAGGAGTAGGGAGTAAATTCATCAATTAAGGAACCCCTACAATTGGAGCTAAAGAGGTTTTCAGTGCACTTATAGTACACTTTTGTAGTTGAGACTAAAAAATTACCACTCATAATTATAGTAGATTTGAACTATGACCAAAAAAAGAGGTTGTTTAAGGTTTTAAGGGAGCATAAGAATGTGATATTGTTTGGAAATTTTTTGACATAAATGGGATCAAGTATTCCTTTTACACTTAAAAAATCTTGTTTAAAGATAATTTTAAGCCATTTGTGCAACCCAAAGGTGACTTAATCTGAATACGAAAGATTTCATAAAGGCTAAAGTAAACAAATTACTTATACCTATTTCTAATATTTCTTGGGTAGGTCTTATACGGGTAGCACAAAAGAAAGGAAAGATGAATGTGGTACCAAACAAAAAATTTGATTTAGTTCCTACAACAATTGTCTTTGGTTGGAGGTTGTGTATCAATTATAGGAAGTCAAATGATAGTACATTTAGGGATGACTCGCTTTATCGACTCAACGTTGAAGCAACTTTCATGACACATGAACTAATGCTTCTTTGATGGAATATTGAACTATTTTCATATTCACATAGCCAAAATGATATATAAAACAACATTCACATATCCATTTGATACGTTGGCCTATCATTGAATGCCCTTAGATTTATGCAATGAAGCTACTAATTTTTAGACATTTCTGGATGACTTTTCTCATTTTGGTTATTCCTTTGAATTATATTTAGAAAACTTAAAGAGAGTGATTCAATAATGTGAGGAAACTAATTTGGTGGTTAACTAATAGAAACTCCATTTTATGGTACAAAATGGGATAGTATTAGTGTATAAAATTATAAGTAAGAGTATAGAGGCTGATGGAGCTAAGATAAAATCTGTATAGAATTTTCCTCTATCAACATTGGTAAAGGCAATTAAAAAATTTCTTAGACATGCTGGATTTTATAGGCAATTCATCAAGATTTTCCCAAGATAGCTAGACCTCTTTTAAAATTGCGTAGGAATGATGTGCATTTCATTTTTAATGATGAGGGCTTATATGCTTTCAACTTTTTAAAATTTGACCAACTTTGTAATTATGGTTGCATCAAATTGGATATTTCCTTTAGAGTTAATATATGATGCTAGTGATTTTTAATTCATGTAATACTTAAACACTGTAAGGATAAATTTTTTTAAACCTATATGTTATGCAAAAAAACATTGACTAAGGCATAAGAGAACTATACAACTATTGAAAAGGAGTTGCTTGATGTAGTCTTTGCATATAATAAATTTAAATCCTACCTTATTATATCTAAAGCCACTGTCTCTACAAATCACTCAACACTACACTATCTTCTAAATAAAAATGATGCTAAATCAATGCTAATTAGATGGATTTTATTGTTCTAGGAGTTTGATCACGAGATCCAAGATAAGAAAGTAGTAAAGAACTTGGTGGAAAACCATATATCTTGTCTTGACAATCTTACAATGAGAAGCAAGGAGAAGAAGATATAAATGATGCTTTCCCCGATAAATAACTTAATCAACTTGATACAACTAGCTTAGTTGCACATTGGTTTGCTAGCCTTGTTAATTATTAAGTCGATCCAATTCTACCAAATAGGTTGACTCATTAACAAAAGAAGAGATTCTTCATTTAGTTGAGAAATTACCTTCGGGAGGACTGAACTTGTTTCATCTTTATGTATATCAGATAACTAGGAGGTATATAGCATACCCTATGACAATTAGCATTTTAGAGCACTACTATACAAACCAGTTAGAGGCTAATACCAATGGAAAAATAAGAAAGGATTTAGAAGCAAGCTTATACTAGGCTACATTGTTTAAAGATGCATAAAGGTACAGGTAGTATTACAATAAGTGCCAATGGACATGTAATATTTCCAAGATATTTCATCCCCTAATGAGCATTTATGTTTGTGAAGTATTTGATGTGTTAGTATGGATTTTATGGGTCCATTTCCTACTTCCTTTTTAACAAGTATATACTAGTTATGGTTGATTACATCTTAAAGTCGGTTAAGGATCAAGCCTTACCTAATAATGGTGTTAGGCTAGTTTTTAAGTTCCTGAAGAAGCTATTTACATTATTTGGCATATATTAGGCTCTAATTAATAATAGGAGCACACACATATGTAAATATCAATTTGAGAAAGTGGTTAAACAATTTATTGTTACATATGAAGTATCTACCCCTTATCATCCTCATGAAAGTTGCCAAGTGGAAGTCATTAATAAAGATATAAAATGAATATTGGAAAAAACTATTGAGCAATCATAGAAATATTAATCCATGAAGTTGGATGATGTGCTATAAACCTATAAGACTGCATATAAACACTCATTGGCATCACACTATCTAGGCTAGTTTATGGAAAATCATGTTACTTATCAATAGAACTAAAACATAAAACATTTTGGGCTATAAAATTTTTAAGTATGATTTAGACTATGTAGCTGACAAAAGCATACTCTAAATCAATATGCTAGATGAGTGGCACAATGTTGTATATGAAAACTCAAGGATATAAAAAGGAAGGTAATTAAGAGGCATTACAAATATCTAAAGCATGCTAAGGAGTTTAAATTGACATATTAGTCTTGCTTTACAATTATTAACTTTGAATATTCTAGAGTAAGCTTAAATCCAAATGGTCAAGACCTTTCATTATTACCAAAGACTTTCCTTATGGAGCCATAAAAATCATGCATTAAGATCAAAGCACATTCCTAGTCAACGGAAAGTGAATACAGTTAAACTAAATTGGTGGTACCAATGACTTTAAGAGTAATTTCTATAAACTATATGACCAGAAGGATAAGTAAAATGCTTAAGTAAGGAGTCCATTTAAAAGACTAAAAAAAGCGCTTGTTGAGAGGAAACCCAAATTTTTAGGTGCATTCAGTTTAATATGATTTAATTAGCATTATTTTTAGTATTTTTATTCCATTTTGATATTTAGGCTTTTATTTTGAGTTAAAGTGTTTGTTGTACTCATTGATTAAAGTATGAACTATTAGTGCCTAAGTGCTTTCTCAATCCATTCTACTTGAAATTAATTGCATTCAATTTATATAGATTTATAAGAAGCACGATACCATTTTCCCTATTTTATCTAGTTATTAACCACACCTAAGAAGATAAGAGTAGTATAAATGAACGTAGTAGGAAACATATAACCATACACATCATGTATTCCCAAATATCCTTCTATATCCCTCATTTATGTTGGAGCATACCAAATTGAAGCTAACAAGCTAATAATACCATAAAGGGAAATTATTAAACATATGGGTACATCTTATGTTCTCAAACACCCTCTTGGATCCCACGCACGTAATCAATCCTTCAATGGAGTAGTGAGGAACTTAATGAAATATAGGGCTAAAATAGTCTCAAATGACTTCCATGTTTTTAAACAAATATTATGTAAACGATACATGCTACTAAATGCCATCCTATGTTCATTATTAATGCTAATGTTTAGTAACAACATGCCCTATATAGCCACCATATTGATCTTGTGTTTCCCAACACTTAATCATTATTAACCTGTGTCAAAAACATAACATTTAACACAAAACAATGTATATCCCATGTTCTCTTTCAATTAATAAAAATAAGTATTGATGGGAATTCAAAAAGTCTTACAACATTCCTCTATTTTAATGTCAAGGAAGTACTAGTTATTTTATTTTTTCTTCCTCCCTTTGTTTGTTTATTTTCATTGTTCTTGTATGATATATACATTAAGGATAATGTATAACTTAAGTATAGGGAAGGGAGTTAGTAACCTATGCTTAATAATATTATTATAATTATCTTAATGGGGAGCTATTTTAGAAAAATTTTAACTTTAAAGGCATATTATTTAAGATAATTCACTTTGAGCTTAATTATTATTATAACTATTCAAAATGTTTAGGAAATTAATTATTATCTTTAATGATTTAGTTTTAATTTGCTTAATTAATGTTGAGAATAGATACTTGAGTTGCATAAAAACAGTCCTTATATATATTTTATATACATTTAGATAAATATGAATTCTTTTCCAATACTTTCACTTTCCCACATAAAAAATTATATGGTAAATGAGCATAAAATAAATTCACTCTGTTGCCTTCATTCTAAGTAAAAAGGTTGAAGTTAAAGAATGGTATTAATAGCCATTTGAAATGCTAGGGGTATTTATGAAAAGGTGTTATTCTTGTGTCAAAAGGTTAGGTGATTTTTCAATCAAGTTCCAAATACTCTTGTGTTGATTTAAATTTGTTGTTTTACTTGTTATTCAATAAAGGTTGTGAAGATGTTTGAAAGTGGAAATACTTTTTTCTTAATTATTTTCATTCTATCCAATGATTTGAATTTTATGAATTGAGTTAAACATTAAAGGATTTTGTAGTAGATTAAAATGATTAATAAATTGGTGCTAGTGGCTAAAGGTCTAACAACTTTTTGAGCTTTGCACTTGAATAGGTAATTAAGAATATTATTGGATATGTTTGATTAATTAAATTATTTTCTAGAATTTCCTCCTTTTCAAGTCTTGAGTAATGAAATTGATTTACTTAAGGATAAGAAAATGCTTAAATGTTAGGGAATTTGATAAATTTTACTTGCATTATAGCTTTACCATGAATGGAGAGAATTATGCTTGCGTCTTAATGCTTTTAATCGATTTATTATTCGAAATGACTTATACTTTATTTAAGGTCTTGTTTCAATCCTTTGAAGGAAAAATATTAGATTTGGGATGATTTGAGTTAAGTTGTACCTATTTTTGTAGACTTTTAGAAAGTGACTTAGAACATGGTATCAACATAGTGCCATGTTGCTCCTTGTATTCATTCATTCCATATTTTATTTGTATAGAAGTTTTTATATGATTAATATGGTACTAACTTCCTTTTGTTTTTTTAGGCATTAGTGACAACCTACCGCGTTTTAGCTATATTTGCCAACATAGGATAAATATGAACTCATTTTGGACTCATGTTGGTAGTTTTTTAATATGTAAAAGAAGTTGAGAGGGGTCTTAAGCAACATAAAAACCTAAAATGGTCTTGTATTTGGGCTTTATTAGGTGAAAATTCTAAGGTTTCATATTTCAAGAGAAGGATTATAGAAAATAGAAGAGATATCTTGAAGATCAATTTTGGAGCTAAAAATTAATTAGCAGCTAATTAAAGCATATGGAATTAAGGAAAAAGCAATCTTAGATTGGAAAATAAGAAGATTCATTAAGAACGTTCAAGATTTAAGCCATGAGAATTCAAACTCGCTTTTAGTGTTGTTTCTTGTTCTTTATGAGTTTTCTTTGTTTTATTATAAACTAATTTGGATATAGATCTAGTAGAATGGACCTTAGGATTAATATTTTGAATTGACTTACTGATTCAGTGAAATATTTTAGATTTCTTAAGATTTATTCATAATGTTATTATGTTAAATTAAAATTTGTCATTATTTTAATTTAATTTTGGATTTCATATATTAGGATTGAGAGATTATTTCAATGAATATATTACAACATAAAATGACAGTTTCAAGGAACTTTAGAGATTAAGGCCACATAAATATTCTAGGTTAGGGTCAAACATATTATGGGAATTTATAAAGCAAATTAATATGCTCTTAAGGATTTTAATTAGAAAGATATTTTTCAATCAACTTAATGATTGGAGCTATATTTATCAAAAGTCAGTACAGTTGTAGAACTGAAATTCTTACTTGTCTTAGGAATTAATATTAATCATTGATTCAACATAAGTTCTAGATATTGGAAAGGTTCTAGGCAATTCTTACATATATATTACTTAAACATTGATTGCTCTACCATTATTCATTGCCTTAATTTTGTGATCTACGTTAGTTTTTATTATTTTCTATAAATCATTCACTAGTTTCATTAGATTAGGTAATAGGTAGAAAGTTAGTACTAGTAGTTATGGTCTTCATGGAATCAATACTCGATTCATTGAGTTATACTATAGGAAATGATAAGTGCACTTACCTAGGTAAATTATAATTATATCTTGTGTTTTGTTTAATATATTTATAACTCATCAGTACTTGTTTCATTTATATTATTAACACTTTTAAAGTTCTAGATAAGGATTTCACTAATCTTGAATTGTTTGAGAAAATTCTTAATTCTTTACCAAAGTTTTGGGAGCTAAAGGTGATAGTCATAAAAGAAACCAAAGATTTGAGCACCTTGCAATTGGAATAGATAGTTGGATCACTCCTCACATCTAAGATGTAGATGAATGAATTTTATGAAAATGAAGTGGCTCTAAAAATAAGAGATGTGGTGTTTGAAGTATCGAAGGATGAAAAAGTTAATGAAGAGGAGACCTCTATAAGTAAGAGTGATGCGGATGATATAAAGCTTATCAAGAAGAAATTCAACAAGTTCCTAAAGAACAAAAGGGACAAATAATTGAAGAAAAAAGAATTTAAGGCCGTATGGAATGAAACTATTAGTTTATTAAGTGGAGAATCCAAAAATATGAACATGCTTTATGGTTAATAATGATAAGGTACCCTCTTTATCAAATTCTTAAATTGATAATGATGATTATATATGATAATTTAGTTGAAATTTTAGAGGCCATAAGCATTAAAAGGAAGAGAGTATCTTTTAAGTATAAAAAGACCAAAAAAACTCTTAGATGCATCTATGATTAGAATCAGAATTTGAAATGTGATATGCATGACATGATATAATCTAAGAGTGTGATTATTACCAATAATAAAGTGAATGATTTATTGTATAAATGATGCATTAAAGAAGGATATCAACGTCCTCAAAGAATCATTATCTAAGTCTACTCTAGGAAGTGAAAAATTAATTAGCATACTTAAAGCCCAAAAAAGCTCTACTGATAGGAATGGAATTGGTTTCAATTATGGAAGATCAGCATCCAATTCCAAAACTATTTTTATAAAGGCCATTTACTTATATTATGATCCTATGCATAAATAATCATATGAGTATCAACTAAATATTTGCAAAAAACTACAAGTTCATCAATTATTAGTTCTACGATCAACAGAGATTTTAAAAGAAATGAAGAATTATCTAAAAGCTGATGTGAGAAGTGAGATAAGGGTTAGCAATAAGTTGGTTTAGGTTTGGGTTTTCTAAGACTCAAGCTCAACCTAGAATTTTTTATTGAAGTAGTTCGAGCCTAATTTATGCGACCTGAGACTAAGTCCAAGCCTAATAGGACTTTGGATAGACTAAAGTCGAACTAGGAACGAATAAATTTGCCTGAGCCTAAGATTAATTGAGTTACTCCTATTTTGAAGCCCAATCATGCTAGGCTAGGTTTGAAAATTCCAACTCAAATTAACTCAATACCTTCTTCATCATCACTATACTACATAAAAAATCATAAAAGCATGACCTTTTCATTTATGATTTTCTCAAGTTTTCTTGTAAACAGATAGAAACTCAACGAACAAAGATATGAGAATCTTTATTTTAAAATCGAAATAGAGGACTGCAAGAAACAAAAGTAACTATTATCAAATGAAAGGAAATATATCATCTAAGTGAAAACTTTGAAAAGGAAGTAAAAATCACACACAAAAGAAATTAGAACAAAAAGACGAAAGAAAAGATATACTCTGTAGTAACAAAAACATTCATCAATATTAACCCAAAAAAAGAAACCATCAAAGGAATTCAAAAGGAGGAACAAACCTATAGAAGATGTCTTTCGGGTTCACCACTTAAGATCGAAGAAAATTTCTCTCTCACACGTGATCAAAATACAAGTACATCATCAGTATTATAATTAAATTTCAGCATGTGGTTAGTTGTTTCTCTTGTATTTTGCAAGTTGTAATGTACTAGAACTCACTTTTGGTTGACTATTATGACTTAATTTAATTATTCATAGCTTTTTGATAAAAAAGAAAGTATATCAAAACAATCAAGGGTTTGATATATTAGATAAGAAGAAGAAGAAGAGAGATACATACATACAAAGAGAGAGGAAAGTTCTTCATTATATCATCATAAATCAAAACCTTAAAATTGAAGATGTTAGTATTGTGGTACATAGGCAGTAATGTTACTGGTTGGGTCGGTCGTGCTTGGCCCGGACCCAATCATAACGACCCATGGGCCGATCGGTCTATCTCTCAAAGATTGGTCCCACGCCTATCGGCTATACTAAGCCCAGGCCTAGTCCACGCATCCATGACTCAATCATAGGTGGAAGTCTCCCATGTATACGTAAAGACTCAAACCTAGCATCTGTTCCTTATATAAGGTAAAACTTAGCCATAATAGAGGTACGTGATCATAACCCTAGTTTTTTCTACTCATAGCGATCC
>JANIJH010000225.1:37217940-37228407 GCA_024520975.1 Erythroxylum areolatum
GAATCTGAGCTGAGGTAAATTAGGGTTGTTCAAAATCCGGAGCGGCGCAACAGCCGAAAGGATGTACGTGATAGCTGCACAACGGTTACAAAGACTGTTCGTTTCAGATTCTGAAAATCTGTCAGAGGGCACGCGCCGTCAGTAATAATTAGATAAAGTACATTCACGCGCTTAGCATAGATGTTTGCCTGAACTCTCTTGGTACGAGCTGTCACGCAACAAATGTCGATGCCAACCGATTGGGACACTCAGCCGCCCGGTCCCAATATGAGCAGTCGCGCACTATGCATGGATACCCAACCGATCGGACCTACTACGAACTGTCCCATAGACGAGCTACAATGTTAATATTCGACCGATCGGGCCTACACCCGAGCTGTCCCACAGACGAGCGACAAGATCTTGGTATACTCCTTCGACCCTTCTCCTTGCTCAGACTCGAAGAGTAAGGGGCTTATGGTTGGGTCGGTCGTGCTTGGCCCGGACCCAATCATAACGACCCATGGATCGATCGGTCTATCTCTCAAAGATTGGTTCCACGCCTATCGGCTATACCAGGCCCAGGCCTAGTCCACGCATCCATGGCCCAATCGTAGGTGGAAGTCTCCCATGCATACGTAAAGACTCAAACCTAGCATCTGTTCCTTATATAAGGTATAACTTAGCCATAATAGAGGTACGTGATCATAACCCTAGTTTTCTCTACACACAGCGTTCCTACCCTCACAAAAAGACTAATTTGAACGTCGGAGGGACTTATCGGGAAACAACCCCCGACGTGCCTTCCTTGTTTTGCAGGAACCTTCAAACAGGAGCTCTCGTGAGAAGCAGTCAACTCCATAGATCCAAACGGCAACGTGCAATTCCGCCAGAACCAGGCTGAACCAGTTACAATTTGAGAAAATTTTACATGGAATCAATCCGAATTGAGTTTGTACTTTTTATGTTGCTGTCAACTACAGATTGTACACAGGTAACGAAAAGACTCGAGGCCCATCCCACCCAACTGCCAGCTACAGGGCTATGAATAAGCCACGTCATCACCAGTAAACATATGCCACGTGTCATCTTCTCAACTGCTTAAATCTCTGGACTCTTAACAACTTGGAAGAATGGCCAGTCTCTCTTCATTTTCCTTCTCTCTTCGTGGGGAAAAGCTATTACAGCCTTCTAACCGCGCTTTAACGCTTTTGTTCCTTACCCAGTACAAGCCTTGTGCTTGCTTCAAGATCATGAGCTTGCATTCTACGTCATCTGCCACCGTAATGTATGAGGTACCGGGGCTAGACTTTGAAGAGATAGACCATGTTGTTGAACAAACCTTTGAAAGATACACCTCAAAGACGATGAAGAGGAATGGTGTAGGGACTGCCATTGTCTGGTTCAGGAATGATTTAAGAGTATTGGACAATGAGGCTTTGTACAAGGCTTGGGTTTCATCTGAGATGGTTTTACCTGTTTACTGTGTAGACCCTCGACTTTTCCAAACCACTTACCATTTTGGATTCCCTAAAACAGGAGGTATTCGCATGACATTCGCATCCATACTAAACCTGTTTTTACTGTATTTAGATCTTCTCGGCGGGATGGGTTTTGACTCTTATAAGAATGAAATGTGGCTGTCCCTGTTCTGTTTGAGTTTCGGATTTGGTTTTCTTGTAATTGGGCGAGCACTATCTTAAGTGTGACGTTCTGCTTTTATGGTTGAACAGCTTTGCGAGCACAGTTTCTCGTGGAGAGTTTAGCTGACTTGAGGAAGAATCTGATAAAGAAAGGACTCAACCTGCTCATTCAACAAGGAAAACCAGAGGAAGTCCTCCCTTCTCTTGCCAAAGCTTTTGCAGCCCACACAGTTGAGCAGTTCAATACATGTGTTGTTTCATTAATCTGTTAATGTATTCCTTTATATGAATTTTATGTTACTGCATCCATAACTCTGTTATTTGATACACAAAGTACAATCTATTTAGGTGTTTGCGCAAAAAGAAACGTGTAGTGAAGAGCTAATGGTCGAGAAATTGGTGAATAAAACACTTCAACGAGTACATTTACCACCTATTCCAGAGAAGTCAAGCAGTCAGACTGGTACAAGGGTTCCTATACTTCAGCTGGTGTGGGGCAGCACAATGTACCACATAGATGACCTTCCATTCAGCGCCAAGAATGTACCTGATGTGTATACTCAGTTTCGTAAGGCATGCCTCTTCTAATTCGATTTCCACTTTTCTTCGAAGGTCTTTACTCTTTATATTTAGTTTATGGATGGTGCTACCTTACCAAACTTTGCAGTCTGTGGAAGCGAAAGGAGCTCCGCGAGGGTGTGTTAAAGCTCCAGTGTGTCTTGCACCACCACCCCCTGTTGAGGACTGGGGAGGTGTTCCATCAGTTGATCAGCTTGGTCTTCAACCTCAGAAGGCAAGGGTTACTTTACACTTACGAACAAAATCTAGAACGTTGATCAAATGTGATATGTATCTTAAATATATAGAAAGGGGTTCAGTTCTTTCCGTATCTTGCTTCTCCTTTTAAAGGTTAGCAGAGGAATGAAATTTTTGGGAGGCGAAAGTGCGGCTCTGAGCAGAGTATACGAGTACTTTTGGGAGAAGGTAAAGTGGAAATTGCTCACTACTATCTCTTTTAGTGCTTGATTAGATGACAACCATTGACGGTGTGTAGTATTTACTTTCCTTTGGAGTTGAATGTTTTGGACCAGCATGCTTTTTCTGAAGCAATTCGTAATTTCCAGAATCTTGTATTTGTGTAACAGGATTTGCTAAAGGTATACAAGGAGACAAGAAATGGGATGTTGGGACCTGATTACTCGACAAAATTTTCTCCCTGGTTGGCTTCAGGAAGCCTTTCGCCCCGTTTTGTATATGAAGAGGTTCATGACTTCTGATCCATACTGCTGCTTAGTAGCTTTTACCTTTATATTCTGTGTATTGTTTAATAAGATTTTTGGATTGACTTTCTTTAGGTAAGGAGATACGAGAAAGAAAGGCATGCTAATGACTCCACATACTGGTTTTTATCTCTCATCTCCAGAAATCATAAATGCGTTTTCTTTTGTTTGGTGGCACTCTCCATCATCACACTGTATCGTTTTACAATGTCTGAAATCAGTTTATGTTTCAGGGTCTTGTTTGAATTGATATGGAGGGATTACTTCAGATTTCTCTCGGTCAAATATAGGAATTCTCTTTTCTATTTAGGTACAAGTTCTCCTTTGAATTCAATTCACGTACGGATTATTAAAACCTCAACTATAAACTAAATTTGCCTTGTTGAAAATAATAAAAGCAGTGATCAGATAAGCATTGAAGTAGAACGTATAGCATAAAAGTGAATCCAGAAGTTCTCCTATTTCATTTCCTGAATTCAATTTCTGTCTGTAGGTGGACCAAGAGAAGTGGAACGTCCGTGGAGTCTAGACCAGAAATTGTTCGACTCCTGGAGAGATGGCTGTACAGGGTATGATTTATCACATTCTTCGTTATCTGTTAACTCCTTTACATTCTCATTTACATCCAACTGCCTTAAAGAGATATAACTTTGAATTTACAATAGCACAATCTGATCTTTTCCTAAGCTGTCTAAATATGGTCAGCGTTTTGAACTTGTAGGTACCCTCTCATAGATGCCAATATGAAAGAATTAGCCTCTACTGGCTTCATGTCTAATCGAGGAAGGCAGGTATATATGACTATCCACAAATAACATTTGCAGTATTCTGGTCTATTATGTCTTATCTGGACAACTTAGCTATCAACAAGTAACTATGTTCATTAATCATCTACCACGAACATGCTTCTCTAACATTTCACAGATTGTTTGCTCCTTTCTCGTTCGAGATATGGGCATTGACTGGAGGATGGGAGCTGAATGGTTTGAGACATGCCTTTTGGATTATGACCCTTGTTCCAATTATGGGAACTGGACCTATGGTGCAGGTGATGCATATGGTTGTTTGTTCATGCTTATTTAAGACTTGTGTTTGTAGTTCAAATTTAGACTTGAATTTATGACCCTGCATGCATATATAGATATAGGCATGATTAAAGATTTTTCTTTTTGGAAGGTAATTAATTCATTTAAAGTAGACTAAGTAATACAAATTGCCAAACATAACAATGGAAAGGAATCTAGATAACCAATAACAGAATGCTAGTCACTAATCATCTAAAAGAGCTTTAATTTTACAATTAACGAAATTATGTCCCTCAAGTCATTTGTTGTAACCAATTGTTTCATCTTATGGAACCATTTACCTTTTGCTTCATCTATTGACTTTTGTTGCTCCTGTTTACATATCATGTTGTTCTTGGTCCTCCATATTAGTTGTATAATTGTGAATGAACACCTTCTTGTCCCATTTAGTGTCTAGTTTGAGTGCAATAGCCCAGTTGATGATCTGTGGGCAGTCTACAGATGGTGAAGAAATACTGAACAGATCCAAATGGGTGAGCCATAAACATTTTGAGTAAAATCATTTAAGTAACCAGTGGTAATGGTTTTCCTCGGATAGTCTGCACGACACACACATTCTGTTTTCTATTTCAAACTTAATGTTGTCTCTAGTGTTAAGTTTCTGGAGCACTGCAAGCAATAAGAGGAAGGAGATTGATGGTGGAGTTGTTGTATCCCATACTAGATTTGTCCAGTTAATTCTCTGACCATAATCCTGTATGAGTCCCCTACATGAAGGGTGGTGAATAACTTGGTGGAGTCCTTTGTCCATATGATCCAACCATTCCCCTTTTGTAGGGAGAGCACTCATTCAGCAGTAGTATAACTCTAGAAGAGCCTTGAGAACTACAGAATGGCCAATGCCACTTACCATTAGAGATCACGTGAGCTACTTTATTTGAGGGAGGAATAATGGATTGTAGTGTACTAAGGTTGTGCAATTTGTATAATGGGCCAATTAAGAGCCAATTATCATACCAAAAACTTGTTTCCAATCCATCTCTAATGCTGTTTTTAACATGATCCTGCATAAAACTTCTAGTTGTGAAGATTCCCTACAGTGTGTGAGATATATTTGTTTTCACTTTGAGGGACTAGATGCTTTCATTCCTTGTGTAATATTCATTTGATCCACTTGACCCACAGGTTGTCTTTTGCTTTACAGATGAGCTAAAGTCTCTTAGCCAATAATGTTTTGGATCTTGTTTTGGTTTTTCTTAGGAAGACAAAATGTGCTCCACTTTACATTAGGGACTTTAGAAGAATTTGTTGAGCCCTTCCATATGAATTCTCTTATCAGCTTGTCTATACTTTTCAGCACAACTCTAGGTAGAACCACATGGGATAACCAATATGCAATTAAGCTATTAAGCACATTGAGTGATAATTGGATTCTTCCTCCATAGCAAAGCCATTTATTGTCCCATGAATTGATTCTTCTTTCTATAGAGTTGATAAGAGGCTTGGAATCCTTAGAAGTAATTTTCAATGGGGAGATAGAAACTCCTAGATGGAAGTGATTCTAGCTTCCGGCTTCTAATTTCAAGAATCTGAAATCCTGTATTGCATGAAAGATAAATTGAGCTCTTATTGGGTTTGTACTCCAGCCCGGAGATCTCTTTGAAGGAGTTTAAGGAGTTTTTCATTATGTCAATTAACTTTTATTTGCTCCACACAACATTAGCAAATCATAAGCAAAAGCAAGTTGCGAAATCTTGAGTTTCTTACATCTATAATGGAACTTAAAACTCAAATTCCCCCTTGTTTTTAAGGCTGGTAATTCTATTTAGTATCTCCATTATAATAGTGAAAAGGAATGGGGATAAGGGAGCCCCATACCTTAGTAACCTTCCTACTTTAAATAGATTGGATGGTTCAACATTAATGACAAGTGCATACAAGACTGTTGTTGGGCATTGAGTGGTCTAGTCTACAAACCTTTGAGGGTATCCGAGAGTTTGGAGGGTATCCAGTATAAATTCCCAACTAACTGTATCAAATGCCTTGGTGAAGTCGATTTTATTGCACAACTTTTGATATGTTTATTGTTGGAATATCCCCTAAAGAACTCTTGAGCTAGGTAGATGTTATCACCAATGTTTTTACCTTTTATATATGCTCCCTGACTTGGATTGATGAAACTTTGGAGAATTTCCTTAAGTTTCTTAGCCAAAAACCTTAAGAGACTACCTTGTAAATGACATTGCAACACGAAATTGGTTTGTATTCGTTCAAGTTTTTTGGATTAGAAACTTTGGAATTAGGTTGGTGTATGTTTTGTTTAACTCAAGAAACATATAATTGGATTCAAAGAATTCTTGGACTGTTTTGATGAATAACTCTATTAGTTAGGAGTGAGGCTGCGTAGTACTGGACCTTCCTAGACCCTACGTATCAGTGGGATTTATACTGGTTATTGTTGTTGTTGTTTTCATAAATAAAGGACCAGTAGTGCTCTAAGAGAATTGAAATAATTTTACGTTGAAGTCGTCTGGAATTGGGACTTTGTTAGGGTTGAAAGAAAAAAGAGTGGATCTGATCTCTTCTTGAGTGACTCTCCTTGTTAGTTCTACAGTTTGTAGAATTGTGATAGTTTCCCTCAAGGATTCTCAAATGTCTTATGGAATTGAATTAACCTTGGGACTTATTACAAGCAACTTTGCATAGTAAATTTAAGCCATTGATTTTAGATTCTCCTGGACATTAACTAATGAGCCATCTAGAGTCCTTAGGTATACTATCTTAGTCTTGTTCCTTTTGCCCCTGATTATTACGGAGAAAAAAAAACAGTATTCTATATTTTGAATAATGTACATGTACAAATCTTATAGGCATTACATGATGCTAAAAAAGAAAAAAATCATATAGCTAATTTTTGGATTTTATGGAGTTGACTAAGCCTATAATTTATGCATAAATTACAACTCATCAATCCCTAAGTATCTGCCATAATTTTTAAGTATTAGTAGTAGATCTTTTCTACACTCCCCCTCTAGCTAGTCTAAAGATGTCTTCCATAGCCAGCTTGCCAATTAACTTCTCAAATTGTTTCTTCTGCAGTCCTTTTATAAGAACATTTGCAACCTGTTCACCAGCAGATATATATGTCATGCAAATCTGTTCATTCTCTATCTTTTCTTTAATGTAATGCTTGTCTACCTCAACATGCTTGATTCTATCATAGAGAACAAGATTATGAGCGATTGAGATTGCAGCCTTATTATCGCAGTACACCTTTATGGGAGAAGTACTTATGAACTTCAATTCATCTAAGATCCTTTTAATCCACAACACTTCACAAATTCCACGAGCAACTGATCTAAATTCAGCTTCAGTACTGCTTCTTGCCACCACATTCTGCTTTTTTCTTTGCCAAGTAACAAGATTACCTCCAACAAAAGTACAATATCTAGATGTTGACCTTTTGTCAATTGTACTTCTAGCTCAATCTGCATCTGTGTATACTTCAATTTGTAGGTGACCATGCCTTCCGAATAGTAGGCCCTTCCCTGATGCACTCTTTAAATATCTTAGGATTTTGTATGCAACTTCAAAATGTTATGGACTTGGAGAGTGCAAAAATTGGCTTACCATACTCACTGCAAAGGCTATGTCTGGATGAGTATGTGACAAATAAATCAGTCTACCAACTAATCTCTGAAATTGTTCTCGATTCTTGACTTCTTTTGGTTTGGCATGTTGAAGTTTCACATTGGGATCAATGGGTATTTCAACAGGCCTTCATCTGAGTAGACCTGTCTCTTTAAGAAGATTTAGCACATACTTTCTTTGAGAGACAAAGATACCTTTTTTAGATCTAGCAAACTCCATTCCTAGAAAATAATTCAAAGCTCCCAAGTTTTTGATCTCAAAGTCTTCAGCAAGGGCCTTCTTGAGTCTTTTGAGTTCATCAAGGTCATCACCTATTAAAATAATGTCATCAACGTAAACGATCAAAATAGCAATTTTTGCTTCTTTTGAATGTTTATAAAATGTCGTATGATCTGCTTGACTTTGCATATATCCATAGGCCCTTACAGCTTTTCCAAATCACTCAAACAATGCTCTAGCAGATTGTTTGAGTCCATACAGTGATTTCTTCAGCCTGCACACTTTCACTTCACCAAGAATTTTTTCAAGACCAGGTGGTAGACTAATAAATACTTCCTCTTTTAGGCCCCCATTAAAGAATGCATTTTTTTTTACATCTAATTGATGTAAAGGCCAGTCAAAGCTAACAATTAATGAAAGCAAAACACGGATTGAGTTAATTTTTGCAACCGAGACAAAGGTCGCGTGGTAATCAATACCATATGTTTGTGTAAATCCTTTTGCCACTAATCGTACCTTGTACCTCTCTGCACTACCATCAGCTTCACACTTAACTATAAACACCCATTTACATCCTACCACTTTCATATCCTTTGGTAGATCGACCATCTCCCAAGTCCCATTCTTTTCCAAAGCATCCATTTCTTCTAAAACTGCTAAATTCCAATCCGAGCTATCTAAGGCTTCTTGAATGGTTCTTGGGATAAACAAATTAGAGATACTTGAGGTAAAGGCTCTATGAGAAATAGATTATCGATGGTAAGACATATATTTAGCAATGGGATGTTTGGTATAGGTTAAGACTCCCTTTCTAAGTGCTATAGGGACCAAGATCAACATTAGTAGGAATTGGATTTGTCAAAGGAAGAGGATTAGAATTACCTGAAGTGTTGGATGAACCATTGCCTGAAGATAGTGGTTGGTCTTGCACTAGAGTAGTGGATAGATCTTTATTTTGATGAGTACGTCTCCTGGCATAAACACGAAGCTTTGAGCTACGATTAAATGTTCCTATCCTAGGATTTCTCCCCCTCTTTGTAAATCATCTATGTTTGACATTGGCAGATTAGTACTTTCCTCTTGTTCATTATTGTGTTTAGGAAAAAAAATGTTAGGCAGTGGAATAGATGTTTTCCAAAACTGATCTTCGTTTCCTATCTCACCCTGAAGATAGTTTTTTCAAAATATGGTTGACCTTCAACAAAAGAGAGATCCATACTTACAAAAATCCTTTTTGTTCAAGTATTATAACACTTATATCCCTTTTTATTTGGTGCATATCCAATAAACACACATTTTTCTGCCCTCGGATCAAGTTTAGATCGAATTCAGCTAGGTATTGCACCCGAAAATTTTTAAGGGTAAATCAGAAAAGAGTCTACTTTTCGGATAAATTTTTTTTAAACATTCTAAAGGTGTTTTATATTTTAATACACGAGTAGGCATCCTATTTATCAAGTAGCATGTTGTTAAAATTACATCTCCCCGTAAGTATTTAGGTTCATTAATTGAAAACATAATAACACGTGCAACTTCAAGTAAGTGTTTATTTTTTCTTTCTGCAATGCTATTTTGTTGAGGAGTGTCAATACAAGTAGATTGATGTTGAATCCCTTTTTCTTTTAAAAATTCCCCAACAAATGATTGAAATATTATGTTCCATTATCATAATGAAATATCTTTATTTTTGTTTGAAATTGGTTTTCAACCTTATGAAAAAGTTTTTTAAAGCATTTTTTACTTTCAGATTTATCGTTCATCAAATATATCCAACACAATCGAGTGTGATCATCTATAAAAGTTACAAACCATTTTTTTCCCGAATATGTGGCAATTCTTGAAGGGCCCTATACATCACTATGAATCAAACTAAATGGTTTTAAGGCACAATATGGTTTTGGATTGTAAGTAGAACGATGACTTTTTGATAAAAGACAACTTTCACATTTAAAAGATAAACGATTCACGTTTTAAAATAAATCTAGAAACAAGTATTTCAAATATGAAAAGCTAGGATATCCTAATATAAGATGCCGAATCATAATTTTTTCACGAGTAGAAAGAGAACTCATACTAGTACTCAAGCCTTGAGCTTGTTTAGTCTTGAGAAGGTTTTCATCAAAGTAATAAAGACCATCAACCATTCTAGCACTGCCAATCATCATCCCCTTGTTCAGGTCCTGAAATTCACTGTCAGAATTTTTAAAAATAACACAGCAATTAGAATCTTTAGATAGTTGACTCACTAATAAGAGATTATAAGCAAGATTAGGGATGTAAATAACAGATTTAAGGGTGATTTTTTTTCAGAATTTTTACAGATCCTTTCCCTGCAATAGATGAGAAATTTCCATCTGTAATTCTGACCTTTTTATCATTAGAGCAAGGTGAGTACGAAAGAAAAACATGAGAAAGGTTTGTCATGTGGTCTGAAGCACCTAAATCAATAATCCAAGGTGGGAAGTGGAATGACAAGAAAAGGCATTAGATTGTCTGTAACACTCAAATACCCCCTGGGAGGATACATGGATGCCACCCAAGACAAAACAGACAAAACCAAACATCACACTGATATTTATTTTATTTAGTAACGCAAACCCACACACATATATTACATATCGTAAATCTCAGAACAGAAATCCAAAGAATATTTACAAGTCCAAACAAAGG
>JANIJH010000225.1:37244829-37260582 GCA_024520975.1 Erythroxylum areolatum
GATGCCGTGGTATAACCTGCAAACACCCTCCACGGTATAACCCATAAACACCTACGGGTGGGGGGTGGGGTCCAACATTGAGACTATTCATTAATAAACTAGCCTTATATGTGAGTTTTGTTCACCCTTATTATTTATTAAGGTTACTACTTTTGTTGTTGCTAAATTTAACCGAATAAAACTTATTTAGTAATTTATATGGTTTTCCCTAAAGTATAAGATACTATGGTTTTCTAGCACTAAAGGATTTATTCTCCTAGTGCACAAATTCTACTTCACCTATTAGTCCTTTATAAAAATTTTAAGATTGAATCTATAGTGGCTAATAAAATATTCAACATTAAGATTAAGAGATATATTCAACAAATGAAATAATGAACTTATGTGTAAATAATTGAATAAATACTTACAAGCTAATCCTTAACCCTAAAAAGTGTTTCTATCAATTAATATCATGGAAACTAAATATAAACAATTAAATAACAATATAAAAGAAAATATTAGACAAAAAGAATACAAGAACATATCCCAAGCTCTTCCAATCGTTGCTCTAATTCTTCTTCGAATGATAAGAAAAAAAAGTTATGAAAAACTCAACCAGAAGTCTTTAGAAAGATGTTAAGAAAAGGGGTAATGTAAGGTCTTTCTAAAAATACCTAAGTTAACTCTAATACAAGTATTTACAGATATTGTTTCAAAAATAAAGATCGAAATGACTTGAACTTGAAGATTAATGTGTACTCATAAAATGTGTCAAAAAATTATTGGATCAACTCTAACACCAATGTTGGCCTTACTCTAGAACTTTTAATCTTCATCAGTCAAGGTGTAAAAGATGTCTAATACTAAGTTATAATTGGTACCAATTTTACTTTTCTTCTTGTTATAAATTCAAGATGATTCTAGTGCCAATCTAAAACCAACTTTAATGTCAGTCTTATTTTGCTTCTTAGTTTCTCAGACCATCAAGAAAGGTAAGAGCCTATTATCTCAACAAGTTTGGCATCTATTATGCTTTACTTTATCAATTTCTTATTTTTTGTAAAATCTTCGAGTTAGAATTATCTCGCAAAGTCTCCTACAAAGTTGTTTTCCCATCTTTTTATCTTTCAAATGACGGAAATATCATCGAATTTACAATTACAAGGAAAATTGCACTAAGTCTCATTTATCTCCTTAAATTCATTTTCTACAAAAACAACCAACAAAACATACATACATATAAAATATGTTATAAGGTTCTAGATACCAAGTAAATTAACCCTAAATAATAAGTAAAATATTAACCTATCAAACTCACCTACACTTAACTTATTTCTTGCCCTCAAGCAAACAAACCTATAGGGTGAAGTGTTGTCCCAATAAAAAAGTGTATAGTAATAAGCTAATGGTCGCGAAGATGAGGATGCTCTATTAGATTTGCAACCTTACTAGAAGAGATAAAATCAGGAAAGTAATGGTAAGAGACAAATTAAGGGTGACTAATATCAATAGAAGATTAAGAGAGACAAGGCTTGTAATAGCCCACTACCATAGAGTATATACCCGAACATCCAGAGGACATTCAAGTACATATCCTATGACAATGGTATGTTAGAACAAGCATAATCTCTTAAATGGAGTCATAAAGAATATACAATACTTAAACCTGAACACTTGATTTCATTCATTGACAAAGTTTACATTGTAGTCATTGAAACAAATATTTACAATCCTTATACAAAAGTTCTATATGTTAAAGAAACTACAAAATGCAATCTATAACTCCTTTGTTATCAGCTGACAGACCTTTGAGCTATATCTTAATCCAAAATGTTCCTCTATAAAATCCTAGGAATTAGGTCTCCTATTTCGTACCTGAAAAGTCACGTTGTAATTTTTGATGAATTTTATGAACTCAATGAGTGAACCATCATTGATGATCTCACTCAGTTCAAATACACAATTATCATATAACCAACCATTTTCATAGACATTTTCCATTTCAATAAGACATAATGAATGATGCCCATTTCATATACATTCTTTCAGAACATGTATAACCCAATCAATCACATTATCATGGCACATCACTTTATCATCACAATTTTAAAAAAGGTTTAATAATCAAATATTTCATAATCATAAATATACAAATGCAGACACATACAAGATTCTAGATTCGTTATTATTTGTTGTGACTGAGTGCCTTTCAGATATAGATACAGATATTGGCCTATTAGGCTCAGTCAGATACAAAAATCATGGAGCAAGGCTCTACGTGTAGAATTCTAAGCTTAAAGCTCTTTTAGACAGGCTACTCTAATCACAATGCCTTTATCTGAACATGCATTTTATTAAATGCATCAAATAGCAGAGTATGCCATGAATAGCATTCACTTATGATGCACAAACAGAATCTCATATTCATCAAACCTAAGTCTGGTATTCAACTTTTTTTGAGCATACACATATCATTCAGAATTCAGATGCAAATAGAATACTTCTAATACATTCCCAAATATCAAACTCCTCAGACCATTAAAGTCTGGAATTCACAAATAAATCACAAACAGTTCAATAATTGGAAGTTAAACAGAGTAAATCAATCCTAGGAAGATCATTTAGGTTAACTCACAGTACACTCTAGTTTATGCTGTTGCCTGGATGGTCCGGTAATGTCTAAATGATGTCTGACTTAAGTGTCTAAAATCATACAATTCACAGATAATTCACATTACAAAGTCGATCAATCGAATACTTATTCATTTTGCACAAATATATACGTATGTCATGTTCAATGCATGCCCAATGACTATTTCAGGTACTTTTTTTCTTTATTCACATCTCATGATCATTCATACTTCAAAACTCATATATTTCTAATTTGAAATTAGGTTTATTCCTCAATAATACAAATTTATTCTAAGTTCAACACTTAATCATGTACTAAGGTTCATAGCTCAATACATTTGATTATTATAACATCATCAATCAATCATTTATCAATCCTTTCTTAGTGAATTCAGATGACAATGAATTTTGGTAGAGAGGAAGGGAAATGGTGAGGAGCTTGTGGTTAAAATTTCAAGTCAATCGGAGGTCTAGAGAAGAAGTTGTGGTCAAAAGTTGTCAAACAGTTGTGCACCTTCACTGTCACAATCGTGCTTGTGCATGATCATGCACTTCCTAATGTTTCCTCTCTGTCACGATCATGCTTTTGCGTGATCATGCAACCCCCTAATGTTCCCTTTTTGTCATACATTCTTCTAAAAAAATGTTCCCATATGTCTTAAATTTCTAATGAACTAAAATTCATTCAATTAGGTTCATTATTCCTAGAGTTATACCCAAAATACTACAAAATGTTCTCAAACAATGACAGAACCTAAAAACTCAACTTTAAGCCAAATTTTGAAACTCTTAGAGACAGAATTAAAATTCAATTCCTGCGTCAAAAATATGTCCATGTGTCTATAATTTAATATAAACTTAACATCATCCCATTTTGATGTCTACATATCAAGATATGGCTAAAACACAGATGCATATTCAGTGAAAACACTACAGGTAACATATTCTAGCAATTCTTCTTTCACTTTTCCAGATGTTTTTACACTTTATACCAAAGTTAAAACAACCTCTTTACAGTTCATCAATTATACCTATTAGGCCTGAATCATACTCCAATTCCTCATCAATAACATCTCCAATTCTAGTTCAAAATTATTCAATTGATAGCTCACAACTCATTGTCTTTCATGCATCAAAATCAAATCAAAAACTGTTACATTATTATGCATATAGTCCTAGTTATTTCTCAATTCAAACACACCTAATTAACATCTTTCTTTAGCATAAATCCACCTTTATTATACTTCAAATCTAGACCTAATTCATCCATGAATCAATCTATGTCTCACAGTTTTCATCCACCAAAAGCAAACATAGAAACTTGCAAGTTCAATCAACATATTTTTAACACATATCACAACCCACATTAATTCAAGCATGATTCACATACTACTAAGCATGCCATAAAGATTAGATTGCCACTTATTTATTAGGCTAACAATTTAGCTCAAACTCCAGATTATACTAGTCCTCCAAGCTGGCAAAATTGATCACAAACTCAAGGTGAACATGAGCTAGTTTCGATAAAAACACAAGACAAAAAAACAACTAGTTTCTTAGTTGTTTTGTGAGAGGTTAAGTTGTGACTGTCGTGTCCCAATTTAGCTAGAGTAAAAACTAGAATATAGAGAAAAGTTTGAAGCAATTTTTGGTGGAGAGAGGTGAGGAAAACAACAAAAATGTTGCTGCTAGAATTTGCTTCATCAACATGCTAGTTGTTAATAACTTATAAAGGCATATGTCCTAAAACATGCTAGCCATTTGTTCAATAATTATGCTGCCACCAATCCACTCATTATATTGCCATTTGTCACCCTTTATCAATCCACATGGCACTCCAAGATTGGTCCACTTGTCACATACTAATTTATTCAATTGTCATGTAATTACTAGTCCATTTGTCACCAATTTGACTATACTAAACGTCACTCAATTTTAGGCTTAACATCCTAATCTTCATATATCAATTTTTCTTACCGCTTGGCTTTTTGTTCTAAACCAAATGTACATTTAATTCATTAATCTCCTAATCAATAACATTTAATCCCAATTTACTCATTAAAATCTAAATATACCAAAATTTAAGACATACCAAATCACAATTCACATCATGTTCACTTAACTTCTTCCATACCCCGGAATAAGTCAATTGAGTGCATATGTTGTCTTTGTAATATGTTCAAATATAAATTCGTGTTTGAATGTTAATTTTATACATGTATATGTAATACTTAATCTAGGGTTAAACCCTAAGCATATACCAAAAAAAAAATAGGATATCCCAAGGCTTTGGTGGTTCAAACATATTCAGAGGAGACACCTAACACTTTAGTGAGAAGATGCCAGAAGATTTTAATTAGAGACTGTAAGAGAAAAAAAAAAGGAAGGCCTAAGAAGAACTGGGGGAGGTGATAAATAATGATATAGCTGTTAGAACTTACTGACAACATGGTCTTTAAAACTTTCCGAACAAGGGAAAAAGGTAAAATTAGTGTACAGTAAAAGTAGAGCAATTAGAACTTTAAAAAATTAGATAAAAATCTATTTAGGCTAAATAATGTAGTAAAACAAAACTCTAAGCTAATGTTTTAGAGATATATCAAGGGCTAACAAAAGGAGATCCTACTAAGGAGCTTCTTGGAGTGGATGTAGGGCACAAAATTTAGCTAAAGGGACTGTCTTAGGTGAGTTTATGATAGCTTTATTTGAGAGAAGATGAATCACTAAGTTTTCAATGAATTCCTTCAGCTATAATGACCCCTCTAAAGCAAATAAGGATGAATCTAGATGTTTGAATAATTTCTATTCTAAAATTTGACTCTTAGGGACGAACTTATCACTTTGGAATGTGTCTCTGCTTGATAATGTAACCTACATGGATAATTTTTCAAAAATTAAAAGAATTCTATTCCAAAAGAATGATGCATATCCTTACATGAGTTCAATCAAGATATCTAACAAGAATTAGATCTGATTGATAGCCTAGATCATTTAAAAGAAACTAGGGAAAGATCATTAGCATATAAGAAAACTATATAGCAATATTTTACATTCGGATACCAATTGCTTAGTTTCATCCCCACCTAGTTGTAACTATTTTGGAGACTCTCACATCGCCAAATTTAATTAATAACTACTCTTTTATCCTAAATAATATGTTGAATTTGAATATTTTGAAGACAATTTGCCTTCCTTTAAATCTTCTTTGGTTTCTTTCCTTCCATATCTCGTAAACAGTTGTGCACAAAGCTATCCTTAGTAACATTTTATCATCTTTAGGGAATGAAGCATTGGAGATTTCAGTTATTATGTTATTACATATAATTGTTTTACTTGAGAAATTGTATGTCCTCCAAATAATTCCTTAAATATCTCTAGTAAAAGTGCATTAGAAGTAGAGATAATCTTGGGTTTCTAGCTTCATATTGTGTAGACTACATTACAAGTTTATCTTCAAACCAATTTTACCTTACTGGCTATGTATAATCTATTAAGCATTGTAAGCTACATAATGAAACCCATTATTGGAATATGACCTTTGAACGATATGACCTTATACTAGTTACTTTTGTGGTTTTTGTTAACAATTCATAAGCATACCTGTTGGTGAAATTTCCCAACCTGTGTCTAAACCAAATGACCTTATTCCTAATCTCTCTTCTCAAGCTATAACTTGGTATGGCCCCTTTTAAACAACCAAAACCATATATCTAATAAACCAAACGTTATCCTTGATTAGTTCTTCAACTATAGCATTAAACTTTAGCATATTCTTGACCTAAGAGATGTTAGGTATCAGGAAAAAGGACCCTTTTCACTCAAATTGTCAAACTATGAGATGGATTGTTTTCCATTGCTTATCAAGATTTTAATCTCCTTACAAAGAATTTCCCTAAGCTTGAGTATTTGGTGGAAGGTCCAGGATATGTTTTAGCTTTACTTAAAGTTCCAAAATCTATCTCCTCTTAAGTGGTAAGTATACATCCATTTAGTCCTTAAGGTATCCTTATCTATAAGAAGTTTCTATACCATCTTTGCTAGAAAGGGTTTGATAGAGATCTGAATTGATCTAATTCCAAGTCCCCCTTTTAGACAATTTATTCTATGTGACCTTGAAGCTTGTGTTTTTGCATCCATCTTTATTCCATTGGAAGTTTGTCAACATTGTTTCAATGTTTTTAGCAAGCTTCTTAGGTAGTACTATATGATGTAACTAATAAGTATATATATTGCATAAGATTGATCTCATAAGTTTTAGTCTACCAGTATAAGAGACACATTTGTTACACTATTGGTTTAATATTCTTCTAATAATCTTAAAAAGGTCCTTATAATCTTTATGAACGGGCTTAGATGTAGTTATTGGTACCTCTAAGTAGATAAAAGAAGGTTGCTGAAATATAAAGGTAGTCAAGGAAGTGAGTTATTCAGTGACGTGCAAAGCATCTCTAGAAAGCCTAATGAAGAATTTATTAACGTTCATTTCAATCCCTGATAATTTTTTGAACTTGTGGATGAAATTCAAAATGGTTGAGACTAATTAATGGTTTACTTTATAAAACATTAACAAATAATCAGCAAAGGATAAGTTAAAAAGTTTAAGATTTTCACATTTTCTATGGAATTTCAAAATTGGATTCTCCTAAATGTTAGAAATTGTGAGCCTAATGAATACCATTGTAAAATTGAGAAAAAGGTATAGGGATAAGGGTTCTACTTAGTTACCCCTCTTTTACCAATGAGTTTTTTCTCCATTTACCATTATACTTAAGGAAGTAGTAGTTACGTATTGCTTTATCCTGTTTAAGTACTTGAAAAAAAAACAAAAGAGTAGGAAGTTCAAAATGACTGAGTCAAAAGCCTTTATAAAATTAACATTTACACCACAGACCCTTTCCTTTCATATCCCTATAGCAACTCTTATGAAAGGAGGATGTTATCCCACTATATTCCTACCGTTGATGTAGGCTCCCTGTGTCTTGCATATAAATGAGCCAATTACCCCTTTTAGTCTCTATACTAGAATACTGGAGATAATTTTATATAAAGTGTTGTAAAATGAGACTGGTATAAAGTCCTTTAATTTACTTAGGTTTGGTACTTTAGGGACTAAACAAATATGGGCCTAATTTATCTCCTTTAGAATGATTCCACTATTGAAAAATTCCAAAACTACTTTTTATACATAGTGTTTAGTCCAATGCTAGGTTTCTCTAAAGAAGTATGCATTAAATCCATTTGGACTAGATTCCTTAATTTTGAATCTAGTTTTTCAAATGTAATTGGCTTGGTGTGATTGTGATCTTGATTAATGGAGATAATAGAAGAAATAAACTCTTTAAGTTTATACACAAGATTCAATCTTTATTAAAGCCTAGAAATTCTCTGAAGTATGTTAGAGTCATATGCTTGATATTCTTTTGTCGCTATACTCTGTCTCCAATATCATTGGTTAGGAATGAGATTTCTTTTCTTCTAGTTAGAATATTTTTAAAATAGAAGGATTTGAATTTATCCCTTGGTTTAAGCCCAAAGATCTTTAAATTCTATTTTAGAGTTAAGTTATAAGCATTTAATGTTTTTATGTAGTTCTCTTATGTTTATCTCTCATCTATTCTTAGTATATTATCCCCAGAATCTATATAGATGTTGATTTGTGCCAAATCTAACTTTCTCTAAATCTCTTCGATATTTAAGTTTTTGCTTTCTGTCAAGATCCTATAGAAAATTTTTTGTGTTTCCTTCACAACTCAAAGCTTTCTTACACATTTAAACTACTCATATCCTTACACCTCAGTGTTTAGATCCCAAAACACCAACTCATGAAATCCCACATGCTTGGCTAGAATGTTAAGAAATATGAATGGAGTAATTATTGTTAGGCATTAACTAGGCTGTGTATTTCAATTAGGGAATGATCTGAGATTAGAGGAATATTGAAGTTAGATTTACTACCATGAAACTCAACTAGCCAAGCTTGGTTCAACAATGCCCTATCTAGCTTCCTTTTGAGATGTCACTTCCTATATTGTTTGCTAAACTAGATACAGTAATTCCCATTATATCTTAGGACCTTAACTTCCAAGGTTCTTAAACAAGCTTAAAATTACCAAATGATAGTATATGGAGATCTTATATTGTTCAATTGGGGTAGATGTGTAACTAGAGAGTTAAATCCTCTGAAATTACCTGTTAAATCTCCATTATAGATCAGTGAAGATACTTTAAGATGAAGAGGCAATCAATTCCTTAAATTAAGGAATTCAGAGTTGAGTATAAGAGGGCTACCCTCAAGCCAATTATCATACCACAGCCACATTGCTTCTTCATTCCCAATAAGTTGTTTAATGTAAAGGTAGCTAGTAACCCTCATCTTCATCATCTACTTGAGAATCCATGAGCCATGTCTTGTATAATCAACGTACCAGAAATTTACATTTTTAAGGTGTTACTCATGCGTCCATTTGATCCATAATGCTTATTGATTTACATAGAGTCTCCAAATTCTTTTACACATGAAAACCTTCTACATTGTTATGATGGAAATAATACCAAGTCCTCCATGCTTCTTCGGATTAGTCACTTCATTCTATTTTATCTTAAAACTTCTTTGACTAATCTATTTTGCCTATCCATAAGAAGGCTTTAAGTGTTATATCAATATCCTTAATAGTTTGTTTTAGCAAAGCAATATAGGTTGTCCAATGTAAGTACAAGTTGTTAAGTGCAGATATGATGAGTGTAAGTCTAACAGCATATGAGAGGAATTTTTTCCATGCATTAACTCTAGATTTTATTCTTTTAATGATAAGCAAGCAATCATTGTACTTAGGCTTACATGCAATGATAGGTACTCCTAGATAGCAGAAGAGAGTAGAGTGAACCTAAAGACTAGTAATTCTTCTAATCTCTGCTAAATTGCTCACATCAGCTGATAGAAAGAGACAGCTCTTCTCAGAATTAAAATGTAGCCCTAACCATTTGAAAAATATCTTAAGTGCATGCATCATTATGTTAAGTGAATGAACATCAACACCACACATGAGTATCAAATCATCAGCATACATCAAATGAGTGGGATTTAGGTGGCTGCATTGATATGAAATTGGAATCTTCACTTGTACGAGATTATATTATGTAGTCATTACTACATAAGCCCTTCATAGCCAATGTAAACAAATAAGGAGACAATGGATCACCTTGCTCGAGCCCTTTTGCTATTTTGAATAGTTTAATACGCCACCATTTATAAGCACACCCAAAAAAGGAGTTTGAATATAATTTATGATCCAATTGACAAATTTTTTAGGAAGATTCAAAACATCAAGGAAAATCCAAATGAAAATCCAACTAATATTATCAAATGCATAGAAAAAATCAATTTTCATAAGACAACTATTAAGTTTTCTATCAAAGTTGTAGTCCTTCAACAATTCTTGCAATAATATGATGTTGTCCCCAATGCTTCGGTCAGGAAGAAAGCTCTTTTTGTAGTACTTGTAATATCTGGGATTGCCAGCTTAAGTCTTTCGACTAGGAGCTTTGATATCACTTTATATATAGAATTACAATAAGTGATAGGTCATAGGTCTTTCATGTTCAATGGACGATGTTTCTTAGGCATCAGAAAAATAAATGTATGATTGATTTGCAAAGCAGCTAAGAGGAGCCAAATAACTCTTAAACTGTCTCGGTAAATAGCCTACCCGTGATGGCCAAATACTTTTAAAGAGCAACGTAGTGAAATTGTTAGATCCCAGAGCCTTAGAAGGGTGAAGATTAAAAAAGACTATTTTGACATCTTGTTTATATATTAGGGATATCATTATCTCTATGGTTTCATGATTAATTAGACACTCAAATAGTCTTTGCATGTTAGGGCTTAGAGTGGAAGAATCTGTTGTTCCCATCAGTTCAATGAAGTAGGTTCTTACAATTTCTTTAAGATTCTCCAGGTTTGTTTGATCCCTTCCCAAATGATCTTAAAGCATTGAGATAGTATTAGCATTCCTTCTAGCTAGTAATGAAGAGTGGAAGAATTTCATATTAGTGTCACCAACCTTGTTCCAATTGATTTGAGCCTTCTAATGGAGGACTGAGTTTTGAAATTTGAGGGCATCTTATTATGCTTGGATATTTTGAACTTTTGTTAATCTTAAAACAAAGTTATGAGGAGATTCATAACAATCTTTTTGTTTTAAGGCAAGTTGCTCCTTAAGAGTTGTGAGCTTAGTGTTTCGACTATGCATGAGAGACTTTGTATCCTTCTTCACCAATTGTAGTTTAACTATTAGCTGAAATGACTTATAACCTTCAACTATTGAACTTCAACACCGAATGATTATTTCAAGAAAATCTTCCAAATTAATGAGAGTAATGAAGAATCTAAATGGAGCACTCACTATTCTAGTATTTTTCAATCTCTATATAAATATGTAAGAGTGATCAAACAGTAAATTCTCCCCAAAATGAACAAAGGAATGAGGAAATTGATTCAGCCAAACATAATTCACATGTGATCAGTGACTTGAACTTATATCACACTAATTAGTTTAGCATTATATAGGCAAACTATTCAACCATTGTAATGTGAGCAATGATCGGAAATAAGTCCCCAATGAGTGCCCAAAAATTTTAAGCTTGTAAGGTTAAGATTTTCTTTTATTTTAGTTTCAAAAATACCTATAAGTATAGATTTCTTGTCCCTCACCATCTCTTTCACCAATGACTTCTTGAGAGGGTCATTAAGCCCTCTCATGTTCCATATTAGAACTACCATTCAAAAGGGATTTCCCTTTTTGTTTGGTATTTTGCTTCCCTTTTCTCATAGCTAATCTTCTTTTGGAAGAGTTAGACATCATCTTAAATTCCTCATATTCTAAAGTAGAAGTATTGGCCAGAGGGATACATTTATCCTTTGAGGTGGTCTCTAAGATTAGCTCAGTACTCCCCATACTAGAATTCTCATTGTGAGAGGTTTTAGAACTCACCCCTGTCTCAGCATTGCCTTCTATGTCTTCTTCAATTCTAGTAGGAACAAATTCAAGATTGACCTATGGCTTTGCTATATCATCTGAAACTTCTGCAGGATTGTTAGTTCCTTTCTTAATTTCTTTAGATAATGCACAAGTTGAAAGGCTAGAGATCCTACAACATGCAAACTCGTACCTTTTAGAATTATTGAGTTGAAGCAAGGGTGCTTAAGGAAGCTATTGTAAAATTTAAAAGGTGATTTCATCCTGCTGGCCTTATCACCTATATCAATTCTAAATAACTTTAGAATCAAATTGCTTGTTAGTCTAGTTAAATTGGTGACCTAAGTATTTTAGAGCCACCAATCCTGAGGAGATAACAAAGGAGCTTAGCTTATGAATAGATTATAGGAGTCTAGTACTATTACAAGACTTTAAGTAACAAAGGAGCTTAGCTTATGAATAGATTATAGGAGTCTAGTACTATTACAAGACTTTAAGTATTAACCTAAGCTTTATTAGGTTTAAGATCCACGTATAATCCCTTAGAACAATCCAAAGTGCCTACAAAGAATACCTTAAAGCTTCCATATCATTCCGCGGGTTGACTCTTATCTCATTCCTAATTAGTTGCATAAACCATAGTGATGTATATTTGTTTCTAAAAGCCTCTCAAGAGTAGTTCACAATGCAGATACTGGTCATAGTAGGTCCATTTGTTTAGATTCCATATTTTAGGATCAAAAGACATAATGATTCTATCATTAGGATGAGCCAGATGATTGCTAATTGTATCGCAATGCTTATTAAGGAACCAAAGACCCCTTTCTAAATGCCTCCAACTTTATACTGGTTTCAATTAACTAAAAACACTAGGTGTCCTCGGTTGTAAAAGGTCACTAAGGGCCAATTGTTGATTTAGGAAATTAATACCCCTAATATTTTAAGTCAAGATCTTCATTGAAAGGGTAAAGCATCCACATTCTTTCTTTTGGTTTTTCACCTAATCTTGGATTTATTCGTAGAATTTCCAAGAGTTTAGGACTTGCCTTCCTCTATAGAGATCAAGAGGGTAGTGAAAAAAGAGTTTGTGGTCTACTTATTGGATGTAACCATTGCTTCACTAGTTTTATTGGCATTGTTAGCACAGTTTGAGGTTAGATTTGGTTCTTACACTACCTAATTGGTATTTTCCAAATTTATTATAGCTTGTATTGTTTGATAAGGCTATGGGGCCACCCTAGACTTAGATTCCCTACTATTCTTATATTAAAGTTATGGTAATAGGGAGAAGTGTCTCCAAGTCAGGAATCATTCTCATCCTCTCTGGTATTTCCAATTTTATCTATCTCCTTTTCACTTTGAATTATCTCTCCATTATTAGTTTTAGAAGTCAGACCTCCTTCATGCCTTTTTTCAAAGGTCTCCCAAGGCAGCTGACTTTGATTGCATATTGCGAAAGGCATTCCTCTTTCGAAAGCCTGAACAACTTAATGGATTCTAGAAGTTCTCTTTCCATTAAGATCTCTATACAAACTCACAGAAAACTAATCCTACTAAGGAGAGTTGTGTCTTCTTCTAAGCTAATTAGTTTCCCCAGGTAGCTAGCAAGTACCTTAGCCCCTTAGCTGGCTAATATTCCAAGGGGACTTTATGGAGTTAACCCAAATAAGGATGGACTTCAACTTGTCCCTTTACAGTGTAACTCTTGGATGCCACTTCTTAATAAACATTGGTTTACCTTGGATGTTCTAAGACCCTAGTTCTATAATTCTTTGCATCGGTTGCTCAAAGGAGAACCTAAAGAAAAAAAAAGAAGCTATCTTCACTTATCAAGATATTCATCTTACTCATATTTTTCCATATCTTAAAGGCAATTGTTGAACTAAGGGGAGGACAGGCCTTTTGATAAGGAAGTATCCAATGAGGGAGGTCCTCCACTTTATGGCTCCCAGTTGAAGAATCTCCTCAAGAGGAGACACAGGTTTGCCTTCTTTAGTCGGTGAATGTATCAATGATTGTTAACCCTAACAAGATCTCCAACAACCTTATTCCAGGCCAATTTAGTATCTTTCTCAGATTGACTGCTGGTGTTAGGACTCTAGCATACATTTAGACTTAAGTTATTCTTACTCTTCCCATTTTAATGCTTTAAGGACCAACAATTTTATCAAACTTATCAAATTATGATATAACAACCTTAACTTGAGAAGTAATTTTTAAGTTATACATAAGATATTATTTTATCTTTAGTGAATTTCAAATACTTTCATTAGGTACATTAAAAGAAAAAGAAATTTTTGATCTTTTATGATTAGAAGGAAAATATTATTAACATACATTAAATAAAAATCAATGAGAATATTTTAATCTCACCATATTGTAATTATGTTAAAGTAAACTTATTGTTGAACTTTACTGTTATCTTATCATATTATAATAGGAGACACTAGTACCTATTAAGAAAGTTTGAAAAACCTTAAGAAATTTTTGAATTATTAATTCAATTTGAATCTATGTGAAATGAGCATCAAAGGACGTAAATGTCTTTGAATATCTTTTTTTGGTAAATATAATTTTTATGTTAGTATGAAAAAAATTTTAATTATCAAGTAGGAAATATAAATACTTTTAATTTTCTTATGTTTAACTCCATTAACGATATAGTATGAAAGAATTGAAAAAATGGCTAAAGTTGAACCTTGATTGCCACCTAAATAGATTAAAATTTGATTATCAAGTAAATGAGGTAGCAATGATAACTCTAATAAATAATATATAGTTTGATATGCTAGTTTAACGTCTAGCTTTCCCGTATAAAAATAAAAGGAAAGTACTACATATATAATAAAATATTATATTAAAATTTTAATAAAGATAATGTCCTAATAGAAAAAATTGACATTGAAAATTATGATGAATATAACTTTATTAATTGAAAATAGTTAGAAACGAAAATAATAATTGAGTAGATATTTAATTTAACAGCTGCTGAGTACCATCATACATCATTGTCAACCCCAAAATCTTTTCATATACGTGGGAGGAAAAGCATCATCAATTACAAGATTTTGTTAAATAAAAATAAAGTTAGTTATAAGGAATCTCATGTTCTAATCTTGCACTTTAATTATTCCTCCTGAATGGGAATATTATGGCATATAGTATAAGAAGCACAAAAAGTCCTAGAGCCGTTGAATTTATTAAATATTCAACTTTTGTATAATGAGATTGTGGCGGTGCTCTTTGTTACTAATAATAATACCTAATCTACCTCCCTAAATACCTTTTATTCCCTAGATCGTGGTTCCTGTGGGCAGCTACTTTGTTGATAGTTGTCCAAAATGTTATTACAGTACATATGCTTTCTGCTTTTGACGTAATGTTTCTTATATAGCTCTTTGTTTCATTACATTAGAAAAATTAATTGGGCATAGGGTACCGCTTTGAAAAGATTATAATCATTGTTTTCTTGACACTAATTACTTTGCCAGACATATACCACGATAACCAATCTTCTTCCATTTGCATTAATTCCTTCTTGTTAACAATCAATTTACTAATGTTTAATTTTGGCATCTATCCTTCAAAAGAATTAGAATTGAACTACAATTGGAAGTCGGTATTAATTCCTTGTTTTACATAAATTTCTATTCATACGGTTTAAGAATGTTACGTCCAAATTAAGCTTTAACTTAATGCTACTTGTACTCCACTTTTACTAAAATTGTTTAGTAGTAATTGATTGACTGGATAGCATCTGATTATTTATCACAATTTCAAATGCGATCTAAGGTAGATAAATCCTATCTTTCCATTAAAAAAAAAAACCGTAAAGGCAAGTGTAATCCTTAATTCATATGAAACTTGCATTAATAATAATAATAATAACACTTCCTTAGCATCACTTCTTGTGTTTTCGAATGTGCAGTAGGCCTTCAGCAGAAGCGGAAAAAGAGGGGGTTACCTTTGTTGTGATTCTCACAAGGAAATGGAACAGAAAAGATAAGGTTTTACATTTGGTTTGAGGGTTTGGGAACGAAGGAATGGAATGATTATAAAAAAGAGTGTTTGTTTTGGAGTTTTCATAACTAAGGGAATGGATTTATTCCATTAAATTTGGGAATCTACTAAACCCTCCAAATTGGGTGGGTATCAAGTTTTCATT
>JANIJH010000225.1:37260682-37282200 GCA_024520975.1 Erythroxylum areolatum
CAAACAACATTATTGGTATTAATACAGAAACCCAAGTTACAAACCAAACATTATTTTTTATTTTTCATACCCATTCTCATTCCCTTCTACTATTATACACATATCCATACCCAACCATGTGCTCAAACCAAACGCCTCCTATATGGGAGGGAATTAAAGAATTGTCCCCACTATATTCCTTTTGTCACACCCACAAAACAAGACTATGGTCGGAAAATCTGCCATTTTGCCCTCCCAAAATTTAAGCAATTATAATACTATAATTCTAATTAAAATTAGGATAAATGATATGAGATTCTCCTATAATTTAGATAACTTTTGAAGAACTTTTAATTTTTGAAATTTTTGAAAAAAACTCTATTTTTAATTTTTCATAAAATTCTTCTCTTAGACTTTCGTTACAAAATAACATCGAAACATACGTGGAACAAATATCACATGTAAACAAATCAAATGCTACTGATGTGATGATTCAATTTTGTTTTTAAACTTGACCTAAACTAATTAAACCTAACTAGTTTAAGTGCTGAGTTAAGTTTTATGTTAGTAGCATTTGATTGATTGATCTATAGTATTTATGGCACATAAATAAGTACTTAAAGGACTATAATCTAGATTAAGAGGGATCAATTTTTTTATACTTTCTCTTGAAGTAAAAAACATTCTATCTGTTCCTAAATACTTTTTTTCAAAAAGACTTCCAAACTAGAACTCATAAGGAAGAAAATAGATTTATGGATGGAATCAAATGTGCAGCATTTACAGACAAAAGTATTCAATTATTAGGAAAAATCAATATACTTTTAAATTTTGTATGTTTTTTTACATTTTTTATTTTTATTTTTTCCTATTAAATTCTGAATCGGAGTTTGAAGAAGGGGAAGAGGAAGAAGTCCTCAGCCCATAAGAAAAAAAAAAGCCAATTCTAGCCCTCTTATAGCTCACCTTACACCTATCTCCAATCTTGAAGAAGAAGTTTGCGAGTAACTTAAGATCATCAAACCAAATATTCAGGTATCAATTTTGGTTTATTTTATATTGCTTCTTATTTAAACTTATCAGTTTGTTAATTATTTGTAATAGCTCTTTACATGGGTGGTTGGAATATCTCTATTCTATACATTTAGCTTTTTAAAATAAATAAATAGAAAATAAGTGGTGTTTTTTAACAATAATTGCTATTTGTATAAATCTTTCCATTTTCTAATTCGATTTTATCCATTCATTCATAGAGTTATTTATTCGATTGCAGACTTTTTTAGAACACCTTGACATCTAGTGGCAGGGTTTCTCCTCTTTCTTCTTTTCTCTGCCTTAATGACATCAACTATTATTTTTAAAATAAGTCTAAGTATTTATCAAGAATAATTAAAAATTATAGAGATATCTCTAAAAATTTTAAAAATTAAAGATTTCTTTTAAATTTCTTAAACTATATAAACGGTATCGTTTACCCTCAAAACTATTGGCATCTCTTTTATAGCTTTAAGAAATGAGAACGTTTTTAGATCTTAAACTATTGATATAATTCTTATTGTTCAAGGCAATTCATCTTATAGATCAAATAGTCAAAAAGTCTCAAGTTATTATTTATGATAGTGTCATTGAAATCTTATATCTTATCGAGCACTAGTATAATCTATATGTTTTCTCTTATAATAACTTATAGATTCTAAATTTCCAATAAATATATTATAAAATGATCAAATGCATATCTAGTGTGAGATGGCTAGTGTGAGAGCATCTATCGCTACCATGGCTTCCTTCACAATTTACTTCTAGCTCCCTTCCTCATTTTATTTTTATTGGTCTTATTATTTAGGCCTCCTCTTTCACCTTACCTTCCTACTCTCAGCTACACTCATCTTTCCCTCATCCTCATGTACTCAACTTCAATCATCCCATTCTCTTCTTTTTGCTTATGTTTTAAACTTCCTTTACTCCTTAAACAAGACTCACCTACTTCAAAAGCTGGTTATGTAATCTCTTTTAAACTAAGTTCTCAACTACAACACTCTTTCTCTTCTTCATCCTATTTTTCTGCTACTTATCCTCGTACCTAATCCCTATTATCACTCTAAGGGTTGAACTATAATTACCACTTTCCCACTAAGGCAAGTTATTATTCTGGTAATTACTTTTGACAAGCTTTTTCCATAATACTCCATCTTGCACTAGATTGGAAAGGTTGCAGACCTTGAGTAATCCCCTCCTGAGAATTTTCCTTTACTACCCTCCAAGATGTGGGTACTAAAATCAGGGGAAAGCTCCAAGGCTCCAAATTTTAACTTTCACAAACCAGCAACCTCTCCACCTCTATGTACTACATCCCTCAACCTCATTCCTGGTCATGAATCTGCAACCAACATCCCTGAATCTACAAGAAACGAAGAACATCTGGACTCAAGTTATTAAAGATTCCAATACATAGATAAAACTATCATATTATCCCCCTAATAACATTGACAACTCTTAAATTGGTACACTATATATTATAGCATTGAAGGTAGAAGATGAGCTTTGGAATGCTACATTAAAAGGCTTCTTTTTGGATAAAAGAATGTCCTTCCCTGCCATGAAAGCCTAGGTATTAAAAAACTGGAAATCACTAGTATTCAAAGATATCCTTTTAAATGATCAAGATATTTACCTATTCAAGTTCCATAGCAAAGCAAATTCTAGAGAAGTATTTGAATCTAGCCCTTGGCATGTGAATAACAAGCCACTGCTTTTACAAAATTGGAGGCCAAATATAAATTTTGAGGAGATCAAACTAGCTAACATACCTACATGAATGTTTGTTTATGGAATTCCTTTGGAGTATTGGACAACAACTGCCTTAAGTTACCTAGAAAGTTTTGTAAACAAGTCTATCTACATAGATCAAGCCACAATAAAAAGTAGCATGATAAACTAGGTAAAAGTTTGTGTTGTACTTGATGCCATGAAATACTTACTAGAAGTAATCCTTATACTAAGGCTAAATGACAACATGGAGTTGATAGAAGATGTTGTTAAGGTATCTTATGCACGGAAGCCTCCAACTACACCACCTAGGAAAACCTGGAAGGCCATAAGTAGTCTAATAAAGTCTAGATTTTCCCAAGACCTATTAGATGTTGACAATATAAATAATTTGAATAAAGAATTAACAACAGAAGTAATCAGCAATAAGGAGCATGCTCTATAAGTAGATCATAATGGAAAAATCAACACATATTTGAATGAAGAGCCACAAATTGACAAAAACCCCTAAAAAGTAGCAACTGATAGTATCACCATATGCACTCCTACTAATGTAACTTCAAACACTAATATATGTAATGATGAGGAAACAAGTTCTGTACCTACTAGTAGAAGAAGATATAAAAGGAGGAAAAGCTCCCCACCTAAGGACCAAGACTCATGATTATCTCAACATGGAATGTTAGGGGTTTAAATTCCCTTAAGAAAAAAATTTGTTAAAGGACTTCATATGGGAGAGTAAGCCCATTCTACTAGGAATTTTGGAAACTCGAATGAAGCATTGCAACTACAATGTTCTGAATTTTTAGCTAAGTGGAAGTTAATACATATTATGATACACATTTTAATGCAAGAATATTGGTGGTTTATAATGAAGCAAAAATGTCATTACTCAGCTCTATAATTTAGGATCAACTAATACTCCTAAAGGTTCATCTACTAAAGATCAAGGTCAACGTTCACATTCCCCCGATTTATGTTTTCAACTATTCTTTTCAAAGGATTGCTCTATGGTCTACACTTAGAAGCATTTCTTCCTTCATGAAGAACCCTAGGTTACTATCAGGTGACTTCAATGCCATAACTTATGTTGAGGAAGCAGAGGGCAAGACTGCCCATAAAACCTTCTGTGAAGACCTTAAAAATTGCCTTGATGATATAAAATTCATTAACCTCCCTTGTAGAGGGAAATTTTTCACTTAGATTAGTAAACAAAAGGAGAGTAGTTTTATCAAAAGGAAGCTAGATAAGAGTCTGAACAACATAGAGTGGATGTAGGAATTCCCTCACACTCAAGCTTATTTCCTCAACACAAAGCTTTCTGACCATACCCTCATTTTTTTTTCCCTAAACAATTCCAAAAATTTCACCAATACCCCTTTCAAATTTAACAATTTCCTTGCTAATCTTGCAGGTTTTTAGGATACAATCGAGAAAGGAATCAATTACCATGTTGAGGGTGCTAAGTAGTTCACTCTCATGAGAAAGTTTCAAATAACCAAGGAGGAATTTAAAATATTTCACAAGCAAAGCATAGGTAATATTCACCACCTTATAAACACAGCAAAAGAGCCTTGACTCAAGCTTTGACTTTTAACCACTTCTTGTTGAAACAAAGATCAAGGGTGACCTACTTATATCATAAAGACAAGAATTCAGCATTCTCCTAAAAAGTAATCATTTTTAAGCAAGTCACCAATAGAATAGTATCCATATGCCATTTAGTTACAATCTAACATCACAAACTAATATGGCCAAAGATGCAGAGGTGCACTTTTCCAATCGCCTACACTCTACTTCTAACTCTCACTTCTCACCAAGATCACAGCAAGAAATCATACAAGGTGAATTATCATCTCAGGGTGTCAAGTTCCTATGTGAACCTAAAATTGTTCAGGAGATAAACAAAGCTCTTAAATCCCTTCATCCAGAGAAGGCTTCTGGTCTAGATAGGTACTATGTCAATTTCTTCTTCAAACAAGGCAAATCACCAATGAACTGATAGTGGAGGTAGCCTTGGAATTCTTTAATATAGGCAAGCTGCTAAAAGAAATAAACAAGACCTACATCACCTTAGTTCCTAAAGAAAAAATCAAACAAACTTCGGAGACTTTTAACCTATAGTCTACTGCAACACATTCAATAAAGTCATCTCCAAAGTACTCTAAAAAATATTGAAGACCATACTATTAAGTCGCATTGATCATGCTCAAAGAGCCTACATTCTTGAAAGATACATAAGTGACAGCATATCCATTGTGCAGGAGCTTCTTAAACACTACACAAGAAAGGTAGGTCACAGAAATTGTTCGATAAAAGTTGATTTCCAAAGAGCTTATGATATGGTGGAATAATCCTTTTTATTTAACATTTTGCATGCTTATGGATTTCCAACTCTATTATTTACATGGATACAACAATGTGTGAGCATTGTAACCTAAAATATCTTAGTTAATGGTGAGCCATCAGAATCAATTGAAGGTGTAAGAGGAATCAGGCAAAAGGGTTCCTCTCTCCCCCTATTTATTTTCATTGTTAATGGAGGTTCTTAATAAACTACTAGTAAGGGTAGTTGAAAGAAATCTAAACTTCAAATTCCATGGGAAATTTAAGAAATTAAAAATCATAAGCCTAAACTTTGTTGATGATTTATCCTTTTCTCCAAGGCAAACAACAATTTTATCTCATCTCCCAACATAGTCCTAGAAATGTTTAACAAAACATCGGTTTTATCAATTAACAATGATAAGAGTGCCCTATTCATATCTAGAAGTGCAAACAATATGAAACCATTATTATCCTTCATTATAAGCTTCAGAGTACAACAATTGCCTATTCAGTATCCAGGAAGCCCCATCTCCTTAGCTAATCTTACCTAAGGAGACTACAAACCCCTGATAAATAAAGTCCTCAGCAAAATCAACAACTAGAGTCATAGAGAACTATCCATTACATGTAGAACTCAGTTAATTAAATCATCATCCATTGTTGTTCACTGGGGATCCCACCTGGTTTTTTCTAAAAGCATTTCTAAGGTGATAGACTCAAAAACTTCCTGTGGATTGGTCACAAATTGGAATCTAAGGGGAATAGAGTGAAATGACCTGAAATTTGCCATCCTTAAAAGAAAGGAGAATGAACCAATCCCTACTCACAAAACAAGCTTGGAGGCTGATTCAAGACAAACAATCCGTATAGGTTAGGTGGGTCAATGCTTATTACATCAAAGGCATATCCTTGTGGAATTTCAAAGTTCCTAGAAATATCTCAGCACTGATAAAATTCATTACCAAAATTAAAGACCTTTTAAAAGTGCAATGTGAACATCAAGTTGGTAATAGGAGTTCCTTTAGCTTTTGGTTTGATCCTTGGTCCTTATATGGCACTCTCTATCACATTCCTAAACTAAAGCCCTTTAAAAGCATTATAAAATATGATGCCAAAGTAGACTATGCCCTAACACAATGCTCAAATTGTAATTCATCTTCAAATGTAGTTCAGTACGTATCTAATCCCAATTTTCGAAAGATAAGAAGATAAAATCAAATGGAAGTTAGAAGTCTCAGGTTGTTTCTTAAATCGTTCAGTTAAGTTAATATACTGCCAATAGCAACCTCAAGTTGAATGGCATCAGGTGGTTTCGTGCAGGAACCATAGTCATAAACATTTGCATACACTGTGGAAAGCTTTTAAACTAAAGCTATCCACCTTAGAAAGGATAGGCAAATTTCTCCATATCCACTATTGATCTACACTATGTAAGAAGCAAGGTGAATCTCATGACCAACTCTTTTTCCTATGTCCTAGTTATAATAATATTTGGAGATCTATAATGACAAAGTATAGTATACAAAATATGCCTTCATCCCGATAAGATATAATACAATGGAGCAAACTAACCCATATACAGGAAGGAGATAAATGGATAATACACATAGCATTAGCTTACCTTATCGATAGTATCTAGGATGAGAGAAATAACAAGGTCTTTAAATCCCTTGTGTGATCTATTCAGGAGACTACATGAAGCATTCTAAACAAAATCAGACTTTATATCAATTTCTACGAAGAGAATCATAAGATTGGCAATGAAGCATTACACAATTGGAACATAAACCAATGATTTCATTTGACTTACTACATAATTAGATTACTCTTCTCTGAACATCTAAGTTAACTTTTGGCTTTAAAAGGAAGATCACTCGAAGCTCAAAAAGAGACTTAAAGGAATCCAAAAATTAAAACAACATAAAGCAAAAGGATGGATGTGGAGAACTTTAAGTTTTTTCATCATAGCACTTGCCTCTGCATAGAGTAAGACATGATTTTCAAGCATGTAAACGTGTGGCCTTTAAACATATTACCAATGTTTTAAAAATCAAATCGGACATCGAACTGATAGAAGGAAAAGTTTAAAGTTTAGAAGTTCAACGGATAATGAACCGGTATATAATAAATAAGAGGTAAAACTTATAAATAAAAATAAAATATTTTATTGAAATAAAAAATATTCCAATGTTTATTATTATATAATGAACTAATAATAAATAAATATAAGTCTAATATAAACCTTAAAATAACAATAAAAATCAAATTTATATTTCTGAAGGAGGTTATGTCTCACCATCGTCAAAAGTTTCAAATTCTCCAATGCTATTTAAAGTTTTATAAACTATGCTTTCATCCAAAGTATTTGCATCAACTTCTTCTACTGCATTAAAATAAATTACAAATTAGTAATGTATTAAATTATTCTCAATTGCAGTATAATTTTAACCTAAATATGATCAAAATAAGATATGAATTGACCATCAGTAGATGTTCTTAATTCATTCGTTCTGACAAGTGCATTTTCTTCATAAATCATCTTTTCAAGTTCATTATAATCAAGATCAAGTAATGGTTCTTCTTCTTCGATCTAAAAAACAGTATGTTCAATACAATCAATATCAACTAGATCATATGTTCTCTTCTAACTAAACGCTCTGAATACATAATAGAAAATTATAAAATCAATAATAAAAATAAAATTATTGAAATAAAAACAAGATTATAAAATACATGTTCTTCATTCTCAGATTATAAGTAATGTAAATAAGGTCATTATGTCTTTTATGTTCCAAACGATTTCGTTTCTTTGTATGAATATGTTTAAAAATACTCCAATTACGTTCACAACCTAATGTAGAAGTTGTTTGATAGAGTTACCTAATAACGAGTTTTCTCAATGTTGGAGCACTGTCACTGAATAATCTCCACCACTTATCTGTATTTTAAATTAATAGTTATGGTAAAATATATATTATTAATAAGTAAATAATGAATTAAAAGTATAAAACTTACATGGCTGCATTTTTTTAAACATAAGTTCTCTCTTTACTAATGATCTAGCAAAACTCTCTAAACTTTCGCGATACAATTTAATTTCATTTATCGCTTGTGATTGCTCTTCAATAGAGAAAACACCTTTGCATTCAATCACATCAAACAATCTGCCCATAATATTAATTGTAGGTTCTTCTCCACTATATAAGCAATAAGGATTGAGAAAATAAGCTACTAAATGGATCCTTTGAGTAAGATGCTTATCCCATTGCCGATCAATAATATCTATATAAGGCTTGTACAATTTCTCCTTCCCTTTAAAAATGTTTATAATTGTTTTGTGAGCTCTATATATACCATCATATATATATATCCCAAAGATGGCTTCTCATCAGAGTCAACAATCCTCAACAGCCTTATAAGCAAAGCCACAATCTTCACAATGATCAAGCAAGCTTCCCAAAATTTATTATCTTGAATAATAGCACAAACTTCTTTTCCTTTTTCACTCTTTGATAATTTATGACTTGAAAAGCACTTACTTGTCACTAAATTTGAAGTATTTGCTTATGTTCATAAACACTTTTCAAAGTAATAAATGTAGTTGCAAACCTGGTAGCAGTGGGATGCACAATCTCAATCCATTCTTCTTGATTTCTTAACCAAGACAAAAATGTGACATGATTATACACAAAAATTGTGATATTAGATGCGCATGAAGCAAGCCTAGAAATATGGTCCATACCACCAATATCTTTTAAAATAAGATATATACAATGAGCAGCATATGGAGACCAATAAATATAATCATACTTTGATTGTAATAAGTATCCAGCTGATACATAATTAGCTGCATTATCTATAACAAAATGCACAACATTCTTTGGTCTAACCCACTCGACAATTTCATAGAATAATTTAGATAAAGCATTAACACTTTTCACCGTGTCAGAAGCATCAACACACTTGATAAAGTTTGTTCCAATATTACAATAAACCAAAAAATTAATCAAGGTTCTTTGTCTTTGATCAATCTATCTATCTGCCATAATAGTGCATCTTGTTGATTCTCAACATCCAAAATTAACTAACATTCTTTTTTAAAATCTTGAAGCAAAGGCACACGTAACTCATAATAAGATAGTACCTTAAATCCTGGACCTATTGCTGTTGTAGCATCAATTTCTTCTTGAAAATATGGTGAATTTAAAGCATTTAAAGGAATACATGAATGATAGAACCATCTAGCCCATGCTCTTTTGCATCGCAAAACAAGATCCTTATCAACTATAAAACTTTTTAGACTAGGTTGAGAACAAGGAGTAGTTCTTGGTGAAAAATAAGAATTTATGTCAAAAGTTGCTTTTCATTTTCCTTTATCTAATACTTGTGGTGTTTCATCTCCAAAAGATATATCATAAGCCTCTTTTTTTCCTTTTTCTTTTTAACTTATTGCTGCAAATATTTTTCAATCATATCACGCACATCAAATGGTACTTTTCTGTAAAAAGCAATATTACCCTTAACACCAGCAAGATGTTCTTTCATTTTTAAAATTCCTCCCCCTTTAAATATTCTGCTGCAAAACATACAGTTATATTGGATATTCCCATCAGATGCTTGAGAAGAAGAAAAATAATTCCATGCTGGATTGGACTTACCACGAGTAGAGGATGATTCCATATTCTCCATATGATTTAACCTAAAAATTATTTTAAAAAATAATTAGGTATACTATTGCCATGGAAAAAATATACAACTTAAATAATTCTCATTATCAATTATATAATAAGGAAGACCAACAGTAGCATAATGGATACATAAAAGACCAACAAATGTTACTCACTTGTTAAACTTTGCTACAACAATTGCTCCACTTCAAATAGCCTAATTGAAATATTGCTAGTTTTCAATTTTGGAGCTTTAGATCAACAAATTGAATAGTTGAAAGAGTATATATAACTCAACAATCAAAACTAGAAATTGATAAGAAATAGAGTTCTAAGTATTACAGAAATTGATATGAAATAGAGTTCTAAATATTAAAGAAATTTTTAAAGAAAAAATGTTGGGAGTTCTTATTTTTTAAAAATAAAATTTTTAGATATTCATTCTTTTCCATCAAATAAAATTATTTAAATTAAAAATGTCACTATTAGTTGATCAATAGCACTCATATGATCAACGATGTCGATTTTAAAAATTCAATCATTCTCTTTGTCACTCTAAAAATAATTCATATGATCAATAAAAAGGCTTAAAATAAAGAAAAATTACAAATTAAATACAAGAAACAATAATTAAACTATATGATAGACATGAGGCATAAATTTCAAGAGTCTTACATGTATTGTTAATACTAATCACATATACTTGTTTGTAGAACAAATTAAGCTTATGACATATAACAAGCTTAGATACATATTCACGACGCAATGCTTGTAGACAATAACATGATCATAGAGCAAAACAAATTAGGCCTGAACATAGTAGATCTCCATAACGTTTTCAAGATTGTAAGTTGGATCTTCTAATAATACCCTTTAGAATGCAAATGCAATCGAAAACTAAAATCCCATTATATATTTTTAATTGTCTTGTTTAATACAAACCAAAACGGGAGTCCAAAAAATGATATGAAATAGAGTTCTAAATATTACCTGGCATTTCGTTGGCTTCAAGCTCTACTTTAACAAACTTAAGTAATCAAGTCCATTAACTACATCATATACCATTATTCCAATTCTACCCCCAATCCAACTACACAGTTGACTTCCTATAAGATAACCTAGATGTCCAAGGCTCTGCTCACCATAAAAACCACCAGCGTAGGCACCAGCCAAGGTTCCACTGCCCATTTAGGGAGCCTTCAATCATGGTACCACCATAGTAAATAGCTTCAAAAAAAAGTCCCACCTAGAAGATATAATGGGACCAATTATGCGCTTAGCTTGCCTTTTTGCAAGCTTTGCTGCCTTTACCCCTTCTTTTTGTGCTAGTTTTGCTACATCTTTTCTAGGGATTCCTTGTCCCAATGCATCAATTATTTCACGTTTAATTACAAGATTCCTAACTTTCTCAACATGAATGGATCTCATGTTACAGACATAGAGCTTTACACCCTCCTTTACTATGCATGCTAAGGTTCCAGTACTCAAATTAAAGCAATCAAAGATTGAAAATTTCCCACTCTAGGATGAAGAAGCTTGCCCAACCAATAGCCACTTTTTAGTTATAAAAACAGTCAAAGTCACATAAATGAGCATTCAATATGATGGTCAACAATCTTGAAGGCACAGATATTCGTAAAACATGTATAAGGGCTAGAGGGAGATCTTTTTCTCTACTTAAAACTATAATTATTAACAATGGACAAGATATTGTCACTTTCCCGATATGTTACAAATATTCTCTTCATTTAATTGTATAGGAAAGAGTTACAAGCACATCATTAACACTGAAACAAAGAAGAATTTTAAAGCATTAAGAACTCGAGGAACAAGTATGACAGAGCAAAATCTCTACAGGTATGTGGTAATACAATTGGATTTCATGTATTCAATCATGTTATACAGATAGTACTTTTATGCTGAAATAACAACAAATTTGTACAACTTAGAGTTTTAAGCACCAAGTGCACGAACATATATTGCTATTATAAAGATAAAAAGATTAAGGATTTTATTAGCCTTGATTGGATTTGTCCTAGTTCAATATTCATTTCTGGATTCCTATTAAATTTTGTTCTTTGCAAATTGGGAGGAATAAAATGCCATCCCCTGCAAAGCCCTCCATATTATAAAAAAATTGACATTTAGTGTGTTGATGGAACATGATAGAATATTCATATCTCTCTAAAAGAAAGACAACTTTAAAAAGAGTTATCTTGAACCAACATCTTTTTTGGGCTTACCCATTTGAACTATATATTTTGACTACCAATTAATCAAATAAATTTTTTATTCCATCAATAAATCTATTTTCTTGTAGAAAATTGATACATTATTTACAATTAAGTTGAAAACCAATTCCTTTTCCTTTTTTTGTGAAAAATCAATTCTAGTAGATGAAAGGCACAACTATACCTTAAGGTAGTGCCAATTCCAATAGAAAAGAAGGCACCCAAAATAAACAATGATTGATGTTAACATTCGAGATCAAGAATTGGTTGCTTATACAATGTTAAAAATAAAAAATTCAACACAAACACATCCAAAGAAGACACTTGTTGCACCATAATAAACACCAAGGATTCAAACCCTTTCTGTCATTATGTTTATATGTAAGTGCATATATACATGTATATATAATCTCTCTCTGTGTATATAACTGGTTGTTTCAAAGCAATAAAATTCCAACATCGCTGCAAATCAATAAGTAATCAAATCAAATTAAATAAATTAACAACTTCCATAAGAATGAGAACCAACAAGAGCTTCATGCTTCGCATTGAAATGGTAAAATAAGATAATAGAGCACTATAATTATACATAAGTTCCAAGGCCAAGTTTTTGTTAGCCAAATGAATTCATAATTCACCAAAAGGCAACGTTCATGAATTCCAAATGCAATTATTTTAACCCAAAAGCAAAATAGCTTCTCCAGTCAAAAAGACTAAAACATTCAAATGATATGATTTGATCAATAATAACAAAGAAATCCTAAAACATTACAATAGGCTACATAAGATAGAGCGTCAACTCAAAGAATCAAAGCCAAAGAATTAAGATTGCTATGTCACCACGTTAAGAAGATGAGAAATTTGCTCATGAGCAAAGTCTCAATTTGAACGTATCCTTTCTCACTAACCCCACATATTTTCATATTTACCAAACAGTCATCTCACAAACCTCTAATTAACATGCAATGGAGTTACAATTACCTGTCAGTCTCTAATAACCAAGCTTATGTGTTTTGAAATAGGTTTGGGCTTAGTATATATATTTGCTAAAATACAAATGCAAAAGGACATAATTATAGACTCACTATTCCACCCTTCAGTTTTCCAGCTAAGCACTTTGAAACAACTTTCAAGGAGTAAATTTCAATTCTGAAAAGAAAAAGGCTAATCTAGTAAGGTGTAGTATAATTGACCAACAAGCAAACTGAGTTGTAAATGCATTATATACGTACACATCTTCTAAAATTTCAAGGCAATAAACATTTGCAGCATCAAGAATGCTGAGAGCATCCCACACTTGAATAATTTAAAAATGAGTAAAAGCAGAGAAGAGAAACCAGTCAAAAGAGATGGAAAATTTTGTTTGTAGTACAGGGCTCGATGTGGAGAGATGATAGAACAGAGTCTTGTCGTGAGAGCTTTGCCTTTGAGAAGACCAACACCACCATAGTAAATGTCGACGTCCTCACATGGATGTGATATTGCAGATTATGCAGAAGCCACTGCGAAACCACTGATTAGGAATAACAAGTAAGCAGTAACAATCCTCCAAGAGAAGCTTCAATGTCTGAAGGATCATCAATTTCCAAGAGAAGCTTCAATGGCGGCAGTTGCTGTACTCAAACCTAGCATTTTTAGCTTTCTCTCTTAGTTTGTTTAACTCAAAATCAAAACCCAAATTTCATCATCTGTTTCTCTAACAAAAGATTTGAAGCTTTTTAAGGACAAATAGGAGGAAATTGAGCAACCCGTAGTTCTGTACAGTGACAGATCGATTGGACCAATTCTACAAAAAATCGGTCAAAAAATCGGTCGGTTTTTATATTTAGAGGTTATTAGGTGAAACCGAACCGAATCACTGATTGATTCAAACTTTTTTTGGTCAGACCGACCGATCGGTCTAGTTTTTAAAACCTTCCATATTAAACGACTGATTTACGTTGTGCTATTGACTTACACTTGACATTATCCATTAATATATAACCTTAATTCTTTCAAGAAAATATGATACTTACATTGTGATTTTTAGTGATAAGGCTTAATTACGTGTATTCTAACTTACTCTCTCCTTTTATTTATTATTAATTTAGCTATAAGGTCCACACTAATTTTTTAAAAAAATTAAGAAATTAAATGTTAGCTCATTCTAAAAGATCCAAACTTATAATAAAATTAAGGAGGAGCGTGAACTCATTCCTACATTGGAGATACTTTCGTCATTTATTTCATGATATGAAAAAAGAAAAAAGAACCATTTGTTTTATGACAAGGAAAACAAGAAAGAAGGCGTTTAATAGCAAAGTCCTTGATTGACATAATTAAGTCCTGTCACAAGGTATTATTTTCGAGACTTAAACGACAAAAGACTAAATTGTTAATGGATTGTTATTAAAATATTACGTTAGAAGCATCTAGAACTACAAGTTATTGTGGTGGCAGTGGCACATGTGGTCGAATATCTGTCCATATTATGAAATTTTTACGTTCATTTCGAGATGAACCCGGTGCCTTTATCGAACGGCAGCAATGAAAGAAAAGAAGAACAAGAGCTGCAATAGAAGTTGTTGTCTGTGACTGGGGCCCCATAAGAAATTGAAAGACCAGCGAATGACAGGTGGAATTCTGAATGGATAGGATGAAAATCGAAATGATCATAAGACATAGCAAGTAGTATAGGTAATAGGATATGTATTGGGATGCTGGTACGGGATGAGATCTTCTGTACCGGCTTCCCTGTGGCATCTCTGTGCCAACCTCTCCTATCCACATATTTCACAATAAATAAATGGGACAACATGAAATAAGTGGATGGGAGGGGTTGGCACAGAGATGGAACAGGAAAGCTGGTACAGACGATCTCAAGTCTGTTGGTACCACCAAGGATTCACCAAACCATAACATTTAAAAGCGAGGGACTAGAGATTGAGATTGATAGGTCTGTTGTCTTCAGGACCTTATGGTAAGGCTAAGGAGGAACAACAATGTGCAGCAAAGTTAGACCACTCCACAAGCCCTGGCATTACTAATGGCAAGCATAAGACTTTTTGCTCTTGTCTTCCCAGTTGTGATGCTCGAGGAAGTAGATAAAGAAACTAGGTTGTATTATTCTTAGTCCTTTTGCAAACTTCAATCCAACTTTTATACATGTGTAATATTTGCTGTCCAGCCTAGAATGTCAATCTCCTGGATAAATATTTTAAACAGTAAAGAAGCTCTTCCAAGATACAGACAGGTTATGAAAAATAAGATAAAATTAAAGATTCTCTTTCCAAGTTCCACGATGTCGTCGGAATCTAATTAAGTAGCTACGTATTTCCGACAAAAGTTGTTCAAATAATGTGAACGTAGTGTCAGTCATAGCTAACGAGGAGACACCATCTGTCGAGCCGAAATGTTTGGCAAATATCCACTGCCACATCCGCTGATAATGATAGATTTGACATGACTGCGGGTTGAACTGACGTCCTATCCAAGGACCATTTAAGCCCATGTGATCTCATGTGCGCAACTTAACAATTGTACCCAACCAACCTTTACAGAGGCTGAGACTCAACACCTAGGCTGTAGGGTGGTCCTTCAGTAGGTTCGAATTACTTTCCAATCGACTTTGATATTCATTCATCAGCCTAAGAAAGTTAAATTCATTGACAGCAATTAATAGATATATCACTGTGTTGAAATTTAGTAATACTCTCAATGCTCTTAGCGAAGACACAAAACCATAATTACGTAAAAAGGAAAAAAGACTCTTGAACAATGAGCATACGTGTCGTGGTGAGATAGTTACGCGTGGTAAGATTCAGGCATCTTTGTCTTTGTGTCAATTGTCGGACAAAATTTATGCAAAATAAATAACAGGCGTACGATAACACAAATGCTCCCCCATTGGCTAATGGTTATTTAACTTGTCTTGTCATCTTGGTTTTGCATTGTTGCAAGCACTCGCTGCTGGTTAACTTACAGGATGTGGTATGATAATAAGAACATCCTAACACTCATCAATAACTATTATTACTTTACTAAGTTTATATATTCGTTTATTGAAGTGGCATGAAAGTATAAGGGATGCCCCCATATTCCTAAAATAAAAAGTACAAGGGTATAAAGATGATGAAGTTTAAAGAAATTAATAGCTTTGAATGAATGGAATGCAGCTAGAGTTGGCTCTTCCTGAAAAAAAAAAAAAAAGAAGGTGTATTTGTAAGCAAGGACTTAAATGGCGATAAGAATTCATTCTTACGAAAGGTAGCTCCCAAGTTAAGTAACTAATGTGGTCAGATTTTTATTTCAATTAATCAATTTTTATCATATTTTTTTTAAATCTTATCTACTTATTTATGTGAGATTCACACAAATAAGTTAATCAAATTAAGTTAGACAAGATTAAAAATACCATAGCGAAAACATGGTACTTCAACCCCTAACCAACCCACCACCAACGTAAAACGTTGAAATAAATATCAACCAATCAATCTCTTACCCTCTTATTCACGTGGACAGCTCGTGATGTTGGTGGTGGGGCTTTCCAACCAATCATCTTTTGTTGATTGAGTTTGGACACAAAATATTTAACAAACACCTTTTCTCTTCTCATTCTCAAGCTTATACCGCAGAAAGATTCTCTAAATCCCACACGCCTACAGATGGTACATGTGCTTTAAATCAACATCTTTGTACCCTCATTTATAAACCAACTTGGTCCCACCATATCTAGATTCTATACCAGAACTCTTCTACTTTAAACCCTACTCCCATTCCACTTCTCGAGTATTTCCCTTTTGTTTTTTCTACCCCACCACGCAGATAAATAGCACTAGTTCGCTTCAATCTTCACCGCCAACCTTCTTCAATTCCCTCCATTTTATTTCCTAAGCTTAAAACCCTAACTCTTAACAAACAACCGATAGAACAAATTGAAAATATGTCTGGTGTTTGGCTTTTCGAGAACAATGGCGTCATTCGTCTGGTGGAGAACCCTGCAGCGGAATCAGAAGGAAGGCAGGGAAGTTCCAGGAGAAAAGTGTTGGTGCACTTGCCATCAGGCCAAGTGGTTTCTTCTTACTCTTTTCTTGAGCAAATACTGACTGAGTTGGGATGGGAGAGGTACTACGGTGGCGACCCTGACCTCTTCCAATTCCACAAGCGCTCTTCCATTGACCTTATCTCTCTGCCCAAAGAATTCGCCAAATTCAACTCTGTTTATATGTATGACATTGTCGTTAAGAACCCTAATCTCTTCCATGTTCGGGATATGTAATCTTTCTCTATGTATACCATAGAGATGGCTTGGATCGTGGTCAGCTAGTGTCCTTTGCGTTTTAGTGCTTGCAGCTCTCTCTGGTTTTATTTCCCTTCCTTTCCCTACTTAAATATTTAGGGCATGTTATTGAAGCTTTTTTCCCTTCTTTTTTTTTAATCTTGTTTCTTTACAATTGGTGTGGCTTCTCTTATCTTCCAGGTGTGTATTGTATAGAAGTAAATCCACTAGGTTCAAATTATTCCCTTTGTAATTTGTTTCAGTATAAAATGGTAAGTACAGAAGGGAGCTGGTGCTTGTGGTTTGTTAACTATTAAGTTTCCTTAGTTTAGATGTTGGATTATCCCACGACATCTCTTTCGTAGCTTGACTACTAATCTCAGAAAAGCGTGGTTGTTTTCTTCTTATCTCTTTGTCAGTAGTTGCATGCCGGAGTTGCTAGTTGCTGTGGTGGCAAACGGTCAACTGTTAGGTTTTTAATCCTTGTGGCTTTCGCTTGTTAGTTTTTCTTTTGTGTTTGAAGCAAGTAACATTAAATAAAAGGTTTTGGTTGAGTAGTAGCTTCTTAGTCGTATGTAATAGCGCAACAGTATCAAATATCAATGCATGTCCTTTGACGTTGTTTTGAAGTCGGTGATGCTGGTACGATTGTCTATATAAGGACTTCAAAGAGTCACTTCGCGAGAAGTTTTTCCTCGGTGACTCGGTGACTTTTTGAACAGTGTACTTGATGATGTTCAAGCGAACAAACTAATGGCTATGAGGTACAACCTGTGTGACCTGTTGCTACCAACTTAAAGCCTGTTTGAGTGTGTATATATGAAATTCGTACTCGTAAATTATTTTTTTTTAAGTGATTTACAGTTTAAGATAAAAAAAACCCATTTTCAGACAGTTGGTAGCTTTCAATAATTATTAATTACTGTCAAATACAATTTTTTCATTATTTATAATACTTATAGTTATTGATGTCCATCAAACTTTCTTTTTGGTAAGATTTAATCCAAGTAGAACACAGTGATGTGCATACATGGTTGCATGCCTTGGCTTTCACTTGTTTTCCATTGATAGAGTTACCTAGGCTTTTGGGTAATTAAGGCACGAAATGTAATTTATTATTCCCAACACTATAATTCTTTGATTAGTCATTGTAACTGCGAATTTAGGAGACATATATCACTTAGGTTACATTAAAAAAGAAAAGGTATATAAGAAGTTTTGGCACACATTTATTTGGCTCATTTAGTTGGACATTTTAAACAAGAAATGTAATATATTTTTTATGACTTTTAAAATTCGAAGTGATTTAAGATCTAAATAATTTTATTGAACTTCTAATTAAGAACAATTTTACTTTGCATATTTTATTCTTTAAATATTTTTTAATTTGAATACAAACTTTTATAGTTAATTTTGATCATTCTAGTTCAGTGGGATCTAAAATGGTTGAATTTGATTAAACCATTCAATCCTTGACTTTTTACTCCACTGATTTGATGCTTTTTTGCAACACTGGTCTCACATGGTTCGTTGTATTTCTAGCTGAAAGTTTTTGAGAGAGAAGATGAAGGTCCTTTTATGGTTCGTTTTGGTTATTGCTCTATAGGATGCAAGTTAGCTTTTCTACACCTTTTCCGTATGGCCAATTTATCTCTTAATGATAAAAAAAGTTTACAGAAGGGGAAAGAAACCTCCCGAGGCTCATAACTTGTCCAAGACAAGATTAAAGATATACGCCGGGATAATTACAAAAAAAAATTCTCAAACTTTGCCCAATTTTACAATTATAGCTCGATTTAAAAAGTGATAATAAAATGTTCAATTTTTCAATTTTTTAATTATAGTCCAACGTTAGTTTGTCCGTTATTTTTACTAACGTGGCTTGTCACGTGATCCAAAATCTTAATTAATTAGACACATCAACCTTAATTAATAAGAGTGATTAAGATTAAAAAATGACGTCGTTTTATGACATAACTAAGACGATGTCGTTTCGACAAAATTAAATCCCTAATCTATCGATCCCTCCTTTCAAACATCGTTGTTTATCTGTTTCTCGCCTTCCCACTATCTATCCCTCATTCCAAACATCCCCCTGCCCAGGTCCCGTCTTCATTAAGGGCTTATAGTCGTTTTATGATATAACTAAAACGACGTTGCTTCAACAAGATTAAATCCCTAATCTATTGTTCCCTCCTTTCAAAAATCGTTGTTTCTCTATTTCTTGTCATCCCACTGTCAATCCCTCATTCCAGACACCCCCTACCTAGGGCCCATCTTCATTAGGGGCCTATAATAAGAAAGTATTAAATGTCACAAATTTTGTATATTCTACTTAATGCCTATTCGAATAGGCTTTTGGAAGACCAATAAGTACTTTTTTTACCACGAAAGCCTTTTTTAAGAAAATAGATGCTTGACTGTAAAATAAAAAAGCACTTCTTTAATATATATGACATTTTTAGCAACCAAAATACAGCTTTTTAAGAAGTTCAAATTTAAAACTTTTTTAAAAAGTCTCTCAAATGGCTATTTTGGGTAGATTTTTCATATCAATTAATGAGTATATTTTTTAGTCCCTTTGACTCACATGTTTTACACATAGTTCTCACAATACTCATAAACACATCTTCAAGTTTATCATGTATTTAACTATTTACTTAACTTTGAATATTGTTTTGATATTTATATAATATTATTTGGCTTTTATATTTTAATATTTATTTTTATATTAGTTGTACTTATATAATCCATATAAAAGATTTGGTTAGATATATTTTCATTTATTTTTCATATGGTTTAAAATTATATAATAATTAATATATGTTGATTTACATATTGTTTAATATACTTTAAATAATATTTATATAAATAAATAATTTTTATTACAAAATAAAATATAGTTAAAATTAAAAGTACTTTTTATTTTTATGTTATCAAACAGTCTACTGTATAAAGCTCTTTCAAATAAATTCTTTTAAATGACAATTAAACGATCAACTAACTTCTTAAGAAAGTTCTTCTCAAAAAAATTTACAAAAAAAGATCTTACTAATAAAAACTCTGCTAGTATAAACCCGGGTAAATAGAGAGTTACTCTATCGTTTATTACTCGCTTGCGTGGGTTCACAAATCTTGCATTTTCTACCAAGGTATTGGGATCCGTACCGTTCTGGTCGGTATCGACCGGAAGATACCGTACTGGTCAAATATCAATACCTGGATCCCAACCTCGGTATCGGCTGAGGTTTTCCATTGGGTATCGACTGGTACCCAACATACCGAAAAATTTTGGGCTATTTCGCAAGTTTTTAAAAACTAGAGGACTTATTTGTAAAAAATTTTAACCTAAAAAAATCTACCCACCCCCCCGACCTCGAGTCTGCTACCACCCCTCTTTCTTCAGTCTTCTACTCTTCTCTCTAACTCTCATCCTCTCTCTCTCACTCTCTCGCTCTCACCATCTCTGTCGTCGGCATTTGGATCGTCTTACCGTTGCCGACGCTTGGTTGCTGTCTTCTCCAGTTCTCCTCCTCACCCTGGTTGTTCCCTTCCTCGACATCGCCTCATCGTGTAGATCTGGCCTCTGGGTTTGCGAAGTCTGCCGCACCTCTCCTCGCCGCACCACCGCACCACCACCGACCCTCCGACACTCACAGGTGGATGGCTGGACTTGGACAACGGACAACCCCACCACCCGAAGCCCCAACTTGAATACCAAAGTGAAGACTCGAGTCATCCGACGGTTAAAATTTTTTTTTGGGCGTGTGTTGACTATTCATACTTCATTTTGTTGGTTGATCCGTTAATGAGTTCATATGTTCTCTTTGTTTCCAAAAATTGCTGGTAAATGGATTTTTTTGTGTTGTGGATTGGAAATGGATTGGATTTGTCATGTATTAATGTTGATCAGTTGATGAAAATGTTATCGGTGGGTGGACTTGTGGAGGGTTGGATTTGGATTTTGAATACCGAAGTTGAAGTTTGAACTGTTGAAGAAGTTGGTGTTGGTGGTGTCACGGTTTTGGATTTAGAATGGATTAATTAGTGAATATTGATTGTTTTGTTTTAGAATTATTTTGGAAATTGGAATGAGGATTGGTTTGAAAATTTTTGGAATGGAATTTTTGAATGTTTGAAAATTTGAATTGTTTTGGAATGGAATTTTTTAAGTTAATAATTTGAAATTGTTGGATTGAAGTTGAAGAATACCTTGGGTAAGTAATTTATGTTATTTTGTTATGAATTTGTTATATGAAAATTAGAATTGGAATTGAAAATGGAATTGTA
>JANIJH010000225.1:37390090-37402747 GCA_024520975.1 Erythroxylum areolatum
ATAACAAAATTAATAATGTTTGTAAATGATAATAAACATGTTTTTATTAAAATTCCAATGCTGCAAAAGTCTAGAAGCAAAAAATAACATTGGAGATATATCTACAGCCAGCAAAACAGTTAATATGAAACGGCTTGTGGCTTGAAATAACGGCGCCTGTGGGTGGGTCCGACAGGCGCCTGCCCATCCTACACGCATCTGTCTAATTTTCATATGAAACGGCGCCGTTTTTTTCTTAGACAGGGTTGGACAAGGATTTCTTAGACAGAGGATCACATGAAGGAGCTCCTGAAGATGCACAAAACCAATCTGACCATGAGGTTCATTTTTTAGTCAAGCGTTCTGTTTCATAATGTAAAACATTGAGCATCATGTGACTGTTGTGTGAACTATTGTCTTAATTGTTTTGCATTATGAGATTGAGGGATAACATCAATTTTGACTTGAATCTCCTTTTTTTGAAAATTCTTCCTATTTTTGTAATTTAATACTTGACATATTTAAAATTATATTTCGCACACTAATTTTTTAAAATCAACGAGAAATGATAAAAAGAAGTGGAGAGGATGGATATATATATTTTTAAATATTATAAAATTTGTTAGTATCATAAATTGTAAAAGACTCTTGCAATTTATAATTTTTATAACCTCTCGTCGACGTACGTTTAAAATTATGTCATGTGGACGAGACAAGTACATTTTACCATATATTAGTCAATATGTAATATTTTAAAAATTCTTCCTATTTTTGTAATTTATACTTGACATGTTTAAAATTATATTTCGCATACTAATTTTTTAAAATCAACGAGAAATAATAAAAAGAAGTGGAACAACTGAAATAAATAGGAGGATATATATCTTTTAAAATATTATAAAATTTGCTAGAATCATAAATTGTAAAAGACTCTTGCAATTTATAATTTTTATAACCTCTTGTCAAAGTACGTTTAAAATTATGTCACGTGCGAAAGTAAATCTTTAGTCTCAAACCACCTGTAGACGAGACAAGTACATTTTACCATATATTAGTGAATATGTAATTGGTGGTAGCAACGGGACCAATTCGGGTAAAAGCGTCTTCTTGTCGTTTATTTCGCAGCCAGGCCGGGCTGATATGTGGTTCCTGTAGGTGGCTAAACGGATTAAGGAGATGATGAGCAGTCATGCTGCCGTTCTAGGAAGCGCCAATGTCGTCTGAGGCACCAGATCATCTATACCACTAACTCTGGTCCTACTCTGTTCCACACTTAAAATGTCGATGTTTTCGTTGAGTTAAACCAACGTCTGCATCTCGGCTTATCTTTAGCCGAGCCGATCTTCCTTTGATTTTGCTTCCCGCGTCAGTTCTTTCCTTCCTCTTAGTGGCATTCATTCTTCCACTCTGTCGCACACCTACCTTCCAAAAGCTTGGGGTTAATTTATGGAATGTGTACTGAACGGTTGAGGTATCCTCTTTGCCACCCACTCGCTCTCCCTGATGGCATCGACACTCATAGTAAAGACCATAAGTGCTAGAATTCAACTTGTTTTCGGGTTTCGCAAATAATCTTCAGCTGGATTCTTGGTTTTTGTTCTCAGGGATTTGCAGGCATTCATTTTCGTCTTTAACTGTTAGGTAATTTGGTTTACTCCTTTTCTCTTTCTTTGATTTAGGTTTTGATTTATAACCAACCAACGCAGTAGTAGGAGAACAGTTAGTGCGACTCATCCTTGTAAGGTAAGTTTCATGGTCAAGGAGCTTTTCATGAAGCTCCTCAAACGAGACCGGAGTGTCACGCGCTCGAATGGCTGCTGCAATTTCCCTGAAATCAGAACCAATGCCATTTAAAACATGAATAACAAGGTCAGTATCATCCACCGGGCAGCCTATAATAGCTAATTCATCAGCAATATTTTTGAGTTGCCGAAGATAAACAGCAACAGACTGGTCTCCCTTTTCAAGGCAGGTAAGGCGTTCTTTTAAGGAGAAAATTCTGGAGCGAGAAGTACTGGCATAGGTTCTACCAAGGACCTCCCATGCCTGTTTAGAGGAAGTGACTGAACCCAGTAAAGCAACAATGTTATCAGCAACGGAAGAAATAATAGCTGCAATGAGTAATTGATCTTGTCTAATCCAGTGTGGATAGCCAGGATCAGTAATGGAAGGACACGGGAATGAACCATCCGTGTAACCTTGTAAACCATAGCCAATGAGGAGTGCCGTCATTTGCACTCGCCAGGCTGGGAAGTTTGTTCCATTTAATTTAATGGAAGCAGTATTTAAAACAACTAGAGAGGAGTTGTTGAAGGGTATGGTGTGCACAGGATTGGTAGTGCCTGAGTTGTCATCATGAGTAGTCATATCGTGTATATGTTGAGGTCAGATAAAAAGGAAGAAATAGACAGTCAAGGAAGAAGGCACACGAAAAGAAGTAAGAGTCCGCCGTTAGGCTTTGATTTGCTCTGATACCATGTAGAGAAATAGCACTGACATGAAAGAAATAAGAATGGTAATTTTTCACTGTCTTGACAAACTGTACAAAGGGTAATATATATACAAAGAGAAGAAGGAATCGTAACAAGAAGTTGTTATGGCTGTACAGGGGTCGTTAAAGGTTAGCTGTAATTAGTTACAGTGAAAGAGACAGAAGAGATAATTAGTCCTTAATAGTAACTATGTAAGGAAGCGTATTAAGTGATGCTCCATTTTGGTAGAACGTTTGCAACCCAACAGTTGGCTTAGAAGGTTGAGCCTCACATCTTTTATCTTTATATCAACAACGTTAGTTCTCTCTTTCTTCTCCTCTCCTCTTGTCTTTTTCTTCTAACCTTTCTTTCTGAATTCACTCGCTAAAATTTGTAAGGACCATTAATCATGACTGATAGAACGCAAGCAATTGAGCTTAGATTGATCAATTCGAACTTGAAAACACAGCTATAAAATCAGGCCAGAAATGAAAATTTGACGACGGAGAACTAGAATCGAATGCAGCGTTAAGAGGAGTTGGGGGAACTCAAAACTGTGTTTCACTAGTTTATGTGCACTATGGGGAAACCCATGGATTCGAGCTCACACCATCGTCACCCTTGGGAGTGACGGGAGCTTCATCAGGAGGAGCAGAATGCACGATTCCCACGATGTTCAACAAGATTAATTTCCCTGTGATTGAAAGGACTGCGGTTAAAGGATGAATCTATAAATGTGAACAGTTTTTCGCATTAGCAACAGATCAAGAAATCGGAAGGTGGACATCACAATGATGCACCCGGAAGGGAAGCCCAGGAATGCTACCAACCTATAACGAGAAGCTATGTTCGTAAAGAACAATGGAATGGGAGGAGCTCACGGTTACGGTTGATTGAGTTTTAGCGTAATTTTGTAGACTAACATAATAAAAATAATTTTGTACAAACATACGTGTCATCGGACCTATATTTATGTGCTTATTATGATGGGTAGGCTTGAACCATATTTTATAGGGTATAGAAGACTCTACTGCTAGCCGACCTTAAATACAATCGTCTTATTGAGAACTGTACGGATTTCTAATCAAGGTTTAGAATAGAAGTAGTAAATCCTCTACATCTCTATCGCTCCGCTTCATAGAAAATAACAATGGACTCAATTGTTCATCAATTTTCAGGTATTTATCCATACAATTATTGAATCTAGCATGTTGCAATCATAAGGTTAGTCTAATTGTGTTGATTAATTACGAAATTAATCTGTAATTTCATGTTGATTTTCCTTCAATTGTTATCAGAGCTTCGTTAACCCTAATTGTGACTGTTAATTTTGAGTAATTTTTGAGATTAGATATTAAATTTTTATGGAACTTGAGTTTTGTTTATTAGGGCTTTCGGTTTTATTAACTTGTTTTCTATTAATCTATTTTGTGTTGTTGATTTGTTTCAATTTGGTGTTAAATCGTATGATAAGTATGTTGAATTTTTTGTTGTTTTTGTTAAAACCCAAAACTAAAAAAATGCAAACCATTAACGTTCCTTTTTGAATTTTTTCCGAACCTTTTCAGTAGCTTTTTTTATGAAAATGATTGAGGGCTTTGATAGATCATTAAATTCTGAATCTAATGACACTAATTTTGTTGAAAACGGATCAAAATTGAGCAAGATATCACCATTTTTTCAAACCGAGTCGAGCGACCCAAATTGCAGGGTTTCGGGTGAGGAAGACACAACCCAATCTGGCTAGTCTTTCCCCACGTTAGGCCTGCTCCCTTGGTCATTTTGTTCCAAATTTTGCCAGTTTGCTCCACTTGCCCAGTTCTAATTAATGATATCTTTCTGAAATTTTTGGATAATAGACATATTTATTTTTATTTTTTTTGAATATTAAATTTAATAGAAACATATTGTACTCTTCGAATGTGAGGTTTTGTATACTCTTAGTGTTAATATAGTTATGCATAAAAAATGATTTGGATGTAGTGTATGCATATAATGTTATATTATATGATTGATATGGTTAATTTTGTAGTTGTGGTGCTAACTTGAACCTATGAGGGCGATTTTGGAAATATTATTAGACTATTGTCATTCTCTTTGTGTAATTGTGAGTTCGCCTATTATGAGATCAATTATTTCAAAATGCAATTGTGATGTTGTCATTAGGCATATATTAGATAATATGTTAATGATGCACTTACCCTATCGGTTTGTCTTTATCAATGTGGTTTCTAATGCTTTGTTTAATTCATCGAATTATGTCTTTAAGTTTTCAGTATCCTATCGATATTAGCTTTAGGGCATAATTTAATGTTCTTAGTGATCTGTGTTGTAATTCGGGACCATTAGGCAAGATTGCAATTGCATGAGAACCCAGCTGTATTGTTTGCCTAATTATGCTAATTGTTGATACATGTGCTAAATCTCCCTACTTTTTATCAATTTCTAGCTTTGAATTCTTTGATTAAGCTGAATGGGACCAATTATGAGGACTAACTTGAATCCTTGAACCTTTTTTTGGCAGTTTCTAATGTTGATGTTGCTATCCTTGAGGATGAGCCTGCACAACTCACTATTGAGTCTTCCGTTGCAGATATAACTAAATATGATAAGTGGGCTAGTTCTAATAAGGTTTGTTTGATAACTATCAATTACATAATAGAGAAGACTATTAAAGAGAGCATCACAGAAACTGATAATGCTAAAAATTATGTCAAGGCTATTGGTGAAAAATTCTAGAAGTTTGATAAGACTAAAAAGTTTATTTACTTGTCTTTACTGTCTAAGACCAAGTATGATGGTGTGGGTGGTGTTCATGAGCATGTTATGAAGCTTGTGAACTGGTATAACAAGTTGAAGGCCATGAAAGTTATGCTGGGAGAGGTTTATCTAATCTAACAGGTGTTTGAATCTCTTCCATCTGAGTTTGATGTTCTCAGGACTACTTACCATGCTCAGAAAGATGAATGGAGCATTGACGAGTTGATTTCCATTCTTATTCAAGAGAAGCATACTATAAAGAAGGGAAAATCTCACAGTTTTCATCACACTTCTCACAAGAGTGGTGACAAGAAGAAATTTTATAGAAACAAATAGAGTAAGTCTCAATTTAAGAAGAAGGAAAATGATAAACCTACATTACCTTCTGGGCCTGGTGAGAGTTCTGGTGCTAAGCCCAAGTCTGTTTTTAATGGAAACTACAACTTTTGTTAAGAACATGAACATAGGCAGCGTGACTGTGTAAAGTTTAAGAACTGGTTGGCAAATAAGAAAGGTATACGTCAAATCTTTGTCTGTTTTGAATCAAATCTAGTTGATGTTTTTCCTAATTCATGGTGGCTAGACACTGGTGCAACTATTCATGTAATGAACTCATTGTAGGAGTTCAAAAGCAGGCGGAAACCAAATAAAGGGGAGTTGACGGTGCAACTAGGAGATGGATTTAATGTTAATTTTGAGCACATAGGAGTAGTTTTCTTGAAGTTGAGTAGTGGACATGATGTGCTTTTGAAAGATACTATTTATGTGCTTTCTATGAGAAGGAATTTGATTTCAGTTTTTGTTTTACATAGTTATGGATACATTTTCCATATAATCAATAATGGTATTGTTTTGTACTATGATTTTACTATTGTTGGTTCTGCAATTATGCGTGATGGATTGTTTATGTTAATTGCTAAATTCTTCTCGTTTTGGTCAACCACCTGATGATGTTAATGCTGTTGTTAGAAAGAAACGTGGGAGAGTTACCGAAAAATCTTCTATGTTGTGGCATAAATTGTTATGACATATCTTTAAGGAGAGAATGGAAAGGTTGATTAAGGAAACTATTTTACATGACCTGGACTTCTATGATTTTGACACTTGTATTGATTGCATGCTAAAGTAAGAAAGGAGAAAATGACTAGGAAGGAGGAATCATTGCAGATAATTCACACAGGCATCTGTGGACTCATTACTCCTATTTCCATGGGAGGTTATAAGTACTTCTTCACCTTCGTTGATGATTTTTCTCGGTATGGTTAGATTGAATTGTTATGTGAGAAATCTAAATCCTTGGATGCTTTTAAAGCACTGAAAAATGTCATTGAATTGCAACTTAGGAAGTAGATCAAATGTGTAAGATCTGATAGAGGTGGTGAGTATTATGGTCGGTATGATGAAAATGGTAAAAACCCTAGCCCTTTTGCTAAATACTTGCAGGATTGTGGAATTGAAGCGCAATATACCATGCCTGGAACTCCTCAACAAAATGGGATTGCAGAAAGACGAAATCATACTCTCATGGAGATGGTTAGGTGCATGTTTAGTCACTCCACCTTACCAGAGTTCTTTTGGAGAGATGCTTTGAGGACTGTTATTTATGTTCTCAATCATGTGCCTAGTAAATCTGTACCAAAGATTCCTTTTGAGCTTATATTAGGAAAGAAACCCAGTTTGAAGCATTTCCGTGTTTGGGTTTGGGGCTGTAAGGCTGAGGTAAGGGCTTATAATCCTCAGATGAAGAAGCTTGATCCTAGAACTATTTCAGGTTATTTTATTGGTTATTATACTGGCTTAAGAGGTTCAAGGTTCTATTGTCCCAATCACACTACTAGAGTCATTGAATCAGATCGGGCTATCTATTTTGAAGGGGATATAGAACATAATGAAAGGCATGAGTCTTGTGTTGTTGATTTCAAAGAGGATCGTGTTGTTGTTCCTACACCTATTGTTTTTCATCCTGAGGCAATTCAGACTCCTTTAATTCATGATAATGTTGTTGATCTAGGAAATGATGTTGATATTCCTCAACAGGTTGGCAATGATACTCAAGTCCCAGATGTGGTTGTAGTTCCACCTAGGAGATCCGAAGAACTACTAAATCCATTGAGTCTTCTAAATTCCAAGACTATTACATTTACTTGGAGGAGCATGAATTCAATTTAGTTGAAGACTCATATCCAATGTCTTTTCAAGATGCCATTTTCTAATCCTCGTAGTTCACAATGGTTGGCAACCATGGAAGATGAGCTGGCTTCTATAAATATGAATGGTGTTTGGGATTTGGTGGAATTACCCAATGGTTGTAAGACTATTGGGTGAAAATGGGTCTTTGAGACTAAACCTGATGCTAGAGGTGAGATAGAAAGGTATAAAGCCAGACTTGTTGCAAAGAGATATAACTAGAGGGAGGTATAGACTATAAAGAGACTTTTTCTTTGGTCTTTACTAAAGATTCATTACGTATTATGATGGATTTAGTTGCTCATTTTGATTTGGAGCTCCATCAAATGGATGTGAAAACTATTTTCCTAAATTGTGATTTGTATGAAGATGTTTTTATGAACAGCCTGCTGGCTTTGTTGAGAAAGGTAAGGAACACATAGTATGCAAATTGAGAAGATCCATTTATGGGATGAAATAAGCCTCTAGACAATGGTACTTGAAGTTTGACCAAATTGCTTGCTCTCTTGGCTTCACGGAAAATGTTATTGATCAATGCATTTACTTGAAGAATAGTGGGAGAAAATTCATAATTCTTGTCTTATATGTTGATGACAATCTTTTAGCCAGTAATGATATGGGTTTTCTTTTTGAGACTAAACAAAGGTTGATAGCTCATTTCGATATGAAAGATCTTGGCGATGCTTCTTTTATTATGAGCATTGAAATTTATCGTGATGAATCTCGTGGTATTCTTGGTTTGTCTTAAAAAAGTTATATTGAAAGGATCTTAAATAGATTCAACATTAAGACTTGTAATCCTTACAGTGCCCCCATTCAAAAGGATGACAAATTCTTGAATAGCCAGTATCCTCAACATGATAAAGATAAGTCAGAGATGAAAAAGGTCCCATATGCTTCTACTATTGGTAGTCTTAGGTATGCTTAAGTTTGTACACGTTTAGATATTGCTTTTGTTATTGGTGTACTTGGGAGATACTTGAGCAACCCTGGTGTGGGTCATTGGCAAGCTGTGAAACGAGTTCTGAGGTATCTACAAGGTACTAAAGATTACATGCTCACTTACAGGATGTCTGATCACCTTAAGGTGATAGGTTATTCTTATTCCGATTATGGTGGCTGCCCTGATGATCACAAATTCACGTCAAGATATATCTTTATGCTTGCTAGAGGAGCTGTATCTTGAAAAAGTGTTAAACAAACACTTATAGCAACTTCAACTATAGAGGTAGAGTAAATGTCCTATTATGAAGCTACTCGACAGGCAATATGGTTGAGGAATTTCATTTTTAAGCTTCATCTTGTGAAGAGTGTTTCCAGACCTCTAACCATATATTGTGATAACTCTGCTGTGGTAGGCTTCTCTCAAATATGCAAGAACTCCAAGCGTTCGAAGCATTTTGATACAAAGTATATGTTTGTTAGAGAGAAGGTTAAGGAGTTTCAGACTCATATAGAGCATATACCCACCGACCTTATGGTGGCAGATCCTCTAACCAAAGGCTTGACTGTTAAGGCTTTTGTGAATCATGTAACCTGTATGGGTCTATTTAGATCTTTTGATGCCTTGGATTAGTGGGAGTCTGTCTTTTATGTTAATTTGATAGCAACATTGTATTTGACTATTTTGTTATTCAGTTTAGAGACTTCTGCTTATAATTTTTTCTATTATTGTTATTGCCATATACTTTATTAATATAGTGCACAGATACATTTAAATGTTTGTATATATATGGCATTTTGTTGGAGAAATTTGTACCCAGTCTCATTTTGTTGTTCTGAGATGTTTTGTTAAATCTCAGTTGGCATCTTGGGTGGATGCTTAGGCCATTTTGTTGGACTTGCATAAATAGATCACCATTTTGTGTGCATTTCCTTATAATACATTCTGTTTAGGTCATAAAGGTATGGGTATCTTGCATATATGTTATCAGTACTCCTATCAGATCTGATTTCTATAATATTGAGGTACTTGTAACCTTATTTTGGACTTATGATTGAGAGATTGTTGGTTTTACTTTGACATCCTATTGTGGCCACATATTGTTATATTAATCCCGGGATTTGTTTCTATTGTTCATTGATATTGGTTATGCTGTCTAAGTGAGAGAATGATAGAATTTTATCATAATTTTGTGGACTAGCATAATAAGCATAATTTTATACAAATCCATATTAATTAGATGTCAATGGTACTTCTCTCATACGTGTCAATGAGCCTGTGTTTATGCGCTTGCTATGATGGGTAGGCTTAACCCATGTTTTGCAATGCACAGGAGGCCCTACTGCTAATCGACCTTAAATACAGTCGCTCCATTGAGAACTGTACATGTTTCTAATCAGGGTTTGGGATAGCAGTAGTCAATTCTCTGCATCTCTATCGCTCCGCTTCACAGAAAACAACAATGGACTCAATTGTTCCTCAATTTGTAGGTATTTGTCCATACAATTCTTGAATCTTGCATGTTGCAATCATAGGGTTAGTCTAATTGTGTTGATTAATTATGAAATTAATCTGTAATTTCGTGTTGATTTTTCTTCAATTGTAAGGTAACGATTCAAAGAAGAAATATTTGACGACCCAATGGGAGACTTTAGGGAGCTTCTACAGGAAGGATTTGTATAGAATTAGTGTGCCAAGTTTGATTGCTACTCCAATAAGTTGACATTGTCCAAATAATGCTTGATCAGATTTTGCTTGAAGGGCTTGAAACCTAAACTAGAAGTTATCGTTAAACTATCGGAGTCGCGTAACTTATAATAAGCCTATTCCCTCATGAGGAAGCAACAGACAGTACTAGCAATGCACACGGTAACAAGACCTAGTCCCCAACAAGGAGGAGCTCATATGGGAACAAAATTTCCAGTGGTAATGAGAATTAAATCCCAAACGAGAAAAATGGATATTACCAACACTTGGGGTGCAAGGATCTGCAGCTCCTAACAATCAAAATTGAGCAACTGTTGAAAAAAAATTTCAGATGTCGATTAACAAAAACTTCGATTTGATCGTAGTTACTTGTAAGATTTTGCTATAGTTACTTGTAATTGTATTTGTCGGTTATTATATATAAAATAATTGTATCAACAATTATTAATTTTTTGTACCAAATGAAAACAGAAAAATAAATACGAGATTAAACAGATCAACACCAAAATTTGGTAACACAGTTCGACACACTTTGTTTACATTTACGGGACCCTTACCCAACTTAATCACTTTCACGAAAGTACAATAGATTTATACAAGGCTTTACTGAGCTAACACCACTCAACCTTTGACACTATCCCTCGTCCTCACTATCCCTGAAATATTTTCTAACCCAATAATAAGACCAACTCATGTTAACCTCAACAGAAAATTTTTCAACGCTCCTTTAACGAAAAGACAATAAATAAACAAGTAATTAACTATCTAAGAACGAAAACAAAAAACACTTGAGACAGAAACATAACAACTTCCCTATTGGCTTAGCTCCTCTAAGATAGATCAGAAAGTTCACACAAAATAGGTTGATTCAGGCACATTCCAGATCCAAGTTATAGTTGTGGCAGAAGGACATCATGTAAAATCAATCCAACAAATAAACCTCCACACAATAATTTACTGAACCTCAACACAATGAGTCACACACCACAACAAACAAGACATTCACAACCTTCACCACATTAATTGCGTAACCTACCATAAACGAAGGTGAAAACCATGGAGATATTTGCAGTTGCACATTTATGAATACAGTAGAACGTGTCTTGCGTTATTCAACCAAGATCCCACAAAACAAATTTTCCCACGTAACCAAGAAGTCTTCACACACACTTTCACTTTTTAGATAACTCACTACACACATAATCTCTAAAATCTCATGACTTCATTTCAACCCATTTAAAAAAATCGTTATCTTCTTCATATATCCCACTTAAAATAGAATTCTATCACAACTAAATCATTATTAAAAAATCCAACAAGTCAACTGTGCCCAATTTAAAATCATTCAATTTGGATATGAAAATGAATTATTTGCTAGGTCCGATTATCCAAAAATTCCAAAATTCAATAATAAGATATATATACCATATATCTTAACAATCTTCCCCCTTTTGACATTGTTTGTCATAAATATGAAACTCTCCCTAAATAAAATAATTAGACATATATTCTACATGAGAAAAGAACTCCCCCTTAGTTCATCATTAAGTTCCAAAGAACATCCATCAAAATCTTCAAGTTTAAGAAACATCCAAAGAAATAATAATGAATAATTATCCAATCATCCAAATTTCTCCCCTTTGGGATAAAAAGATGTCAAAAAGCAAGACTATTAGTCATGGAGATATTTTAAATTCTCCCTTTAAATTGAATAGTCACCAAAAGCAATCTGATGTCCTCCCCTTAGAAAAAAACAATACTGAAAACGAAGAATGTCTTCAATGCGATCAATCTTAGCAAATAAAGAAGCATAACAATCAGCAATAGGTGTAGTGAAAGAATCATAAGCACGTAGTGCAATGGAAGAAAGCCAAAATGACAATTTACTACCAGTCATTACATATGCCAACATATCATTGATCATTTCAATTCCATCTTCATAAGACTGATCAAATTCATAAACCCTATCATCAAGCATAGCCTCATGTACACATTAATCAACTGAACCTTATAAAACTCATAAATAAAAATTTAAAAAGACTAAACAATATCTCCTTCGGACCTTTTTTTAATAAAAAACATCAAACTATATTTCAAAAATGTAAAGCATGCAGTCCCTGTTGTTGGATCGTCTATGGCCCTGGTATTCACAATACGCAGCGGAATGGACCATACTACAACAATAAGATGTATAACCAAAATATAACATGTACGAAATTACCTTTCTTTTCATATTTGTAGATGTTGCAATGCGCGAACGTCCTCTACCGGTATCCACACGAGGATGAACGATCCGAGCAGCGGCTAATGTGTGCTAGTACGTTCAAAAACTCTTTTCGAACGCCACACAATTATCTCTCGGAAGAAGGTGGCTAGGTTTTTTGTCTCATACCTAATGAGATACAAGTTTCTCTATTTATAGAGAAACCCTAATTCCTATTCCTATTAGGAATAAGAACATCATAATCCTAAACTTATTAGAATTATTGAAGCCCAATAAGTTTCGGCCCATATTATATCTCATATAATAAAAGCCTGACAACTTATTTCAATCTAACCCAATAAATATATCCACATATATTTATTTAATGCCGAATAAATTAAGCCCAA
>JANIJH010000225.1:37425304-37439976 GCA_024520975.1 Erythroxylum areolatum
GGCCTTAGTTGATCATCATCCTCCTTCAGTGTCTTCCCTATCCTTAGCTTCTCAATCCTAACCGAGTCCATACACTCTAGAAATATTTCGAATGTCTCTTCACCTTTTTCTTTATCATTTAACTCTTCCAATCTGTTATGTAAAGGTAAAGAGTTAGTTTCAAGAATAATCATCTACTTAGTACTTACCTCCGAGCTAAAAGATATGTCCTTTGTGACTTCGAGCTCCTTCTCCACTTCTTTGATACAAACAATTCGTTGAGGGTTGACCTCAAAATTCTCAAGCTCCTAAACACTTTGTAAAGTTTCTGCACAGATTTCAAATGGGTACACCTCTAGTTGATACAACTGCTCCTCTTCGCTTTACGATTCTAGGCAACTAAGCCTTATTTCCATCTGACTCATTAGGTGTTTCGTCCTCTATTGACTTGCTTTTGTCTCTTGTCAGAATTCTTGAAACTGTTGCTGCATATTTTGTTGTAATTACTGCATATCCTGTAGAAATTGCAAATTATTAGCAGCAATATTATTAATAAGTTCTTCTAAAGATGCAACTGAATCATGTTGACTTTCCAAATCTTGGTTGCTAGACCATATGTTTCTTGGAAATTACCCTCCATCCTTCCGGAATTGTAGACTATTCAGTTGCATTTGCAAAGTATTAGCTTTCAAAATGTTATTCAACTCTTCCAAAGATGGACAGGAGTTGTGATAGGAAGCTTCTGGTCTATACGAAAATTGTTATGTGTTGCAAACTATCATAGAAGTAATTCTGATGATTATTCCATCCATAACAAAAGTTAGGTTGATCAGTCCAAACATTGTTATAGGATTGAAAATATGAGTTGTAAAAGAAATTACTTCCGTCCATATCGAAAAAAAATTTAAACACGAAAAAAAAGAAAAGATCACAAAATAACAGGAAAGAAATCAATTACGAACAAATATATACAAAACACCAATTAACTTACAAACTAAAACTAAAACATCGTACTCCCTAACAACGGCACCAAAATTTGACCGCACGTCGTTACACTAGTTAAAATAAAATATCTAAACCTATTACTATACTAGTGGTGAGTCTAGATCGATCCCACAGAGAGTGTGTGTAAAGTTTATGAAACGAAATTAATTGGTATTTAGGTTTAACACAAGGGGGGGCGTTTTGTTTTTGAAAGAAGAAAATAAAATGAAACTAACTAATAAAAACAAATTAAAGAAAACATGCAAAAAATGATAAAAGTGGAGAATTCAGTAGGGACCTGATTTTGTGGTTTAATTTCGACCTACACCCTAATTAAGCATATTTCATTAATTTGTTGTTCTTTAACTTCTCCTAGCAACTATTAATCGTGAGTTAATAATTAACTCGAGTTTTCCCCTAGGTTTTATTTAATCAAGATATGATCGTTAATTAAACCTAACTACTAAACAACCTATGATACAATCTCTAGATTTAATTAGGTTGTAGCATTATAAATTAGAAAAACTGATTAACCAAGGCAACAACCACATATGATGCATCATTTAACCCAAGCCATGTTATCCCTAATGAATACGAATCATTAGTCGCTACATATAAATTTCAACATAATAATTACGAATTATATCGAAATTCTAGCAATGGTTTTGTAATTAATGATTCAATGAACGCATTAAAATAATCAACTCATAATACCCATTGGGTTCATACACAAATAACCAAATAATAACGAAAATCCAATTATCTATACACAATACTCAAATCAATTAATATATGATAACACGATCAATTCCTAATGAGAGAAAGAAACAACAAAATAATAAATAAATTATTTAACTCAGGTCATCGACGTCGATGTCATCTTCGAACTGGCGTTGGGATGCCTAGCACTTCATGGGTCTTTCCCAGAAAAATGCTTAAGTCCCCATTCCAATCCCTAGTCAAAAACCCTTTTGTAGCCCTCTTTTTACTATAGCTGTAGCTTGATTTGACAATTAAGGTTTAATGGACCATGCTACTATTCAATGCCCTCTCTCACGCAGCTCTCATAGTTTCTCCTCGCAAGCTCCAGCCTTTTGTTCATGCCCACAGCTTCTTGTTCTCCAGCCTGCCAAGCCAAAGCCGCAGCTACCAGCCATCAGCTTCACGCTCACGCCTGCTCGCAAAATTCCAGTAGGTTTTCTCCCTTTCCATACTTCATATAGAGTGTAGTCTTGCACAACTTTTATTAGAGAGAGATTTAGCAAATACATTACTGTTGCTACAGCTTCTGCCCAATATGATTTGGTAGACTTTTCCTTTTCAACAAATTTTGTGTCATTTCCATCATTGTTTTGCTTTTGCATTTAGCTACACCATTCTGTTCTGTGGTGAATGGTGTTGTCAGCTAATGTTTCATGCCTTTTTCTTCAAAAAATTGATTGAATTTTGTTGAAAGAAATTCACCACCCCTATCTCTATGGAGCCCTTTGATGCTTGCTTAACTTTGCTTCTCCACCATAGCTTTGAATTTCCTAAAATTCTCAAATGTCTCTGATTTGAGTTTTAGAAAATAAACCCAACTCATCCTACTGAAATCATTAGTAAGCAATAGAAAATAGTAACTGCCACCTAATGATTATGTACTCACAAGTCCACAAAGATCAGCATGTATTGGTTCAAGGCATTCTTTTGCTCTCCATGCCTTTCCAATAAGGAAAGATTTTCTGCTTTGCTGACTATAAACACAGCCTTCACATATTTCAAGTTCAGAGATTTTTAGTAAGCCATAAACCATACCTTTTCTCTCCAACAACTGTAACCCGTTGATATTTAAGTGCCCATAGCGTAAATACCAGAGTTTAGAATGATCCTTTTCCCTAGCAATGAAGGCAAATTCTTGCATGGTTTTGACATCAAATGAAAACATTATGTTCTTGGATATTGGTATTCTTGCAACCACTTGATTTGATTGCTTATGTCTAATGAAACACTCTCCATCATCAAACAAGACAGAATATCCCCTTTTCATGATTTGGCCTACACTCAATAAATTATGTTCCAAGTTAGAAACAAGTTGAACATTATCGAGGAGTTTTGTTTTACTTGGAGCAGTATTGATGGCTACTGTTCCTTTTCCTTCAACTTTCATATCTTTATCATCTCTGAGCTTCACTATCTTCTTTTAAGTCTCATCTAGCTGCGTAAAAATGGCTTTTGTCCCTATCATATGATTAGAATTCCTCCTTGTACTTCAGCTACGTCTGCATATGCCATGAATAGCTTGTTTTTAGCACTAGTTTCTTCTACATAGTTGACTTGTTCATCTTTAAACCAACAATCAGCTTTCATGTGCCAAAATTTCTTACAATTATGGCACTTTATGCTACTTCTATTACAGTTTCCATATCTGCCTCCACTTCTACCACAACTAAAATGCTTTCCTCTGGATCCTCCTCTTCCTCTTCCTCGAGTAGCTTGCTTTTCATACTCCTTTGAGCCTTCACCTTTTATTTGGAATGCCTTTTTTCATTCTTCTCTTCTTTTCTATTAATTCTTGCCTTATGTGATTGTAAAGAACCCATCAACTCATCAAATGTATAAGATGACATTTCCTTAGGTTTTTCAATAGCTACAACTATATGATCAAATTTAGGAGGTGGAGTTCTTGGTACCTATGTCACCACCATCTTCTCTGTGATCTCCTCACCAAATGATATCATTTGATTGACTATTGCTATCATTTTAGTCATATACTCCTGCATAGATTCTACATTGTTCTTGCGCAAGTTTTGGAATTCACGATGTAGAGTTTGCAACTTGACTCGAACCACTGTGGATGAGCCATGGAAGGATGTTCACAAACTTGCCCAAGCCCCCTTTGCTATTGAAGCTGCAACTATTTTTGACAAAATCGAATTGTCCATTGCTTGCTGGATGAAGAACAACATCTTTGAGTCTCTCTTCTTATTTTCTTTCAATATGGCCTCCTCATCATTCTCATTGTACCCATTCTCCACTAAGTTCCATATTTCCTAAGACTTGAACAAAATCTTCATCTTAATGCTCCAGAACTCATAATATTTTCCTTTAAAAATAGGTATGGATGGCTAGGAAACACTCACTGTAGTACCATTGTTGGCTATCATCATAAATATGCCCACGATTGATCAGACCAACTCTGATACCAATTTAAAGGGACAAGGAGGAGAGACAACCCAAAAAACAGAGAAGAAAGGTAGTATAGGAAATATAAAACATAGAATAAAATTTCAAAGGTAAACGGCTTTTATTCTGTTTTATTCCATATCTACTTGCAACAAACAGATTCAATATATAAAGGCTGACGCATAACAACTTCCAAAAATAATAGGAACCTAGACTCGTGTTTATTTTGCTGACAATAATAAAACAAATTAGTTCCTAAATTGTAGCTAAACACTTTCTTACTCTTCTGTATAGATTTGTTGCGTGTGATTTTGAATTAGATTTCTAACAGTATTAGGCCTCTATGACGAGCTCTTCAGGCAAGTGGCACAAATGTACATCTTTTCTGTTTTTATATAGGGGGACAAAGGAACAATTATGAAGGGTTTGCAGTCATAACTCATAGACAACTTATGGTATAGTTGCTTAGTGGTAACTGTTAATTTTAATGAAGGGTTCGTAGTCATAACTCATAGACAATCTATGGTTTACGTGCTTAGTGGTCACTGTTAATTTTGTACCTAATTTCACCTCAAAATTAGGTACAAAATGCTGGCTCTTGATTCTTTGAGGTCTTTGAATCTAAATGAGCTTTAAAAGCTTAACCAACGAGGAAAAGGACCCATATATAGGACCAGTCTTCTAATCACTTGTTTCGCTCTGTACTGGGGATGTTACTAGCTAATAGTTTAGGCTTTGTGTGATATCAGACAGTGGTATTAAACCATTTTAGCAAATTAACCATATAAATGCTCATCATTTGACATTAATTCTTCAATTTTTCATGTAATTGCTAATCTAATCCTCAAATTGGATGAACATTCGTATGTAGGGATTAGCAATATCAGCAGTATTCTCTCCAGTACATGGGAGAGAAGTGTGTTTTAAGGGTTGATTGTTTTGTCCTAAAATTGTTTGCCGCCCAAGCAGACCTATCAGAGAGAAGTGATAACAATGTAGAGATGATCAAACATGTCACATTTGGTTATTTCAGTCAAAGGAGTGGCTTACTGGAGTTCTTGGAAGACTCATACTTGACCAAAATTCAGTCACTGGGATCCTATCCCATGTACTGGGAGACCACAATGGTCATCAAAATTGATGACTACCGGGCAGTGGACGGCGTGATGATAGCTCACGGTGGTGAAACCAGTGTGATAATCACGAGGTTTGGTGACAATCTCAAAGAAGGTCTTTCAATCACACGGATGGCAGAAACATGGACTATAGACGATGCAACATTTAATGTCCAAGGTTTGTCCATGGACTGCTTCATTCCTCTGAAGGAGATGCAAAAACAATGTTTGGCAGAGGAGAACAATCTTGACCACTGGCCATCGCAGTTCCATGAGTGATGTTTTGAATTGGGTTTCAATGAAGTTGAGTTAATAGTACCTGAGCATCTTGGTATTTATATTACTAACTTTAATATGATATTTTATCCTTGTTTGTGTACATATACATATGTAATTTGTTTTTACTACCTTGGAGACCAGCATGTAAACTTGTTACTATTAATATTACCATATCTCTAGTAACAAAAAAGAGAAACAATAAAGATAGCAATATATGTCTCTTGTTTTTGATGGTTCAGACGTTTGGTGGTATGTTCAGCATATACTAAATAACGTAGAACACCCCACTCATATTAATGAACACTTAACAATGAGGAAACTATGTAAGCATTATTTAGTGGATTAAGTGAGAAATTTTTTATTTTATAAAAGTAATTTTTTTTTTCTGTTGTAGTGATAACCCCTAAACTTTTTCCTTCAAAATATTACTAATTGCCTGTTTAGATAGGTTTATATCAATAGATCTTTTCTGAGAAGAGTTTTTCTAAGAAGTCAGTTGATTGTTTGACTATCATTTAAAAAAGAGTTTTTTTGAAAGAGCTCCATACAATAGACTGTTTGCAATATAAAAATAAAAAATATTTTTAATTTTAACTATATTTTATTTTATAATAAACATGATTTATGCATATAAATATTATTTAAAATATATTAAACAATATTTAAAACACAATATATTAATTATTATATAATTTTAAACCATATGAAACATAAATGAAAATATATCTAACTAAATCTTTTATATGGATTATAACATAAATAAAACTAATATAAAAAATAAATATCAAAATATATAAAAAGTCAAATAATATTATATAAATATCAAAATAAACGTGAAGATGTATCTGTAGTATTGTGGGACTTATGTGTAAAACATAAGGGAAAAAGACTAAAAAATAGGCTCATTAATTGATCTAAAAAGTTTACCTGAAAAAGAAGTTTTTTAAGAAACTTCAAATTTAAATTTCTCGAAAAGCTGCATTTTAGCTATAAAAAAAGTTATATCTACTAAAAAAGTGCTTTTTTATTTTACAATCAAATATTCATTTAAAAAAACTTTTATGGTGAAAAAAAGGACTTTTTCACTCTCTAAAAGCTCAACCAAATAGGTAATTAGAATGTTCATTAACTATGTCTTCAAAACTTATTCCTTTTTTGTTATCACTTTTCAAAGAATTTTACCTTTGACAGAGACAATGGTTGTTTTTTTCTAAATATTTTTTGGTTTTTCTTTAATAATTTAAATGGTAAATAATTTATTTTTAATTTTAATACTTACACCAAATGCAGGTCAAATTTTGACGCTCTAGAATGAAAGCTAATAAATCAAATTTAACCATAATTTTTAAACTTAAATATAAAATATATTTTAATATTTTGCATTATTCAAAATAAACTCCAATATTTTAAAAACATCGTAATTTAAGTCTCTATAGAAGACAAAGCAAACAGAAGTACAACTGCGTTAGTCTAACCCTAATTTTATTTCCATATATTCCTATCCTAAATTAATTCTCAGTTTTCCTTAGCCTCTTCCCTTTCTTGTCTTCAATCGATTTCTATTTCAAGCTTCTCTTTTTCTGCATGTGATTTTTTACAAATCACCTCATTCTACCACGTTTATATGAAATGCATACTGGTGCTTACAATTATTTGGACTCGTATTTTCTCCTCATCCATACTAATTAATAGTGCTGCAACTTGATGTTCCTCAGGGAAACACCTATGCTTTTCACTTCTATTTACGTTATACGATATCGGCTGATTGCTTTTTCTTTTTTATGGTTGGACTTATCTCTATTTAGTTTCTTGTTACAACATGTTCCCGAAATTAACATTTACACAAAAAATGATTTTTGTGTAAGCATGCTTTCTTCAATACTTTTATAATAGCTCATCAATCATCATGTAGGGCAGGGAAGCAAGCTTTACTTTCAGATAGATGAGTTTTGCTTCCTTACAAATAGAGAATGCTCATGTTTCTTCTCCATATCGGTTATCTCGCTGATTAGTTCCTCACGTTGTTTCTTTTAAACGTGTTTGCTCACCTCTTTCTACCTTGTAAACATATAAAAGGAGGTGCTTGAAAAGGCAAGCGATTAAACATGAAGATGAAGAGGGAAGAAAAATTGAAAATTAATTTAAGGTTAGGGTTGTATAGGGATAAAATTGGAGTTTTTACAAATTTAAGGTTTTGATCATGGTATCAATTATATTATGTTAGTGTAATTACTATTATTTTGGGTTAAAAATTTTATTATGGGCCATTTTTTACAAGTATTATATGCCCCGTGAAGTCATGTGACACATACGTGACAATGCCAAACTTATAACTTAACTAAAAATTAATATATTTCTACCATATCGCAGATAACATGGTAGAAGCCTAACTTATACCTCCATCCACTTTTTCATCCAAAAAGGGATTAATTTGAAAGTTTTTAAAATTTTGGAGATTATTTTAAACATTGTAAAACGCTAAGGTCTATTTTGTATTTAGGTATAAATATTAGGATCTATTTAGTTTTGCGTTTAATAGGGATAATGAATTTTCATTTCTATGTTATCTTTTGTTGTAAATTTTGGTTATTCTTTAACAATTTAAAGAGAAAAAGGTGCGTTTTTAACTTTAATAGGTCAAACTCTAACATTTTAGAACATTCGAAATGAACCACAAAGTTTCAAAGCTATATAATTTTAACCATAAATTGATCAAGCCCTTAACAAAGTTAAGACTTTGTCAATTAAATGTCACTTTAGTACTGATGTAAAGCTTTATTTATTTAAGACCTATAGTATATTATATGGATGCATGTAGCACGGTAGGTTCCACTCATTTAAACTAAACCTAATTTATATTTAACTTAATTAACTCTAATTTAATATTAATTCTAATAAACCTTAATCAATCCTAGTTAACACAAATTAATCCTAATTAATTGTAAATAAACTTATTAAGCCCTAATAAACTCTATCATTCTAATGAATGGTCACTAATGTTGAAGCCACCTCTAAAGTTAGGGCATAACAAGTCCTTGCATGAAGTTTTTTTAATGCTGTAGAGCCAAAGGCATGAAAATAATTTACTTAGGAAAGAGAATGAGAAACTTAAAGCAAAAAACAACCATAAATGAGGCAATAAGAAACCTGATCTGCTTTCACTATAATGGTCCAATTATAATTGGTGACATTTTGCTTAAGAGTAGCATTTTAAAAAAATGCTCAACTAAAGAAGAGATTGATTGATTTTGTGCTCTCAATAATAAGTTTTTGGGCCAACCAATATCTCTAAAAGATTTATTATTTTACCTTATTGATAATTTTATATTTTATATGTTATTTGTAGTTACACTTGGTATTGAGGTTCTTTATAATATGCTTAATTGTGATTTTGTAGTGTTTTCTTATATTCAGTACATTTTCTTGTACTTGATGGGTTTAAGGAAAAAACACAAATTTAAGTGTAACTTTTTCCATATTTGTCCAATTGAGGAAAGTTATTTGAAAGTTAACTAGAAGTATAACACTTTATAGACAACATTCAAAGTCAATTCAAATTCAAATATGTCAAAAAGGTAGAGAAGTTAGTGGCGAAGGCATAAAGTCATTAGATAAGATGAGAAAATAGGCGTTGGTTATGTACCTAATAGAAGAAGTTGAGAAGCATAACAAAACTAGCGCCAAAATGGTACTTAGACCAACGCTAGACTCATCATGCTTCTATATAAAAAGTTGCAAAACACAATCAATGCAAGTTACAACTTAGTGTTAGGCATTGTGAATTCGAGGTCTATATTTTTATAACTCTATCTATAGATACTCTTATAAGGTATAACTTATGGAATTTTTTGGGAGCCTCCTTATTTATGTTTTTGGAGTTTTATTCTTTTTTAGCATTGAAGGAGGATTCAAAGCAAGATTAGAGGAGATCATGATAGCTTCTTTAACTATGTTCTTTTACTCTTTACCTTGTATTAAGATTGATTTGTTTGTTTTTTATTATGTTAACTATGTTCTTTTACTCTTTACCTTATATTAAGATTGATTTGTTTGTTTTTTGTTATGTTTAGTAGTTAAAAACCCTAGTTAGGATTAGGGATGTAGCTTATAAAGGATATTTCAATTACCAATACATGATTTTATTATTTTTTGTTGAATTTATTCTTTTTTTCTTAATTTCTTAGTTAGTGATTACTCATCACAAATTCAATCTTAAGAATTGCATAAAGGACTAAAAGGTGAAATATGATTTATCACTAGGAGAATAAACACTTTAACACTGACTTAGTCTAATATTAGTAGTGTCATATTTTGTTTTAATCAAAATCATGAGTTAGAAACTCACATAGTCTAACACCCAATACTTCAAATTCTCTCTATAAATTTAGCAATTAAAATTGTCCTAGTTTTGTCATTTCTTTGAAAATTTTCTTTAATCTTGTTTTATGTTGCTTTTCACATGTTATTAAACATATTTTTTAAAAGATTCCTTTTAATAACTAAAGCATAATAGAGAGCAAAGTCTTAAACATTTTCAATCTCTTTTTATTAAAGTTTTTAGTAGGTTCATAGTTGGCATGTTTAGGAGAGGCACTAGTTCTTTTACCATTTCTATGACATCCTATATATCACATGAATATAAAAATTAACATTTATTTTAACTGTACATATATGGTAGGTTCTCCATTAAAAATCAGAGATGTTTGAATTTGAAAATAATTTAATTCTATATTAGCTCTATTCTATTTAAGTGTCTTAGTGAGAATTCAACTTTATTAACATATCCTATCATTTTTTTTTACACTTCTAATACCATGATATGAAAACCTAAAAGAAAATAATAATAAAGATAAAAAAAGTATAGAAAAAAATTAGACTAGGAATCCTAAAAGGAAAGTGTAGAATGTTACACATTTATTCATTATTTTATAGTATTAAAAAAATAAATTCTAAGAATAATATTTTTAATTAAATATATATATTATCAAATTTATTTAAATAAGAACTTATTGTTGATAATTTTATATAAAAGATTCCAATACTATAAGTATACAATTCATAATTCATAGTACAAAAGGTGTCATTTCTACGAGGATTAATTAGACACCAAAAAAATTGAATAAACTTTGCCTATTGTAATAAAAGATTGATTGAATTAAAATAAATTAAGTAAAAGTAAAATAAACTAATAAAACTAACTAATCAAATAAGTGAATAATTGAGATTAGCAATAAGAATAAAGTTAATCAAGGATGGAAACTTAGGAATTACTCTATCTTTGTTTTGTTTTACCTTTATCTTGTTGATTGAATTTATGCTTAGTCTTACATATCATAAAGTTTTGAATACCCTCTCTCGAGATCTAATTAAGTAATCCTAATTGAAATCAATAATAATAGAATTGCAACCTCTTGATTCACAAAACTACTCCTAACTATTCAATTAGATTTAAAACAATCCTAAGGATAATCAATTCACAATTAAGATCTCTCTTCAATGTTTATTAATCTAATATTTACAGCTTTATTAAGTTTCCGACCCTCATTGCACACCTTAACATGTATAACTTGATTCAATCTCCCAATTTATTAACAACTATAAGCATAACAAATATCAGAAGGCATTCATAGATGTATATAATTCAACAAGAATAAAGTTCAACAAAACAGATCAAAAACAATTCCTAATATGGATTTAGAAACTCATAATCATGTTTAACATCCTAATAATCCAAATTAACATATAAGAAATGAAATATATGAGGAGTAAAGAAAGAAAAATAATTTGTGTCTTGATCTGGAAATTTGGAAATTCTAGAGTTTCTCTTGATGTCTCCTTTTTTATCTCTTTGAATATGACGCCTTCTTTTTGGTGTTTTTCTTTTCCTTAAATACTTTTTGATGCTTTTAAGGTTGTTTCTAGGATTTTTCCACTTAATTTAATTCCAAAATAGCCCCGAAATGTTAAAAGTTCAAAAAGTTGCATGTTGGAAAACAACCCACCACGATCGTGGGAGGTGCCACGAGCATGACATGCCTTGTTCATGGCCTTTATCATGATCGTCGAAGGTGCCACGATCATGGGATCTTCCATGCTTCTCATTCTTCCTCTTTCCTTCATTTTTATGCTTTGTTTCACTCACAAACACATCAAACACCCCTTGAAATATAAAATTAAGATCAAATTCTTGCTTTAAACCAATCAAACAATTAAAACACAAAAAACTAACAATATCACAATTCTAAGTCCTAAATAGATTATTATCATCTAAGAAAATACTAAAAAAACACAAACACTTATAAAACATACTATAATCTACATATATCAACATCCTCATACTTAAACCTTGCTTGTCCTTAAGAAAAACTAAAACGTCAATAAACAAAACATATAACACATAAACCCAAAATCATACATAATGCAATAATGGTACAATGACATCAAATAAAGTATAAATTGTAATTCATACCTTATTCTGAAGCTTAATCATTTTCTTGTTATATCCCTCGAACTGTTTCTAAAATTGGCTTATCTTTCCACCATAGTTGTACAAATGTCTAGCCTCTAATAGTATCCACTATATTGAAAGAATTTTGTAATTGTTGTAAAGAGAGTTAGGCAAGGAGTGCTAGCTTCCTTATAGCTTCAACTTATTTATAGTAAGTTTTGAACATTATAGTAATTTAATTAAATTTTAATTTTAATTTCAATTAAACTTTAATTATAGAATTATTTAATTCTAATTAATTCCATTTATGACCAAATAAGATCTAATGTCTCATATTGATCCTTATTTATTAAATATCTCATATTACCACAAATCATATTTAGAATAGATAAATTAAACTCCTTTAATTCTTTTTTAATTCTCTAATTAAACAATTTATATCTATAAATTAATATTGACGTGTAACAACACATTATGACCACCTAAATATTTAGGAATGTCAAGATAGATTTAACCAACCTTTCTATGTATGATTTTTTTTCATATAATTCAATTTTGTTCGTATAATGTTTCGATTAGGTATAGAGTATGTAATTAATTTCTACTTTATTTTGAGTCTAATCATGTTGGTTCTCCACCATTAATAATTGATTCTATTACTGACATTTATAAACTATTTACAAAGTGAATTTCACCTTGGCCAAGAATTTTTTGAATAAATTCTAATCAAAAACAACGAAAACATTCTTCCTAATTATTTTCGGTTCATGAATTGTATATTGGTCACTCAACTACCTCGATATAGTTCACGCTATATCCAATAATTGTTGAATAATTAAGTTACCTTTAACTAAAATAGGTCATAAGTAGTATTAAAACATAGTAATCCTTATATAAGACAACTTTGGAAAGCTCAAGTTAAAGGATCACTTATACAATCATTACAACGAGAATTTTCATAAATATATAAGTATTATTTTAACTAGATTTCTCATATGGGGTTAGTTCAGTGAATTTGTTTTCTAACAAAAATTCACACATTTATTTAAGTATATTCATACTTAAGTCTATAAGATCGACTATTTCCTTCATAAAGAAGAAACATAACATGTGCTAATCTTTTATGATTTATTATTGTCCAATCTTAATAGAATAATGACTAGGAACAATTTTGGAATAATGCATAAATGTAATATGAATATCAAAATTATGGTCTCATCATAAATTTATTTATAATATATTTTTATCATATGGACTTTATCATATACTTCTTAATATGTATAAGATAAAAATGTCTTTAAATTATTTTGTTACTAAACTACAACCAACCGATTGACTGTAGGGTATAAACCATATCATATATATCGATTTGGTGTTATAATTGGGAGCTTAGGGTTCTACAAAAAAGATGTCTTTGACAAATGGAAGACCTAATAAAGGAATGGTACAATAGCGTACTAGCAAGCACTTATATCACTGTATTCGAGATTGAATTGACTCTGCGACAATACAAAGGTCTACTTTCCTTTGCTGTTGCCTGTATGTAAGCTGAAGTTACTGTGAGAAATGATATTTATATGCTTTCATCCTTTTACAATCATGATTATGGTGAATAGTCAATTGTGGATGTAATATTGCAATAATGGACCGAATTATTGTAGTTTGCCAAAAGTTTGAGCAAGTTTACCGTAACTGTGTTTCCACTGCTTATAATTTTATCATATAATCATCCATAACTACAATATATCTCATATTATACAATTTAAAATTTTGGTTTTTCTTATATTAGAATGTTGTATCCTGAACTCGTTAATTTTAATCTATTATTTTCTTGGCTAGTCATAAGACTTCTTTTATCTTCTTCAACCATAGGATTTCACTTGACTTCTTGAGTAGTTTTGCTTATTAATCACACTAGAGTCAAATAGATTTACCATGAATCCCACTTAAATCTCTTCTTTTGTAGTTCACTTAAGGTCTGGTGATATTTTCTTTTACATTATGCGTGTGTGGGGAAAAATTTTAAAAAATATATACATAAACTCCTTCACCTCTTACATTTATTAGGAATAATAAATGTTTCTTTTTAACCTCAATCAAATAAATAATACATAGTAACAAAAACAATAGAAGTAGAAGGTAAACCTTACCCATTTGTGTTCCTCCTCGTAGACATAGGTTTAGAATACTTTATGCTTTCCTATTCATAAAAAATTATAAAAAGAAGTTTTGCTAGCATATGCATATTTGTTCTAATTCAACTAAAAAGCATATACAATTAACAGTTAACGAATTTGATCAATAAATCATAAAAAGTTAAGAAAATATTTTATAAAAAGTAAATCTATTTATTTGGATCAATAAAATTCACTAATTATTGATTATATAACATTTAACTACATATTCTTTTATTTGGAAGAGCAGCTTCATGAAAGAGAGTGAAATAGTCAGTCGTTATTGCATTCATTATAAAAACTGAGTTTGTGGCATGCTTTAAGGTTATAATTCATAGATTATAGTTAAGAAACTTTACTTCAATATTTATAATTATCGATAGTATTGTCAAGTAGCTAAAAGTTTATTATGATAATACTACAGTAATTTTCTTTTCAAAGAACAACAAGTATCCAAAAGGTGTTAAACATATTGAAATAAAATATTATGTTGTCAAATAAAAAAATTTAGAAATAAAAAGTGTCAAT
>JANIJH010000225.1:37440076-37452097 GCA_024520975.1 Erythroxylum areolatum
TGTCAATGAATGCATGTACCACTTTTTATGTGAAAACATTCCGTATTTATATGCATATATGCTAACATGATGCATGACCAAGAAAATGCATTGTCTTAATTTCTCTTTGAGCTTACATGTACTGAAATTTCGGGTCATAACCCTTAATATGGGGACAGGATATTACAATAGACACGTCATAACATATCTCAGCAAGACTTTGGCTAGCAAGCATCAGGGGTTGTCAACAAAAGACAAAGAGTTTCTGGCCATCATTAAAGCAACAAAACAATGACACCATTATTTAAGCTATCGTACATTCTAGTTCCAAACCAACTATCAGAGTTTGAATTACCTATTAAAGCAGCTTATCTCAACGTCATCCAAACAGAACTGGCATCCCAAGCTATTCAGGTATAAGTTTGAGGTGGTTTATCGGAGTGGAAAGGAAGATAAGGCGGCGTATACACTATTTAAGATCACGTGTACCGAGCTCCTCACCATGACCGTTTCTCAAATCCACAATGGATTAATGGAAGATATCAAAAACAATTTGGAAGGAGATTCTAACATTAAGGATCTTATCCACCATCTTAAGTCAGACACCACAGGATCAGATAATTACAAATGGAAAGAGAATCTATTGAGATGGAAAGATGGAGTGTCATAACCGGCATCTGGGAAAGCTTCAAATTACCTATGCCTTACAGATGTTGAGAGGACATTAACATGGATTTCATAGAAAAGTTACCTCCATCCAGGGCCGTTCCTAACGTTTTATAAGCCCTGGGTGAAATAAAAAAAAGGCCCAATAAATTGGTAATATACACATATGTAAACTTTAAAAGGATATTTTTATTATTAAAATTTAATATTCATACATAAGTGACCCAATTTATAAGTCTACATACTCAATAAAATATTAAATGATCATAACATCAACTAATAATATCTTGCAAATATTATTTTGTCAAGCAACTAGATAAAGGTCTAAATTATTAAATCAAATAGTTTTGGTAACTTTTGAATTTAATTAACATTAGTGATTTTTTTAATAAAAATATCTTTTATAGGAATTAACATAATGATAAGTGTAGTAATGTAATGCTACCAACCTATTTATAACAAACCAATCAAACACATCCAACTATTTACGATCTTATTTAATTATCAAATAATTTTTATTATTATTTAATTATCACAATATGTTTAATAGAATTATGCAAATTTTTATAATAAATGAAATCATTTATGTAGTCTTTGAATTGAGTAACTTAAATTATTTGATTTAATCATATTATAACTAAACTTATGTGAACCTCTACAAGAACGCAAATTCAATAATTATTACATGTGACAAAGTATAATAAAAATTACAATTACAAAAATTAAAATATTTTTTAAGGTTTAATTATATTTTTATAAATAATAAGTAATTTAAAAATAAAAAGGAGAAACACGAAAAAACACAATATCATTAATATTATGTTTTGATTTTAAATGCTAATATAATATCCATGTTAATGAAAAATTACAAATTAATTATAATATGTTCAAATATTTAATAAGTTAAAAAAATAAAAATTTAGAAACTTTACCTTTAAATTATCACTCAGAACTCAGAACTCAGAACTTAGAACATATAACCTTGAAATTGATTTTTGAGTTGAAATATCTTAGATTCATATGTTAGTGAAAATAAAAAAAAATTAGAGTGTAAGAAATTCACTAAATGCTTGAAAGGTATTTATAAATATAACAAGTTAAATTTATATAGCTAAAAAGAAAGTTATTTAGCCTTCTAAGATTAAAAGTTAATGCTAACTTTTTCCGTAATATATAGAGCTAAAAAAAAAACTATTTAGCTTCTAAGATTAAAGATTAATGCTAACTTTTCCCGTAATATAGCTAATAAAGGAAGTTATTTATTAGTTAATATTAACTTTTTCTTCTTTGAAAACTAAGGATTTACGACCCTTCTAAATGATAAATGCTGTTGAAATATATTGACGATGGGCTCCTAGTGGGAGTGGATCCTAGGTAGATGCCCTGTCTACCCTTGCCCAAGGCCGACAACGCCTCCATCTAAGGCACGAACCAGTGTGATGGTAGCGGTGGATCGGCTTAGTAAGTACAAACATTTTATCTCCCTTAAACATCCATTCCAAGCTCATGATGTCGCTCAGGTATTCTTGGATCATTTGTTTAGTTACATGGGATGCCTTAAAAGTATTATCAACGATCGTGATCATATATTTCTCAGGATGTTCTAGAGAGTTTTTAAGTTGTTAGATAGCTTGAACTTCTCCATGGCATATCACCCGCAGTTCGACGACCAGATAGACGCGATGAACACAACGCTCGAGACTTATTTACAAAGCTTTTTTAGGGACACCCTCACCAAGTGGATGGAATGGTTATCATTCGCAGAGTGGTGGTATAATAATACATACCACGCAACTATAAACTCCACCCCATTTGAGCTTTAACATGGGTACACTCCTTGGGTATACATTCCCTATTTGGTTGTAGATTCTAAGGATGTGGTGGTCGATCAGATGATGAGGGATCAGGCGATAGCTATGGACGCTTAGAACCATATGAAATAACAGGCAGACCACAAGAGAACATATCGAGAATTCAAGGTGGGGGACTTGGTATTTCTGAAGTTTCAACCATATCGGAAGCACTCTCTTTAGGAAAGATACCATCAAAAATTAACATCTCTATATTATGGCCCGTATGAGGTGACTAAAAAGGTTGGTAAGGTAGCATACAAGTTATGCCTACCAAAAGAAACTACAATTCATCCCATGCTCGACGTGTTGCAACTAAAGAAATGTGTCGTGGAGGGCACGGTTGTCTCTTCAACACAATTTTAGAGGACGAAATCTTCCGTCTAATTTTGATCGACAGCCGTGACTTACATATACGGTTGTATACTTGTATCGCGCCCGTCACATAAGTGTGTCATGACATGTGAGTCTTTTTTATTTTTTTTATATTGTATCATTTTAATTTTAACAATACTACTATTAGTTTAATAAAAAATTAGTTTAAAATTTAAATTTAATTATGTGACTATTAATTTTATAAAAATTAATTAAATGATAAGAAAATAAAAATTGGTTTGTATACATTTTTCTATTTTCTGTTTTTATTATTTTAATTTTAATTTAAGATAAAAAATTTAAAATTTAAAAAGTGATTAATTTATTAAAATTGATTAATTAATTTATAAATTATAGAAAAATATTAAATTAAATTAAAAATTGATGATGACGGTGATGACGACGATGATGATAATTATTATTATATTAACCCGTATAAATATTAATGCAATATTAAAAATCTTGTATATTTATAATAAAGCTTTTTGTGAAATGCAAATAAATTATACAATATATTATATATGTAGACTAATTTATTTTGATTTCAACAACTTATTTTAATTGATTAATTTACTAAAATTGTTTAATTAATTTATAAATTATATTTTATACATAAACAGCTAATACTAAATAACTAATTTTATCAAACATGTTTAATAAACAATTAATGTTATCCGCTAATTAAATCAATTGATATAATCATCTATTAACAAATTGCTGATAGAATCAACTATAAGCTAATGCAATCATCTAATCGTCAAATAAATTAACTATCAACTAACTGCTGATACAATAAACTATAAGCTAATGCAATCAATTAATTATCAAATAAGACCTATTTGACAATTAACTGATAACTGATTATATCAATTGACTTGAATAACGGAACTTGTTTGACACCAACAAATAACATTAGCTATTTATTCAAAATGTTTGATAAAATTAAATAATTAATATTAATTGTTTATGTATAAAATAAAAAGAATCAAGAATGTGACTTAAATGTGCCGCCTAGTGTGACAGCTATGTTTAAATGACTGAGTCGCGTAAAATTTAAGCATAAACAATGACATTTTATTAACAGGACGGAGTTAAACAGAACAAGGTCTTCAAATTTTAGACCATGCAAACTTGTGACTCAAGTACTAGTGCAATTGTCGGGGGAATCATCCAAAGAATCGACTTGGGAGCACCAATTCAAGTTGCAACGACGCTTTCCTAATGCAAACCTCGTGGTCAAGGTTCCTGAGAGGGGATTTGTCATGAAGAAAGGAAGCAACGAGAAGGAACTGACGAAAGGAGCACGTGAAAACAAAACGAAGTCGTTAAAATAAGAAGTGTGGTGTAGCGTAGAATATGGGTTCATTACGTCCTTCGTTTTGATAGAACGTTTGTAACCCGACAGTGGCGACGTGTGCTTGGTTAGGTCTCACGTCTTTGTCTCTGTGTAACCAATCAAAGATAATTTTAGGAACGAAATCTCCGAACCTCTCTTTCTGAATTCACTTGATTAACTTCGCAAGGACCATTGTACACGAAACAGTCATTTCAAACCAGCTAAACATGAATGGGAGACATCGACCACAAAAGTGGTAAAAGTAAAAACAATTGCAACCTCAAACGGATCAGCCACCTGCATTTGATGGTTATAAATTAAAAGGTCAACAACTCAATTTACCACAATAGAAGTTTACATTAAGGCATTAGGCACATAGGATACAGGTTCATAATGCAATTCAATCGTACGAACTTTAAGCTGTCTAATGGGATAAAAGAGTAGCGAGATGTGCACCAGAAGATAACATTACAAAAGAAAGAATGATGACAAGAACATCTATTCTATACCTAATATGTTGTTTCAATTAAGGATTGGTACTATTGCTATACAAGTTGGCGAAACTAACTCGATTCCAGGTTTTGCTCGTACCTCATTGACATTTTAACAAGGGGAACAGAGATCTTGAGCTAGTTATATTTGTCCAGAGTTGAGTTGCTCCAGCACTATTCTGGTCTCGGTATAGCTCAGAATGTGACACTAACAGGGGCTCCTTTCCTGACATATTTGCTTAACGGCTTGTGGAAGATTCAATACAATCTCTGCATAAGCTGAGATGAAGCAAAGAACATTTGAGAAACAACAGAAAAATGAGAACTATCAAACAAAAGCAGGCCAACAGTTGAGCAAATGTAAAAGAATAATATTTCCTCCGATGAACATAAACTAATTTCACGCTCTTCACTTATTTGCTTCATCATTTGAAGGCTACTTTGACGGGATCTCTAATAGCAATAGAGATGCATGTTTCATACGAAAAACTGGGGGATTGATTCAAATAAAAAAGACAAATATTTAAATAAACAAAGTCAGGATCGAATGTACATGTTAATGCCACCAATTAGAAAAGAAAATTGGAAATTTTTTTATTGAGATGCTAATCAAATTGGAATGTCCTGACAGAAGAAACAAGAACAATAACACAGCATCTCAAATGTATGCCTGATAATACAATTAAAAAAAAAATAGCAACACCTTCTGGTAAGCTCATGGTTCGCAAAGCATCCTCAGCATAAGATAAACGAGCAGGACTTGGGTCAGTTCCTACTGATCCACTTTTCTGTAATTGATTCATTGGCCATGCAAAGACCTTGACTTGAGTTGGAAGTACAGACATGAGGTCGGCATATCGAAGACTGACGGTCACTTTACTGCAAAATGGAAATCAATGTAACCCACCAAATTAAGAACATATTTGAAGCCAATCACAAAGCACAACACTAATCCATGAAAACAAACTTTATATCATCAAGCAACTCGTCTGGACAATAATCAATCAAATTCTAAACATGGAAATTATTGCAGAAAAATAATCACAAAATTGACCAAAAATGAGTTTCAAAGGACTAGTGTAACCCAAAACAAATGGAAGGAACCGGAATATAACAAAAAGGTGAAATAGAGTCGTAAGACTGATAGGTAACTAGGAACATGGAACAAAAACAAAATAATGCTTAAGCCTCTGTTCCAGACAGAAACTCAAGCTTGTCAATGATGTGACAATCTCCCAGGATTTTGAGACTACGCAGCATGCTAACGTCAACTCACATCACCTACTACTTTCTTCACCTTAAGTAATTCTTCTAGTCCTAAGAAATACCTTTTGCATATTCCAACAGTGCTACTCCTACTCTCTTCTAGTTAGTCATATTATGAAACCTCCAAAGGCGCCACGGGAACAATCACACAAGAAAGATTTAATGATTACGATCAAGTTCCACAAATAAGAAAAACATCCATTAGAAGACAAAATATTGCATCTGATTGTTACATAATTGAATAGCAGAACGATCAATCATTAACTTCAACACTCAAAAAGATACTGACCTCTCAAAATCATCCAATACAAATTCGATCATGTGGTATGGAAGGCTGTGATATAGCTCTCCTATTTGGTTTCCATACAACTCCTTAATGAGTCGAACCTACAGGAGAATGAGAAAGCAAATGAGGGGAACAATTATAGCATCCAAACCACCATAGCAGGCTATGCTGTGGAGAAAAGCTGCACACTGTTAAGTATGGTAAAATTTTTCCATACAGTAACCAGGTAAATAATGTGTTATTTTATGAACAATCATATAATAGCAACAATTACATATGGAACCTACATTTTGTCTTATACCAAAGAGTTGGCATTTAATATCCACTTTCTCGAGGCATACATCAAACATCATACCTGTTCCCTTCTATCCACATAAGCCTGCAGAAGTTCTCCAATGTAGTCTATAAATCTCTGAAAGCAAATTATCAAGAACAATTTTGAGAGAGCCTATGATTCCTTAATGGCACGATGTCAAAAGGGAATCAAACAGAAACAATGGGAAAATCTTACAATCGCATTGGAAGAGAGAAGATCATTTTCTGCCTCTCGTATCGGCAGAAAGAAAGGAACTGTATGTTCAAGGACAGTCATTTTTTCAAGAAATGACTTGCTCTCAAGCACACAGTGGTACAATTCACAAGGCTCTCCTGGAGGTGAAAAGAGAACAGATGAATCATGTTCTCAGTTGCATAAAACAAAGCATTATCTCTACCAAAGTGTAAAACTAAATATAGGATAAGATTACCCAACATGAGAGACTTAGCTATCAATATTTGAGTCAAATTTCAATGTCACAAAATTGACTAGTTCTTAAAATTCAATAGGGCCATGTGTTACATGATGAATATTTTTTATGGAATTTAGATAGCCTATTAAGACTACTCAACAGCTCAACCTCCGAGCCCTGGCATATGTTTCAGACTAACAACAAATTAACAAACCCATTTGTTAAAACACATCAGTATCCTTTACAAAGGTACTGATGGTACAAAAATCCAAAGATTGTGGAGACAAAGAAGTTGATGAATAATGTTCAAAAGACAAGACAATACAAGGGTGAAAGACAATTTAGGCTTTCGCTTAGTCCAATTTGAAAAGGCTACCAACCCCAAACTACTCAATCATATACAACCATACACACCAAGGATCTGTGAGGTATAGAGGAGATGAAGGGCATTGTGAAACAAGTTAGACGTATGACAAGAAATCACTTGATGTACCTGCAAATGATGTCTCATATTGAATGCCAATTCTTGGCCCCTCCAAGCAACAGATCATCTGTTGAATAATATAACAGCTCAAAATATGTCTAAGACCAAGATGCATATATTATTGCAAAAGAAATTGAAAAAGTTTCAACAATACTGTTTTCAAGTAATCTAAGCCTGATAAGTTGTACCCACTAGAAATATTAGCTCTGGGGAAACCTTTTTGTAATTAATATCACATTCTCATATGTAATTTTACAATTTCTCAATATAAATGCAACGTCAATCATAGCTAACAAGAAAGAATTTCAAGGCTTTCCCAGTAGTGTAAAATATGAGCCTCTTATCCAATGTTACTTCATGTCAAGTACATGAAAAATCCAACATTACGTCATCAAAGAAACCTGAAAATGCTCACCTTACTTCCAACTTTGAAGGTAGTTTTTTCATCAGAGTGTTGATTTGGCATCAAATTCGTGTCCCCTGACATTGCCTTTCTGTCAGCTTCCATGTGAACCTGTTAAAAATCCAGCATGAACAAATTAAAGGTTGGATAACACCCAACGTCAAATCTGCACCACAGTTTTTGTTATGGAGTGTAACATCCAGTGGATTATGAGACAACAAGGGTCTTAATTATGTGGTCCAATTACAAGGAAAACTATAATGAAATTCAATCACTTCAAATTCAGATAGAGCTGTACCCTTTCTCTCATTGTAGCTAGCAGCCCATCATTCCATTCTTCACCCTCTAAAAGAATTTCTGCAAATGGGGAAGAAGAGGTAGGAGAAAAGCAGCACTTTTTAGTCAACACATCGTAAATCACAAACAAGTTATTTGAAAGATCTGGAAGAAGTGAAAGATAAATCACATTAAACAATTATTGATCCATCATAGTTTAAGACATATATGTGGTTAGTTCATTTATTAATATCACCATTGTTCACATTGCGAGAAGAAAACCTTTAGATTGTGATGCTCGTGCAGCTTCAAATTCTTTCTGCAGACGTTCAAATATTGACTTGTCAGAATCCCTGCAATGTAATGGAACCATGAAACCAAATTATTTTTGCACTTTGACGCTCTGTAGCAATGAAAATCAGTAATTACATTGCAACCAAAACAAAACATACAGAAAGGTGAGAAAGTTGATTCTTTAAGTAAACTAAATATGTGCTGATATGATGGCCAAAACAAGTAAAATATAAGCTCAGGTTACATAGAGCTTAGTATTGAGTAACTAGTTAACCAATGAAATGAAAACAACATGATCACCTAAAGATAATTGTTTTAGCAATGTTAAATATTAACTACTAACCTTTCACAGAGCAATAACTGCTCTGAATATAAACATATATCAAACTTACAGTGTTGCCCATAATGAAATTCCAAGTATTGGTTTGGAAGGACCTATTTTTACAAACCGTAAAGACATGTTGGTTTAAGAAATCACAGTAAGAATTCCAACAATTGTAAGAGATTTTAAATGAGCAGCAGGAAATGGACTTAAAAAATTGACACCCTCAAGAGAAAAGGAAACTTGCTTGCAGGTGATAAAAGTGTCTCAAATAAATCAACACACCACAGATAAATGTCAGCAATTATAAGGAACAATTTCTTATATTTTTGATAAGGATCAGAATTAAACCCTCCTTGGCTTCATGAAAGGTAATCATTGCATGTAGCACAATTTGGTGAAATACTTGCTATGCTTCAACTAATATAGAATTGCATAACAGGAAATAAGAATAAGTCTGAGCTATGCTGATACGCACTTACAGTCAACCAGAACCAGCTGTGTGCAGATAAACTGACAAGGATGCCGTGTCTTTGCAAGGTAAAAAGAATCATTCACTTGTCAAAGCCAATTTTTGTTTTACCATTGTTGTTTTCTACTTTTCACTCATAAATGTTCATTTGATCAACAAGTGAAAACACCAATGGTTCTAAAGAACACTCTGGATTACTTAAAAACAACAAGATAAACTAAGCCTACCTAGAGAGACGCTCTGCCAGTTCCGCATGCCTCTTCAGAACATTAGAAACTGTGACAAGGAGAAGAAGATTGAATTTCTTCTACAAGAGCATTGTAGTACTGAATACACATAAATACGCAACATAAAAAATTGACTTGCAAGTGACAACAAATACATCTAGCACGTGTTGTCTCCAATCGAATATCTTCCTCTTGCATAAAATTCTGTTAAGCAACAACATGAACTATGATTACTGGGATAGTTTCAAAATTAAAAAAAAAGTAAAGGCGATATTTTTTTCAGACACATTGGAATAGAGTAGAAGGTCAATAGTAATCATAACAAGTTACATCAAATAACTACTTCTGTGTTATAGCCGAGGAATAAGACAAACAAATCATAACCAATTCACTATTTCAGAACTCTAACAAGAACAGAAACAACTATAAATCGAATTACTTGACTTTGCAACTAAGCATTTTTGAATAATCAGTATTCGAACTTCGACTAATTTGCACGCTCCTTTGACAATTACGGTTTCACTTTAAGATAACAATTACGAAGTCATTCCAGAAGGCAAAACGAGAAGAAGAAGAAGAAGAAGAAGAGGAAAGCAAAAAGGAAACAACTACTGGAAAAGTACCACTTCCCCCATGAGTGAATACGGACGCCCTGAGAGCGGTTCGAACTGCTGCACAATCACAAAGAAAAGCAACTGTAAGCTAACACAGGGGAACTCACCGAATACGGTGTCCTGAAAGATACAGACAGTGGCGAAGACGAAGGAATTAAGAAAGAGACCTTGCGAGAGAAGTCTGCAGCAAAGGAATTCTTCTTCTTTCTCTTCTTCAAAGACTCTTCACCGTCGCTATCCATCTAATATCGACCGCACTTGCGCGGAAAGACGGTGGTCGTTTGGAGGATATTATCTTGATTCGGGGGCGCGTTTAAATCCGATACCAGTAGTTTTAGGGCTCAAATTGGTGGGTAAATTCTGTTGGATCCGAACCCGTGGGGTCAAATACGGGTCCTCCTTTTTTTAGTTTTTGATTTTGATTTATGGTATATATTTAATTTTTAATTATATTTTAAGTTTTAAATAAAGAATCTAATAGACACTACAACAAAATTACAAATTAGTAACGAAAAATTACCAAAAAAAACAATAATGTAGTAAATTACCGGTGAAAAATCAATTTCTATCAATAACATTGTTGGAAAAAATTGTACTTAGCGACAGAAAAAATATTCGTTGGTAAAAGTGAAGGAAAAATATCCCGGCAATTTTTTTGACAGAATATACCAACAGAAGAGCGATATCCGTCAGTAAAATACGTTGGAATGCTTGGTAGTATAAATAAGTGTCAGAGTGTAGCGATGGATAAATTATTGATAGAATAACTATTCTGTCTGTAAAATTGAAAGTTAAAAGTTGCCGTTAGCTTCGGCTTCAACATTTTTAATAAAATAAAAACTGTTGGACCACGAACTTTTCTTGGGAGTTAGAAATATTAAATGAGAAATTTTGGTGATTATTCATGTGTAAAGAAAAGAAGAATTCTTGAATTTGAAATAAAGTAGAAAGGATAGTTAGGACAAGATGAGTTATAAGTGAAATATTGGAAGTTATAAGTTGAAACATATTCATTGAGTATTCTTCGATGTTTTAGCAATAACTTTTTCTCTAGTTATCCAAATGAGATGATTCTTAATTTAGACTAAACTAGAGAAATAGGACTACAGCTTATTTGATGAAATCGAGTTCTAATTTGGTCTCGAAGAATTTCAATTTTTTTTGTATGGAAGTGGAGCACAGAATATCATTTCAGTATAAGAGTAGTTCGGAAATGTTTGGGATATAACTTTCGAATTTCCTAACCAAATTGAATGATTTTGGTGTCATTAGAAAATTTAGACAATGAGGATCATTGTTTTAGAAGGAAGTGCTATCAAATTCCTTCAATTACTTGATCAGAAAAGGTCTTGATTTTTGGAAGAAGTTAGGCAATGACTTAAATGAATTTTGAGGTATTGATAGATTAATTATGTTATTTTGTGAAGTTAATTAGTATGTTAATGTGAGCAAGACTTTATGACATAGGTTAATTGAATTAAGGTAGTAAGATGATATCAAGGGCAAAGTTAGCAAGTCACTTAAGCATTTAAGTTACAAGGCATATAAGGAAAGGTAAAAGGGTCTTTGTACAATCATTAGTAGTATAAAAAGGGGAAGAAAAGAGTGTCTTGAAATTGAAAGAAGCTAACAAATGAAATTGAAGAGAAAAGAGAGAGAAAGTGTCGTTGGAGAGACAAAAGAGAGAAAGAAGAAGAGCAAGCTATGTTTTGATTTTTCTTAGTTTTAAAGGAAGATTTTGAAAATGTTTAAGAAGGGAAAAAAGAAGAGGGAGATTTGTTGGACTCCGAATTTTTTTGGAATTTTTGAATTATAAAGTGGCATTAAATGAGGAAACTTATGGTGACTTATTTGTGTGCGAAGAAAACGAAGAGTCAAGAATATGAATTATTAAATGAGATTAAGATAGGTTATTAATGATTATGATTAATTATGATCTAAAGTGTTGTTTT
>JANIJH010000225.1:37719446-37731784 GCA_024520975.1 Erythroxylum areolatum
CACAATTCAACCCCCCTTCTCGTGCATTCTATATCGTTTTATAAGTATTGTATTAACGTGTGATTCACTTCACTGTCGACCTTTGGTTGTTGCATCTTTTTAAGGACTAATCTCATCTCTTAGAGTGGAAAAAAATGACACGCTATTTCATAATGTAGTATAGAAGTAGAGTATAAAAGCATTTCTCTTACCTCTACTAAATTATGTTGGATTAAATCTTTATTTGGAAAATTGGGATTACAACTATCAAGTTGATATCATTGTGTGGTAATCTTAGTGCTACATATCTAGCTACTAACACTATCTCTCATGCTCGCACTAAGCATATTAAAATTGGCATTCACTTTGTATAAAACTTAGTTGCTAAGAAAACACTCTCTATTCTTCACATTTCATCAAGAGGACAGATTGTAGATGTTATAAAGAAGGATCTCTTCACAACAACTTTTCATTGCTTACAAATTAAGCTCACTGTTGTTACGTGTTTAAACTTGAGGTAGGCTGATAACACATCAAATATTTAATTCAATCATCGTCAAATATCAAGCTAATTTTTAGAAAATCATTCACATATTATTAGACTTATAATTTTGTAACTTATATGTAAATATTTTTAAGAATTATTTTCTTTCTATATTTATGCACAAAATAATTGTATAAATACATCATATATATTGCACAGCAACATCAACAATATAAAAACAACATTCTTCTTATTAGCCTTTTTAATACCAACTACCAATATTTCAATGAGAGTGTCATTTAAAATAAATTTCCAATTTCAATTATAAAAGAGCTTTTGGATGAATTTTATAGAGTTAGTTGATTCTCAAAGATCCACTTTTGATTTATATATCACCAAATACATATGTTGGATATTCTAAGATGTATTTTAAAAATCATGAAGGCTACTACAAATTTATTGTGAAGCCATTCAACATTACAAATCTCTCATCCACTTTCCAAAATAATTACAAGAACAACTTTAAACCTCACCTTATATTCTTTAATAATAATTTGAGCAGTAGTAAGATACTTCTAGCATACTTCTAGCATCTGAAATCCAGTTTGAAAATTTTACAATAGTAATAATTTGTTATTAAGGCCAATAAATATAATTATGAGGTAACACAACTTGAGTACCTAGGCTAAAATATACAATTAAAGAATAGAAATTGATTCCAAAAATTTGAATCAATCTAGAGCAATACATTATAGTCAACATTAAGAGGCTAACGGGTTTTCTAAGACTAGCAACTTATTATCAAAATTTTACCAAATGTTTGAGTCTTCAAATTAAGCCTTTAACTGAATTATTGGAAAAGAACTCCTTCTATTAGAAAGCAATAGCTGAAGCAATCTTCTTAGACCTCAAAGGAGCCTTATCGATAACTTTAACACTTACCTTACCTGATTATAAAAATTGCACATGCATTATCTAAATCCACAAGTACTAAACTCTTATTATGGTTCTATCTCAAAAGCAAACTCTTACTATGGTTCTATCTCAAATGCAAACAACCTTGTTAATTGAAACTCAAAGGAATTGGGAATATGATACAACTACAAAGCATATTCTTAAATGTATGTAAGATGGAAAGAATGAGTGGTAGCTAGCTTTAATTTATAAATGGGGAATGAATTAGTGAAAATGGTTCATAAAGAAACTAATAGAGGTCATTTGGGGATGTTAGTTACGTTGAAAAGACTGTAATCCATATTATACTATGGAAGTTTGTAACATAATGTTAGCAAGTCCATTAGACAATACTACATATGTCATTGTAATAAGTATAGGCAAAATGTTCTAGTCAGATTTCTTCAACTATTGCCAATACCAAAGTAATACTGGGAAAATATTAGCATAGGCTTTATAGAAGGGTTACCAAAGTCCATTGACAATAAGGTGATCTTAATTTTAATTAGTATACTTGTTAATATACACATTTTGTTGGTCTAAAGCATCCTTATATTATTGAGGTTGCAGCTTAGGCGTTTTTATTAAGATCTTTAAGCTACATGAAATACTACAATTAATAACTAGTGTTAGAGATCTTTTTAAGAATATTTTTAAATGAATGTTACAAGTTGCAAGATGTTGGTCTCCATATGTCGTTAACCTATCATTTTTAGCTTAATGGTGAGGTCAAAGCACTTAATAGAACACTAAAAATGTATTTTTGATGCTTGAAGAGTAAATAATCTACTAAATGGTTTCAATAGCTACATTTGACATAATGGTGATAGAATACTATCTACCATTCAATCTTAAACAGAATACTATCTACCATTCAATCTTAAACATATAACTTTTTAAGGTCATGTATGATTATGCACCTACCTTGCATGTACCACATTTAGTAAAAGATTCAAGAATTGTAGCTACTGATTAGGCTTTAAGAAACATAGAACCAACCATTCAATTCATTCATATTCATTTATAGAGGGCTCAAAATAGGATGAAACAACATCATGCTAACAAGAAATTTTTGGATAAGAATACTAAATTAATGAAATGGTGTTTATCAATTCACAGTCATATAAACAAACACTAATAACTAAAAGAGTTAATCATAAGTTATTGCCTCTCTTTTATATACCTTCAAGATCATGGAAATGATAAAAGAGGCAGCATATAGACTGAAGTTTCCTTAAAAACTCTAAGATATGATATATTTAATATATCATTCATGCAATTATTGGTAAAATGGTCATATGCTTCTAATTACGTGGTCATATACAAATTTATATTTACATTTCAACATTGATATCCTAATTAAACCTTATAGATAAGGTTTTTCAAATGGAAAGGCATTTTATAGTATAATTATGCAAAAAACATAGGTAAACCATTTATTGGGATGAATTCTAAATAGGGTTAGTAAATTAATCTAGAGTTCAATTAAGCCTAAATATTTGAGTTTTATTTAAGTTAAATTTAACTTGGTTTATTGACTCCAGGTCAGCACAATTTAAGCCTAACTAATTTATCATAAATAGTTAGGTTAAAAAATTTTACCAAATTAAATCTAATTAGAATCTAAATATTCATTCTCAACTTAAAAAATTTCAAGAATGAGATCAAGTACCTGAACTTAATTTTAGTCAAATATATCTTGATCTTTGAATTTAATTCAGTTTCGCTCAAATTTGATCAATTTCTTATGATTAAGCAAATAAAACATCAAGTTTGAACATGATTGAATTTGAATACTTGAAATTAAACCTGGTTAAGCTTGTCTTCACTTATTAACTATGGGTTGAACCTAATGTCCAACTAATTTGTTATCTCTATTTTTAGATAATGCCAACATATAAAAGGATGTTATAAATTAAGTAAACAAAGCACTAATATTATAAATACAATTTTATGTTTCTCTTATGAGTAGTCATATGTAATATCCCCACCCCCTGACCTTTATATTTGTTATATATATCTTTTCCAACCTTATATTTCTTAGTTTTCATTGTCACCCCCTAAGGTTACTATTTATGAAACCATTCTCTTCCTTTATCCTTCACTATTGGTGACTCTAATTGACGAACCCAATTAACTCCTGTCTTTAAGCCTATCATAACCATACCTATTTTGCCTTACAACAATACAAGAATAATCACAAAAATTAAGAAAAAAATCATAAAAAAACTTAATTTTTCAATTTGTCACTTCCGATGAGTGTTATCAATCACACTACCATCATTAGGCTCCCCTTGATGTTAGGAGAAAAAGTCTTATCATCTTGTCATGGGTCACTACTGATATCGTTGACGATAGATGAAAATAAAGGTTAGGGCTTCAAAATAATGTTTCTTCAATTCGTTGAGATTTGTTGAGAATTTGAGTTTCTTATAGTTATAAAAAAAATTTCTACTTTTCATTTGGTATAAAAATCATTAAATTCCTTATACTAAAAAAAATTTTTGTCACTGGAGAATGTTCTAGTCGTTGGAGATACTACTTCAACAACCTTTAGGTGAACTTTATTTTAAAAAGATTTTGAAAAATCCTATAAATTATGCTGATCATTTTTTCCTTAAAAAATTTGGTAAAGTTCTTAATGTTGTTAAAAATCATAAAAAGTTTACGAGAGAATAAGATTAAAGGTGGAATTGCATAATTAAACCTTGTTAATTAAGTTAAATAACTTATATTTGAAATTGATTAGGATGCTTCCTTTCTTATTTTATAGGTATATCAGGAGTGAGATCTACAACATAAGGTTTAGACAGATAAGTAAATCAATAAGGTAAGTTTATATCTATCTACCAATATCAAATCCATACCCTCTATTGAGTATGGTTCTATATTGATATGATTGATGACATGTTAAGCTATGATAGATGCTCCTGTCCTTATACATGTGGATATGATATGATATATATATATATATATATAAATACCTATAACTATATACATGTACGTATTTAATTTGAGTAGTTGTTATTATGATGCTTATGTGAATAATATCATGATATCTAAATATATCATTTCAGGTTTAGGTACCTCTAGTATACTACAAGCATTTACAATGGTTGTTATATGACTTAGTGCTTGTTTTGTGAAATTTCATAAATGATGTTTGGATTATATATGGATATCTTTGATTATGATTGTAAAGGAGGAAGAAATCTATACTACATTTCATCTTATGGGTATATATTAGGCCTAGGTGTGCACTAGTTTGGTTATGAGAGATGATTATGATATAATATTGAGATATGATACGGATTGATCCTAGTTAATACTTAGCTCTTAGTAGGCTCTTTATTTGATATGTACATTGCCAATGTGATTGTGACTTTGGATGTATTAAGTGAGAGCTGGTCTGTTGGTGATGCTTAACTCCTCATAGCTCTTTTGGACTAAGAGATCCTACAACTATATAAGTATAGGTATATGGTTTGTTCGTTGGTGATGCTTAGCTCCCTTTAGCCATTTGAGGTGTAGTATTAAGAGCATTTGAAAACTACAAGCCTACAAATATTACTTCTCCATTATTTATTATGCATTGCATATGATTTATCATACATCATATATGTGTGTAGGACCTGATTTCTGGAGCCTAACTTCGGAGTCATGAAACGTGAGCTTAGTCCAATGAAATCTCCTTAACCATCATCGGTTCATCTTTATTCTCATAGCATCCCGAAATTTCTCTATCTGATCAATTGATATACGACAACCAATTCTTATGATCATATCCCCATTCATATTGTAACTATTAAATTTCTATGGAAGCCATGGAGGGTTCGCTGCGATGAACTATTGTTTCGCCATGGTGAACAAATGGGATTTAGCTAGACGAGCCTTTAGGTGAAGTTCGTCGCGGCAAAACCAAGAAAGCCAAAATGCCCTCGGGTCAAATAAACTGCAGCGAACTCTTGGCTTCACCGCGGCGAAGTTGTCAAAAAACACACTGAAATACTCTTACATCTTTCCTAACATTACCCTCACTCTTAAATTTCCCAAATTCACTTCCTTTAATGCAACATCATTTCATAACCATTTAACTACCAATATTATTTCATCATCTCTTTTCATTTAATTCATTACTTATAACTAATTCTCATTCTTTACAATTTCCTATCATTCCTTTTTTTTCCATAACATATCTCACTTGTATATATAACAACAATTCGTATTCAATAACCTTAAAAGGAAGGAGTTTTTTTACAAATCTTTAATCACATGACAACATTTCATCATTTTCTTAATATAAAATACACATGGTTGCTCATGATATGCCACTAAAGCTACTCAAAAATCAGACTAACTTAGTACAAAAGCTAACTATCTTGTAATTGCCAAATGCCTTTATGCTCTTGATCGCTCGATTCTCTTGCTCATCACCTGAAGATGGGGACTGAATGGGGGTGAGCTTAAAGCTCGTGAGTAACAGATTTATAATTGAGAAATAAAAAAAAGCCATTATCAAAACTCATTGCCATTATACATTTTGGAAACCATAGTAATTTTACATGTAAATATCATTGAACACTTATTTCTCAAAATTTCCAACTTATCAAACAATTCATGAGCGATTGAAAATCATGTATGCATCAAACTTGTTAAAACTTCATAAGCATAGAAGCACATCAGAATGGTTTGGGTAAATCCGTGAACATGACAAACTACACATTTTCACATAATGGTCTTGTGTAGCTGTAAACTTGACGTACTATCGCAATCCCATATAGTGGTTTTGCATAGACATAAACGTAAAAGAGTCCATGAAGAAGCTCCGTGCCACTAGCGGGTAGGCGGGAGAAACCTTTACTTGGTCAATGTGCACATGATACTCTTGAATAGATTACACCAAATCCACATAACATGTAATTCATGAATCGAAAATAGTTTGCCCAAATGGAACATTTTGGAAACTTGTTTTTCATACACATGAGATATTTCGAAAACCATTTCCAAAAACTTGATTTCATAAACTTGCATCCTTTTAAAGAATCATTTTCAAAATCTTTTCAAAAATCATCCACACAATTCATGTAGCAAACATATAACAATTTCTCAATTCATTCAAAAAGCAATAGATGCAACACTTACGATGCAATTGAAATCATTAAACCTTCTTAATTCAAAGAAAACATTTAGTGGTTTATTTACTCTATTATAAACATGTACCCACCTTGAATTCCTTGCTTAAGAAATTGGCTTAAGGATGTCTTTCCTCTTGCCTTCTTTGATTCCATTCTCAATGAAAAAAATTTCCATTCAATAAGAATACAATTTGGGGACCCATATACATATCATATTCACTAACATCAATTCTAAATACTCAAACTCTTCCAAAAGTCCAAACCTTTGGGTCAATTTTACATGATCATCTAGATCAGGTAAATGATGAAATTTGTTAGCACTTCCTTCTAGAAAAATTTTTCTCATTGTCTTAAGTTTTTAATGACATTAAAATTATTTAATTTAGTTCGGTATTCTAAAAGTTAAACTCCAACATTTTCGGGTTGTTCTTATACTAAAATAGCATTCTACGTTCAACTTTCATTCAAAATTTGAAATCATTAGATACTGAATTAGAACTCCATTTCATACATAAACTTTGTAGCGTTATGTCTCTAGTTTACTCCAAATCAAAAATCATCCATTTGGATAACTACACAAAAAGTTATGCCTAAAATACCGAAGCATGTTCAGTGCTCGAAAGTTGAGTTTGCCATGGCGAAAGCCAGAAGTTCACTGTACCAGAAACCTACTCCGAGAATGCGTTTTGTGACATTGTTCATCTTTTTACTTCCCACCTTTCACATATAACTCTTCTTAACCCTAAACCATCTCCTCTACTTCATTTTAAACTTCATTTCAACCCAATATCATTGACAAATACATCAAGATCTATCTTTGATCATTAACCCTAAAAGAGAACATTTACCTATATCATTCATCAAGAACTTTCTACCCATATTCAACTTCATTTAGGCTTCATTTAACAAAACCTGTGAAATTTAAAACATAACTTATTTGTTGAAGCTTCAATGTCTTCAAAATCTTCAAGATCTCTAAAACCCTAGCTTGATCTTCTTTTCTTTTCTCTCTTCTCCTCTCGTAGTCACGTTCTTCTCTTCTTAAGAGTAAGTCCACTTTTCCTTCTTCCCATTTATACTCTTAATGAATGTGAAATGTCCACTTTGCCCTCCCATTTATACCTAATGTCTATTTAAACTTAAGTGACTTGCCAATTTTGCCCTTGATACATTCTTATAACATTAATACTTTAATTCCTTCAATCCATGCAATAAATCCTACTAATATAGACATAATAATCAACTCCAAAAATAATTAATCCAATAAACCTCATAATTTATTTAAATCATGCTTAACTAGAGAAAAAAAATTATGGAGGCCAACAAGGTGTGTTTATACTAATATAAATTGTACACTGGTGAGCATTGCAACGGGTATCGTGCAGTGATATGGACTTACTCAGTAAGGCTTGACTCCCCTAAATTATATTTTCAGGTCAACTACTATTAGCTTCACAGTAGTGACTATAAGGAGTGTTGACTATAACATATCTACTTTTATGTATGCTTTTCAATTGTTTTCACTTGTACTTGTACTCTAGCATCTGCAATGATATGATTTAGTATGTTGAAAATTTTTCTTCTGATGCATGCTAATGTTATTATAATTTATTGTGTATTTTCTTACTTGTTTCCATGTTATTATTTATTTTTTTAGATTCTTATTTTAAATTTTGCCACTAGTGGTCAGGCTTATGTGTGATTTAAAAGCTTTGGCTTTTTGATTTAAGTACAAATCATGTCCCTATTCCGGTTAAAAATTTTAAGGCTTAGAGTGTCATTCTACTTATTATTGTGGACATGTAGGAATTTAATCCCTTTTTAAAATAGCTTCCTTACTCATAATACTCATGTATTAGAATTGGTACTAACCATTCCTATGTTTAGTTTCTTAGTATAAATTGACATGTCTGATTTCTTGCCCGACTTGACTATGAGGCCTATAATGAGGCCTCCGTATAAGATAAGGCACCTACCACCGCTACCTCAACTAGGAGGCACAATAAGCATAGGATGACCAGGACTCAAGAGGCACCTGTAGAAGAGCATAAGGGTCACAGGGAGATCTCAAGGCACCTAAATTTGACATGAAAGCATTTCTAGCTAGAATAAAAAATAAAAATGCATGTTTTGAGATTTAGTGATGCAATAGATGATGATGATGTAGCAAAAACAGTAACAAGCTCAACTAGCTATAGCCTCATAATAGAAGAGGTCATATATGTGGCTGTCAATGTTGTATTTAAGGTTTTGCCTATTAGAGTTTGATCGAACTAGACTCAAGGAGGCTATTGATTTCCTCGACGAGGTCGAGATGAGAAAAAAAAAGGTGCACTATTTTGATATCTAGTTAATAGGTCTACTAGATATGTCTTTGTATAAAGTGTCCAAAGACTAATATCAAGAACACATGCTTCCATACTTAGGTATAGTGAACTGGTCGCAATTCAAGGAGAGGTTTATGGACAATTTCCTCTCCTTAATAGCTCAAGAGGCACTCAGATTAGGGTTCTTAAATCTACGTCACGGAGACAAGATAATGAAAGAGTATACCACAGGCTTTATATTGAATCAATATACCCCGAAGATTGTTTCAGATGAAATAAGGAAAAACAGTCAATACCTAACCCCTTTCATCATTATACCCATAAGTTTTTTGGAGAAGTTCTCTAGTTTTATGACTATGGTCAAGCAGTTGGAAAGGATCCTCATAGAGCAGGGTGTTTTGTCTATTGGAAAATGTTGAATCGGAAAAATAAAGCATACAAGATTTGGTTAAAACGGTAGATTTCAAAAATTATTTAGAAATCAAAACACAGTGGAATCAATATAACCAAATCAACATGCCAAGCCACACATAATACAATATATGGAAAATATTTATCCTAAGAACAAGATGGAGATTATATTACCAACTCCTTCGCTACAACTTTAACTCCTTGTTGTGTTATCCTATCATCGGCAATATATCCTCTCCTAAACGATATGTCCTCTTCTTGTTATTATATCCTCTTCTTGACATTGTATCCTCGACCAATCCGATCTTACACTTGTTCTTCTTGGACAACTCGGTTAACAAGATCCTTTGGTAGGAAAGGAAAAGAAAACTTTGGAGGAGATTTTTCTTAGAAGAAAAAAGCCAAAGATGAGACACCTCTCATACAAATTTCGACTAACAAATTTAAGAAAGGAGAGAGAGTCCAAAAATGCAATAACACCTCTCTTACACCTTGTCAATTTTGGTTATGCATGAAAAGAAAGAAGAAGAAGAGCATCTAATTCATCACTTCATTCTTTAATCAAACATAAAGAATTCATTAAATGAGACTCTCTCATTTATTTTAAGATGCTATATGAAAAGAAAAATAACCTAAAATGACATGTCAATTTCGGTATTAGTGATGAAAGAAGGAAGATCATCCATCAAATACACCTCTTTCATCTTTAATCAAATGAATGCTAAAAGGTTACATTACATGCCATCATTAAAAGGCAATCATTAAATCATTTAATGGTAAGATCATTACTCCATTTAATGATGATAAAGCATGATAAATACCATCATTATTTAGCAATTCAATTTATTTAGCCCTAATTCCAAAATTCCACCTTACATTTTGTTTTAATTTAATTAATCAAATTAAACTAAAGTCTAGCACATTTTTAAATGTTCATTTGGGCTTCTAATTAACCATTAATTAGTGCAAGCCCAACATTCCATCATGAGCTTTAAAACCTCCATTTATATTTCTTGCTTTGCTTGATAACCTTCCTTGAAGCCAAGTGGGGAATCTTATTGGACTTAGATAATTAAAGCTTTAATAAGCCCAAAATTAATTTAATCTTATTAGAATTAATTCTAGCTTATTAACTAAATGTCATTCCACTAAAGACAATTAGTTGAACTCTTGAATTACTAAATATTATGATAACACATATTTCAAATAAGATTTCTAATTGCAAACCCTATTATAAACCTTATTATAGCCATCCACAGAATAAAGGGTCAAATTAACATTTTGCCCTTATATTGGTTTTTCCTTTTAGATCTTCCGTTTTACTCTATATGGTGATTAACAAAGAAGATCTCATCTTGGTGTTAAGACTTGATGGGTAGCTAGTCCATCAAACTCCTAGTGCCATTTTAATCACCAATCTCCATAAAACATCTAGAAGTCATGATATCACTATAAACTCTCTATTTGAGTGAATGTTCCCTGACATATATTTCAATTAATAATTCCAACATATAGAAACTGGATTAGTACTTTGTAAAAATCCATTCCGATCATATCAAGAATTATAATGAAATACATATAAGTTCACCACTCATCAAGATTGTAGTCCATAATAAGCAAATGCTTAAATGTGTGTTTTTAGACAAAAGTAATGGCATACTTTATTCTTGAAAACATACCTGATTCCATATTCATTTAATAGTGCCATTATCAATTGTCGACTACTATCATGATGTGAAACTCATCACTCCCTTAAAGTAAACTCCTTTACTTACATGGAGATAAATCACAACACTACAGTCTAAACCATAATCAAGCAACCAACTTGATTATTCAACTGTGAATCAATTAATTTAGATTCTAATAATATACATAGTTTTCATACATCTTCATGTGTGTATATATATATGTATTATTAACAAAAGAATCTTGGTTCCTTATGAATAGTTATATTATGCTTATACAAATAAAATCAAACTCTTTTGTTCTATTAATAATAAATATTTTCACTACAAAACTATAACTTGAAGAAGATTAAGTTATATGTAAATAAAATTGCTTTCTAGGGCATTATATTTACATAACTCCAACAGAGAGTAGAATGGGAGGCATTTAATAAGACTCACCAGTTTTTAGCAATAGTAATAGCAATAATCAAACTTTTCACCAAGGTATAGTTAGAGTGGGAGCTCTCAATAGTGGGTTATTTGAGCATGTAGAAAGGCAAGATCTAACTGTATACATTTAGGGGGCTTTAGGTTCATACTTAGAGCAAGTAGTACTAGCAAATGGAGGTCCGAATGTAGTAGTTCAAACTCGGCATTCTCTATTTACAAATAGTGCAATCCGGCACATCAAGGCCGAAGCCTCATACCACCAAGAGGCTACTATTGATATGACCAATACGAGCATCTAACTAAAGACTATCTAATAATGGGATATCAATAGACCTCTTCTAATAGGGAACAATCTATGTTTCTGCAGTCACAACAGGGACCATATTATTTATGCCTAACTAGGTTGAGGTTTTGAAGGGAGGCATTCAAGAGGTATATCTGGAGACCAAAGTCAAGGACAATCCTCTAGCTCTCAGAATACAGATCAAGATTAGGTTAGGTTGCTCACCTTTACCCTTTAAGATGCACAGGCTTTGAATATGGTGATATTTGGTATTATTCTCATCTTTGGATTAGAAACTAAAGTTCTAATAGATTCGAGAGCGACTCATTATTTTATTTCACCCAACTTTGCTATAAGACTAGAAATAGTACCATATAGGATGGAAGAATCCTTATATGTATCACCACCCTTAATGATGGGATTTAATGTAGCGCCCCTTACCCTAGGGTACATACTGGGATGCCCGACGTGTAACATCCCATCCCCGATGGGAAGGGTAAAATGGTAATTTGGAATGGGATATGAGTATGTGAACATATCTCGACATGGTCATGCCTAATATGGCCTCCAGATATGCATAAATTGTAATTTTTGTATATGCACATGTTTGTACATGCATTCATGACATTTCCCAACATATGTAATTAT
>JANIJH010000225.1:37811932-37822441 GCA_024520975.1 Erythroxylum areolatum
TCATTCTAGCAAGTGCCTTCCTACATCTTTCTTGATCAAACATCCATGTTATCATTCTACATGATGTGCCATCTTCACCTTTTTCTACTATTGCTCCTTCTATAGTTCTTTGTCCACTTTCAGGTTCCTTATGTTTGTTATATAGATACTTAACACATCTATTGAAGTGATCAATCATGCTAGTGGTACCATTATTCTTTTTACAAGCAATAGATTTCTTACAGCATTGACACACACCAACTCTATTGTTAGCTTAACCTGAATTGACATAGTGTTCCCAAACCCAAGATCGTTTCTTGTTTGAAGAGGCGGTAGGAGGCTTAGGGAGATTTGATGCATTAGAATCAGGTGTTTGGGGATTACCAGAAATTGATATAGAAGCCATGTCAACACCACCAACTCTTTGAGAAGTATCTCCATTAGTTCCGTGAGTCAACGGTAGGGCATTACTATTTGCTAGTGCAGTCTATGGAGGTTGAAATCTGATCAAAAAATAAAAAAATTAAAGCTTTTGTAGTTGTAGATTTCATGAACAATAAAAAAGAATAATTTGGGATATTGAAAAGAAAGGTTCTACATGTAAAAATAGAAATAAAAAATAATTACCTATTCTCTTCAAGAATCAAGATCGTGATTTGATCTTTTATGTTCGAAGAGGAGAAATAGATGGTGAGTGTTACAGTTGTTTGAGAGATGAGAGGTTGAGAAGTGACTGTAAGATGAAAGATTGAATGGAATTTTTTTTCTTTTTTGAACGAATAGAACGATCTTTAATTTTCCTTTGTTTTCATCGAGGGAAAAACCTTTCAACTTTAATGGTTGATATTTGATAAAACATCAATTGTGATTCAAGCGATCTTAGCCATAAATTTACAAGGTTCGTATTAAGACCGTTGGATTAAATTACCTTTTTTTAGAAGAAATGAATTTACAAGTGATCTTAGCAATTTATCAATTATTCATATAAGAACAAACTACATTGCTATATCAATGATTTGTATAAGAACAAACTACATTCCTATTCTCAATTTAAATATTAAAATGATTGCTATTCATTATATTAACAAAAATTGATCACAAAACCTTACGTAAGGTTTTTAGGGTAATGTCTCGTTTCTTAATAACCTTTCAATAGAGCTCTCTATTACGTGAGTGTTATGCATTAGTTGTTACTTATAATAGCAATGTTCAAGATTAACATTTAATAACGTAGAATTAAAGTAGTTTTTTTCCTTTTCTACTTTTTTTACTCAAGAATTAATATAGTAAATACTAGTGAATTTACTACTATTAATTTCCTCTTAAATTATATCTAAATATACGATAGGTTTTTTTGGGTGTTTCAGCTTCAGGTTTAAACCTAAACCTATAAATCAAGTTCGGTTTAGTTAACTTGCTATAGGTTCGGTTGACCTAGAACCGCAGGTTAAAAACCTGAACTTGAACCATGAACCTGATTTTTTAAGTTCGATTGACCTTATTTATAGGTTCGGTTCATGCAGTTCAGGTCCGATTCATAGGTTTGCAGGTTTTCTTGAACATCCCTAATTGCAAGATCCGGAAAGAAGAAACTCAAATGTTAGCAACTTAGACCTTACCAAAAAGATCGATAGAAGAAGGAGTTGCGAAGTGTATGGAAACAGAAACATAACTGACCTAATTGGTGTTCTCCATCCTAGATTGACACCGAAAGGTTAAGCCTCAGAGAGATTCATCTCACCTTCGGGAAAGAAGAAAATGATTACAGTTTCATGGAAAGCACTAATCCCTAATAAATGACTAAAGGAAAATTAGTACCTGTCAAAAATAGTTATTCGCGAGTCGAAAAGAGAAGGGACTGCTCTTCGGTGTCACAAGAGAGCATCCGGATGAACCAACGTAGACAGAGCTTCGCCTCTCACTTAGCCATTGCCAGAGCTAATCGGGTAAAGGTTCGAAGAATTGAGAAAAAAGGAGTTGGTTTTACCCTTATTGATTATCGTTAGTTTATGCAATACGATGTCGTTTTATCTACTTTTGTGTTATGTTTGCACGTGGTTCTCCCACACGAGAACACACTCCTCAATTGTAATTTTTCATATTCAATGAAAATTTTTAATTTCTTAAAAAAATTTGCAAAGAATAGTAAACATGCTTAGGTCCTTATACTTAGGAGCTATTGTCCTTTTTAAAATTGCAAAACAGTTTCACTCATCCTAATCATGTCATTACCTCTTAACTTTCTCTTGTTCGTACATAATTCCTCGAGAAATTTCGCATACCTCTTCACTTGCTTGATTAATTCCAATAGTAGAATATTCTTTGAGGAATTTTGCAAACCTCAACACCTGCTTGATTAAAATGAGGACACCATTGGTGTCAAACTGTAGCAGCTATACTGTAGCCCTATATGCATACCTATCGATCCACTACCAAGATAATAGAGCAAGCACTATAACATTTCCATTAACCATTTTCCCATTTCATAATTCATCATACGATTTTCACTTAAAGTCATAAAATTTGTATTGAAGTGCACACTAGACACATATGAGTAACAAATATAAGTACAAATCATTTATGTACATGTAAATTGTCTTTAGCATGCACTATGCTTACCCTTAAATTCCAATGTTCAATCACCTAATTCACATATGGTACATCCTATTTCATTTATTTCTACGTATTTGAAAAGTTTCATACACATTCAAAAAGGTTCAGATAAGATGCAGTAAAAAATCAGAAATGAAAACAAGGTCATAGTTGTGACATAAGATCCTTCGCCAAGGTCACGATCGTGCTTGGAGTGTCACGGTTGTGATAGAATAGTTCTTTACTGGGTCATGATCATGATACCCATGTCACAATCGTGACATAAAATCTAGATGTTATGTCTAGATTTTATGTCATGATCGTGATAGACACTTACCATTCATACCTCTACTTGTTATGTAATATTCATATAGAAAACATTTGAATTAGGTTTTGAGTATTCTAGAAATTTATTCCACTATGGCTCTAGTTTCTAAAGCACAAAAAATAAAGTCATTTTGACTTCTAAATCATAAGATATAGACTAAACATCACAAACTACTCTAAAGTAGGGGCAACATTAGGTTTGATCTCGATTTCCAATATCATAAAGCAAGAATTAAGTCAGAGTCTCTCTACAGATTTCTATTCCTATGTCTTAGATTTCATATGCAACCAAAATCTCCTAATTTAGAGGTCTATAAGCTGAGTTATGATCTAAACAATGTGACTAGTTCAAACAAACCTAAGAAAGAATTCCACTACTTGATATTCTCTTGTCATACTCAACCAATTCCATGCAAGGTAACTCTAAAATAACACTGACACACCATCCAAGCAACCATTCCATGTCCAAATGAGTCTTTTTATCCATTCAAACATACATAAAAAGAGAAATTAAACTAAGTGTAGTCCCAAATCTTAAAATTGGCCAAGTAGTTCTTCTAATGCCTTTCCTTCCCGTCTTCTTTGACTTTGCTTGACTCACTAACTAGAAATACGAAAAATACATATCTCAATCCTAATTACAACCTTATAACTTAAATTCTTCATAAGCAAAGGAAGAACAGGTAAAGGTAAGGAGAAAATCACTAACTTTTTCCTTGATTTCATCATAAGATTAGTTTTATTCCTTACATGCAAATTGATGGGATGAAGAAGATCAAGTGGAGAGAAAATGAGAGAGGAAAAATTTGGAATTCAAATAAAAAGTCATCCCTCTCTCCTCTCCATATGCCCATTTCATGCACCTTCAAGACTTAAACACATGCTTAATTCCTATTGGATACATATGCTTTATTCTTATTGGTCACATATGCTTTAATCCAATTAGTCCATGTGTTGACTTTAGAAAAATTGCACATTGGTCCTTCTTCTTCATTTAATTCCCACATTGGCATATAATCTCACCAACTAATTTCATTCTCATCCATATTTCACTTGTAAATATGTACGTCCATTTCGAAATGAACAAATTACCCATTTACTAATGTCTTTTACATTAAGTACCATTATGTCTCTTACTATGCTTAGATGCTCTTAATTCATTATGTTCACTTCTTAAAACACCCTAGACATGTTATAATACTTTTAGGGCATACGTTGGGGCCTTATAGTTACAATATCCCTAATGATTTGACACCATTAGTTGCTATAAATGAATCTAAACTCAATGATTATGTATTATATTTAAGATTCTAGCAATGGATTCATAGATAAACAATCTAACGAGAATGGGAATAATGATCATTCATATATGAATATCCAATAAATAAACATAGAATAACATAGACAATCCTTAGAGAGAGAAAGAACATTAATATACAATGAGAGAATGCCCAAATGTGTTCTTCGACGTCGATTTCACCACCAAATTGGGTTGAGGAAGCCACCCCTCCATAGGTCTCTAAAGAGTGCATATTGTCCCCTCTTCTAGCTCCCAAAAAGATTCATGTTATGTTTGTTCACTCAAATGTTATGTTATATTAAAAATTAGGGTTTTAGGGAGTCACACGGTTGGATACAAGGTTGAATTGTATATGTCATAAAAATGTGCATCTTTCTAATATATACATGGTCGTGTATCTCCCAAATCATCTTGAATGCTTCATTTTTTTTGCATTTTTTGTTCTATCTTCACCTAATTTGTCTGCTTCTTGTTCCACAAGGAAAATTCAGTGTGAGCATTAAGAGGATGATTCAACGAATGTGCTTTAAACTCAATTTAGCTCTTACACTTCCAAATTGTACCCTAAACTAAATATAAACCAAAAATAGTTTATTAAAAATTTAATAGTATTAATCACTAAGTATTGTGGAGTAAAGCACATTTTAATAGTATTCTCATATAAAAATGAATATGGTACTTATTTGAAATGAGGGATGATATTTTATATACATAAATATAATATGGTTTGTAATAAGTCATAGTTCTACTTCTACTGACTTTTGGTAGGATATTCGCATATTAAATATAGGGTCTCATATAAGGAGTTAATTCATAATATTTTTTACATTATCTTCCAACAAATTTCTTTATATGATGGTGCTATTCTTTGGAAAATTTTGTAGTTTTCATAATCTAAAAACGTGTTTAAGCCCTCTCCTAGATTGTTTTGGTTGAGGTGCCACAATTGTTTCCTATTAAGAAAATGAAACTTATCTTTTTTTATTTATATTTTAAATAACAAAATTTTTGTAAGCTTTGAGGTTTCTTCATTTATATTCTAGAAAATAAAAGATCCGATGTTTTAGAAAAATAAACTATTTCTATATAAATATAGTTGTACTCATTTACATACTATTTATATTTATCTTTATAACTTGTGCACTTTTTTAAAAAACAACCAATTTAACGCTTATAAGTCCCAATTCATAAATGATCAGTTCCAGCCAACTACAATGCCTACTCTAAGTCAGACGAGTTAAGTGTTAGACCCCTAAGTTCAAGATAGCGGGATCATGTTAGCATTGGCAGGCTTTGACCAGTGTTTAACAACAGAACAACGAAACAAGGTAAAGACTTACAAGGAGGCAAGAATAAGAAGGGGCAATGTCAAGCGTTGGCGTGCATTGGTGTGCATTGGCCGAAATCTTTGACGAGATGCAAGATTCGAATGCGAGACCAAAAAAAGGCTTGAGATGGGCTTCGAATGGAAGGTTAGCTGGATCACACACATGATGGGAATATGTGAGAGTTCCAAGGTTACTTAGCAAGTAGATTAAGTATGGTACAAGTTTTGGGAGAGTTTCGAACCTTGTACAAGTTGACTTGGACAAGGCTAAGATTTTGATGGACTAAGGATTTTGTGTGTGATCAAGTGGATGGACCATGGCTAATAGAGTTGGCATGGGTAAGCATTGGATCGAATTAGTGTGCTATTAGCTTGGATGACTCATCATCAAAGGATAAAGCAGAGGAGAACTTGGATGATGTGGTGGATAATATCACAGTGGATGTACATCATCTTTAAGAGATAAAGATCATATGGAATGATCATCTGAAGATAGAGGAGATCTTCGTCGATATGGATAATCATTCCTAGATAATGTAATCTTTTACCTTGTTATTTTGATGTAGCTTAATCCTATTAGATAGAGTCCTCATTGGATGGAGATGTCATCTATTGGTTAGCTTGATGTTATCTGATAAGCATAAGATAGGATAAGATTGTAATATTAGCTAGTAGAGTTCTATTGGGATTCTAACTTAGTCATCTAGAGATACTTATAAGTAGCTCATTTGATCTTTGCTCTCATAATCAAGAGGGGAATGTTATGAGACATAGAGAATGAGAAAGTTTTCCTTTGTATACTTTGAGGGAAGTAATGAAGGTTAGATTATAGCTATATCTCTTTCTTGTTCTTGGTGTTGCCCTTTACTATTTTAGTGCTTCCGTAATTTTCTTGCAAGTGTGAGAATTAAATACTGCGTGGGTTGTGAGGTGTTCAATAACAAGTAGGTTGGTCGACGATCACGTAAAAGGTTGAGTCTTACTTAGAAAGACCTAGGTAAGATTTCGGTACAAAGGAGTAGGCGTGTCTTGTAGATAAGTTCAATGTCGAAGGAAAACCTTTATAATAACAGGTATTAGAGCCAAAGTTTGAGATGGCGGGAGGTCGCAATTTGACGGAATGTGTCAACTGAGTGGAGGCACTCATTAGGCCGATTCCTCATGGGGGAGGAAGAGGTAACTTCTTACAACACTCGACTCGAGATGTTGGAGGCACAAATCCAACAGTTGCAGCATCAAATAGCAGAGTTGATGAAGGCACAAGAGAAGTCTAGGCTCGAGGTGGTGATCCTAAGGTGTGTCATTACAGCATAGGATGTTGGGCATGTGGACAACACTTTGGTGAAGGTGCGAAAGCCACAAGTTTTCAACGACAAGCGAGGTGCCAAGGAGCTTGAAAATTTCTTATAGGATATAGAGCAATACTTTGCGATGACAAAGGTTTCCAACTCGGAGAAGGTGTCGATCACGACCATATATTTGGTGGAGGATGCAAAGTTGTGGTAGAGAACAAGAACTTCCAATGACATCGATATAGGTAGACCTCCCATCGACATTTGGGAGAAGATGAAGAAGGAGCTAACCGACCAGTTCCTCCCTAACAACACTTCATGGCTTGCTCGCGAGGGAAGCTTTGAAGAGATGGAAGCAAGACGACTCGATGCGAGAGTATGTTAGAAAATTCACATCTTTGACGTTGGACGTGCAGAATATGTTGGAGGAGAATAAGTTGTTCAACTTCATAAGTAGCTTGCAGGTTGGGTACAAATAGAGCTTCAAAGGTAGAACGTGAAGGACCTCCCAAGCGCAATAGTGGCTACGGATGCCTTGGTGGATCTTCAAATGCCACCACCAATTCAAACTAGTTACGAGGGCAACAAGAATGGTGGGACACGAAATGGCTTGGAGAAAGGCAAGGAGAAGGTGGGTGAATCTTCTCAAGATAAGAAACAATCAAAATGATATATTGCTTGTTTCATTTGTGAAGGACTACATTTTGCTCAAGAATGCCTAAGACGGAAGGAGGGTGAGGAGCAAGTAAATTCCATGGTCGCGAAGAATCAAGGAAGGGGAGAGGATGACTCGACGAAAGAAGTCTACATCAATAGTTTTGCTGTGTTGGGCGCAATGGGTCTTATAAAGGAGCGTCCGAACAAAAGCAAGGAGACACTTAATGGAAAGAGAACATGGTTTGTGGGAGATGTGCCAATAGCTAAGGAGCCTTCAAGGAAACACACTTGAAGGAGTGTCTACAGATTATTTTATCGAGGACGTCAATTTCTTCTAGTGTGGGTGGTTCGTTAGACTCCTAAGTTCGAGATAGCAAAATCGTGTGGGCATTGGCAAGCCTTGACCATTGTTCGACACACGGAACAACAAAACAAGGCAAAGACTTACGAGGAGGCAATGACGAGAAGGGGCGATGTCAAACGTTGGCATACATTGGTGCGCATTGGTAGAAATCTTCGACGAGATGTAAGATTCAGATGTGAAACCAAAAAAAGGCTTGAGACGAATTTCAAGTGGAAGGTTAGCTGGATCACACGCATGATGGTAATATGCAAGAGTTCCAAGGTTACTTAGCAAGTAGATCAAGCGTGATTCAAGTTTTAGGAGAGTTTCGGACCTTGTACGAGCTGACTTGGCTAAGGCTAAGATCTTGATGGATTAAGGACTTAGTGTATGCTCAATTGGACGGGCTATAGCTAATGGAGTTGACATGGGTAAGCATTAGATTGGACCACTGTGCTATTAGCTTGGATGACTCATCATCAACGGATAGAGATGAGGAGATCTTGGATGATGTGGTGGATAAGATCACAGTGGATGTACATCAACTTTAAGAGATAAAGATCATGTGGAAGGATCATCTGATGATAGAGGAGATCTTCGTGAATATGGATAATCATTCTTAGATAATGTAATATTTTATCTTGTTATTTTTATGTAGCTTAATCTTATTAGATAGAGTCCTCATTGGATAGGGATGTCATCTATTGGTTAGCTTAATGTAATCTGACAAGTATAAGATATAATAAGATTGTAATATTAGCTAATAGAATTCTATTAAGATTGTAACTTAGTCATATAGAGATGCTTATAAGTAGCTCATTTGAGTATTGCTCTAGACATGGAGATTGAGAGAGTATTTCTTTGTATACTTTGAAAGAAATAATAAAGGCTGACTTTTAGCTTTATCTCTTTCTTATTTTTGGTGCTACCCTTTACTATTCTAACGCATGCGTAATTTTCTTGCGAATATGAGAGAAAATATTGCAAGGGTCATGAAATGTTGAGAACAAGTAAATTGATCGACAATCACGTAGGAAAGCTGAGTTTTGCTTAGAAGGATCTAAGTAAGATTGTTGTGAATAGGCACATCTTGTAGATAAGTTTAGTGCCAAAGAAAAGCTTTGTAACATTAAGCATATTTCCTCAAATAACCTAACGGACCATTAGAAAGCTGCAGTTCACTTCGTTGCTTGTATGTATTCAATAGGTATGCTTTTCAATTTTAATTACTTCTCCGTTTCTTTTCTTTTTCCTTTTTATTTAATTTAACCGTCTAAGGCACCGCGTGTTGGAATTATCTAGATAACGCGCTTCATAAAGGAAAGACCGGTCTTCCCGGCTCCGTCTAAAGTAAGCTACATCCTTCGAGAAACGGCATCTACGTATCTCATCACTATCGCCTCTGGACATATATATCTACATCTCGTCGGTTGAATTGAAGCAACAGTATTAATACATGATAATATCCACGAAGACGATCTAGCTAAGGAAATCGAGTGAATTGAAGATGTGTTTGGTGTTGGTTTGCGATGAGGAGGACAGAGTCATAGCAAGACAACCAGCTCCTGGAGCGTGCCCATACTGTGGAGGGATGGTGCAGGCCGCCGACGTAGAGACCCAGTGGAGGTTCTGTTTCTTGCCTTTCTGCTTCAAGACCAAAAGGAAGTATTACTGCTCTATTTGTAGTAGGCGCTTGGTTGTCCAATAATAATAAATGTTATACCTTCCGGTTCGGAGTTGAAAGGTGAAGGATGCTAGAACATTGTTGGAACTTGATTTAGGATAGATGCGTTAATGTTTTTAACTTTTGTTTGTATTTAGGTATTCCGTTGATAGTTTATAGACGTTGGTTTTCACTTCTTCATGTACATGTATATACTTTGTGAAACTCATTCTTGGTAACGAGAAAATCAAATCCTTTTCCCAAATCAAACAATAATAGCAAAGCCTATGTAGTATGTTACATCCTAATTTAATTTCCTTTTCTTTCTCTTAAGATGAGGAGAATTAAACTGTGTTTGTGGGAAGGTATTTTTCATTGTGATAATTGAGTTTGACAATTTTTTTTGGTTAAATCGGAAGAGTTTTTATGTACAACGTTGGGAGACTACTCTAGCCGTCGTCTCTTAAGGCACTATCCCTACCAATAGAGTCTAGTTGGAACAAAAGGTCCTTTGCTACACAAGGGGACCAACGAAAGATATCTTTGGAAGCTACATCACTTTCTTACTTCTCACCCACACATCCAGAACAATATCAACCCTCCAACTCTCCAAACAAACCGCACAGCATTACTTACCACAGCCTATCAGACTCATTTTAACCACCAACAAGATCAAAAAACTACAATCCAATCTACTGCAACACAAGCATAAGAAAGCTAAGTTCATGGTAACTGAATTGAAGGCTTTGTCTTATCCTGGAAATAACTTCACCTCAACTTCCAGTGCCAAGATTAGATTGCTACCTTTTCTACTGCTTGCCTTGAGGAAACAAGATGAATATACTGATGATGTTTCTTGTGCATATGTTAGACCCCCAATTAAGATTACCTATACGAGACAAAAGGGGAGGAAAGAAAAGTTGATGCTAGGTGGCTCAGGGTAGTTACCTATGCCTAGAAAACAGAATATAGGGTTGTTACAAGTTTGTTACGCTTAAAGCTGATGCTAGGTGGCTCGGGGTAGTTTCC
>JANIJH010000225.1:37825807-37838155 GCA_024520975.1 Erythroxylum areolatum
TAATAATAATAATAATAATGAAGATGATGATGATGAGTGATGAGTAATATAATTAAGAATAAAAATTGCTTATGTGGAGGAAGGGTATAAATAGTAACCACTAGATTGAAATGAAAACTTGATATCCACCTTATTTGGAGGATTTAGTAGATTCCCAAATTTAATAGAATAAATATATTCTCTTAAAATTAAAAACTCCAAAGCAAACATTATTTTTTTATAATTGTTCTATTCCTTCAATCCCAAACCCTCAAACCAAATGTCTCCTAAGATTAAAGAAGTTTCGGCTTTCAAGTTGAACGCGGTCTTGTAAGATATGGTCACCTGGCATCGTGGGCTTATGTCCAAAACCACTAATCGGCTGAGTTAAAGTGCGGCATTTACCAAAAGCCCGGGAGAGAGTTATCTAAAAGCCTTGCCCCTTCCATGCTTTATTGAATAATTAAGGTCCAAAAGGGTTAAGACTTGAGATCTTTCGATGCCAACAATTTCATTTCTCAACTGAGCTTGTTGCTCATGATTTTCAATCTATCCCACTGAGAACTATACAATTCCAATTCCAATTCCAATCCCTCTCACCTTAACCTCTTCTCCTCGGATCTCATCGCTGCAAGGTGCTTTTTCTCTCTTTCTATCCTCTTTGCCTAATTTGCGTTCGACGGATTTCTTTGGAAACGTGCTCTACTGTTTCTTTCTTTCTTCTCGCCAACCAAATACATTTTTTAGCTGTTTTGGATTGTTTGTTGTTGTTCATGCCTTTGAATTTAGGTTTTGAATCGGTATCTGATCTGATTGGGAGTCTTTTCGCTCTTTCAATTGGTCATTTGCTGTAAAACTAGGGGATAAAAGTGGTGACGACATTGTTGGGGTTTGTCTTTGTAAGACACATTATGATTTCATGTCCATGAAACTGATCTACTGGACATGTCCATGAGTTGAAGAAATCAAAGTTCTTAGGTTATAACTCTGACTTATAGTCTCAGATCTGATATCGTTGCTAGCTTTTAGGCGCATTTACTGCTAATTCCAATTCTTATCTCTCTTTAGAATTAGTGCCTTTTCAGTTAAATGTGAATTACATGCTTATGGAAAGATCTGCCCACTGTTAAATGTGGTCACAAACTACGGATTTTGTGAGGATTGGAACTCCTAAGAATTACTTTTTATTTTGTGCTTAAGAGATTAAATTTTTTTGGGTCTTACTTTTCCTGCATTCTTTTGTTAACATTTCTTACTTTTCCTGCATTCTTTTGTTAACATTGTTTGAAGGATTTCATCTATGAAGCTTTCCTTTCCTTATTGTTTAAGTGCATTTGCTTTCTTCATATTTTTTATGCATCCAGTGTCTTTTTACATATTTTTTTCGTCTTCTTCAATTTATTTTTTACCATTGTACTTGTAAATAGTTTATTTTTCTCTGAACCTTAATTTATTGCATTACTTTACCAGAAAACAGCAGGCGATGGAGAAGTCTTGTACATTGCTTGTTCACTTTGACAAAGGAACGCCGGCAATGGCGAATGAGATTAAGGAAGCTCTTGAAGGCAATGATGTGCCAGCAAAGATTGATGCAATGAAGAAAGCAGTCAGTCTTTTGTTGAATGGTGAAACTTTGCCTCAGCTTTTCATTACAATTGTTAGATATGTCTTGCCTTCTGAGGACCACACAGTCCAAAAGCTCTTGCTTCTTTATTTGGAGATAATTGACAAAACTGATGCCAAGGGTAGGGTGTTACCAGAAATGATCTTGATATGCCAAAATTTGAGGAACAATCTTCAACACCCCAATGAATACATTCGTGGAGTTACATTGCGATTTCTTTGCCGCTTAAATGAGACTGAAATAATTGAGCCTCTGATCCCATCAGTTTTGCAGAATTTGGAGCATAGGCATCCTTATATCAGGAGGAATGCTATTTTAGCTGTTATGTCCATATATAAACTTCCGCAGGGTGAGCAGCTTTTGGCTGATGCACCTGAGATGATTGAGAAAGTTCTGTCAACAGAGCAAGATCAATCGGCTAAGAGGAATGCATTTCTCATGCTCTTTAATTGTGCACAAGATCGAGCCATTAATTACCTCTTGACTCATGTTGACAAGATCTCTGATTGGGGTGAATTGCTTCAGATGGTTGTGTTGGAATTGATCCGGAAAGTCTGTAGAACTAATCGTGGGGAGAAGGGGAAATACATAAAGATCATTATATCTTTGTTGAATGCTCCTTCTAGTGCAGTTATTTATGAATGTGCTGGCACACTTGTTTCTTTATCTTCTGCACCCACTGCTATTAGAGCTGCAGCCAATACCTATTGCCAGCTTCTTCTTTCTCAGAGTGACAATAATGTAAAACTTATTGTCCTTGATCGGCTGATTGAGCTCAAGGCATCACATAGAGATTTAATGGTTGATATGGTTATGGATGTTCTCAGGGCACTGTCCAGCCCAAATCTTGACATCCAGAGGAAGACACTTGATATCGTTCTTGATTTGATCACGCCACGCAACATCAATGAAGTTGTACTTATGTTGAAGAAGGAAGTTGTTAAGACTCAGGGTGGAGAGCTTGAGAAGAACGGTGAGTACAGACAAATGCTTATTCAAGCCATCCATTCTTGTGCTGTTAAGTTCCCAGAGGTGGCTAGCACAGTGGTCCATCTCTTGATGGATTTCCTAGGAGACAGCAATGTTGCTTCTGCTATGGACGTAGTTGTTTTTGTACGAGAAATAATTGAAACCAACCCTAAACTTAGAGTCTCAATAATAACAAGGCTGCTGGATACTTTCTACCAGATACGAGCTGCAAGAGTTTGCTCTTGTGCGCTGTGGATTATTGGAGAGTATTGTTTGTCCCTTTCTGAAGTTGAGAGTGGCATAGCAGCCATTAAGCAGTGCCTTGGAGAGTTACCATTTTATTCAGTTTCAGAAGAACCAGAAGCTACTGATGCTTCTAAGAAGCCTCAACTTGTTACTTCAAATCATGTTTCTTCAAGGAGACCAGCTATACTTTCTGATGGGACTTACGCAACACAGAGTGCTGCTTCTGAAACTGCTTTCTCACCACCAACTATTGTTCAGGGATCAATGTCTTCTGGAAACTTGAGATCCCTTCTTCTCACTGGTGATTTTTTCCTTGGAGCTGTTGTGGCCTGCACCATGTCAAAGCTTGTTCTGAGAATGGAAGAGGTGCAGACTTCTAAAGTTGAAGTGAATAAAGCATCCACACAGGCTCTGTTGATAATGGTTTCTATGCTACAACTTGGCCAATCTCCAGTTCTGCCACATCCAATTGATAGTGATTCTTATGATAGAATAGTACTTTGTATAAGATTACTGTGCAATACTGGTGATGAGATCAGAAAGATATGGTTGCAGTCTTGTCGTCAGAGTTTTGTAAAGATGCTTTCAGAGAAACAGTTGAGGGAAATCGAGGAGCAAAAGGCGAAGGCCCAAGTTTCTCATTCACAACCAGATGACCTCATTGACTTCTATCATTTGAAGAGCAGGAAGGTCAGTAAGGGTTTGCTTAGTTGGACAATGATTTGTGGTTTCTGTAGTTCTGTTTGTTGGTAGCCTGCAATTTGTCAGTTCACTCTTATTTAGTTTGACTATCTTAATCAGGTCTTATGCATCTTAAATGTTATAATTTGACTAATCCACCCAAACTTAGATTGGTTTCTAAGGATTTGTCGTAAAATTTGGTTTCATATTATGGTATCAAATTTCATCTAATTTTCAGGGTATGAGCCAGCTGGAGTTGGAAGATGAAGTTCAAGATGATTTGAAACGTGCTACTGGGGAGTTCATTAAGGATGGGGATGATGCAAATAAGCTTAATCGCATCCTTCAACTCACTGGTTTTAGTGATCCTGTTTATGCTGAAGCATACGTGACTGTTCATCACTATGACATTGTACTTGATGTTACAGTTATCAACAGGACAAAAGAGACTCTTCAGAACCTATGTTTGGAATTGGCAACCATGGGTGATCTCAAGCTTGTTGAACGCCCTCAAAATTATACTCTAGCTCCAGAATCAAGCAAGCAAATAAAGGCTAACATCAAGGTGTCTTCAACCGAGACTGGTGTTATTTTTGGGAATATTGTGTATGAGACATCCAATGTACTTGAGCGGACTGTTGTTGTCCTCAATGACATACACATTGATATTATGGACTATATTTCTCCAGCAGTTTGTACAGATGCAGCTTTCAGAACTATGTGGGCGGAGTTTGAATGGGAAAACAAGGTACTTTGGACGTTGATGTTGATGGATTTTTTTTTCAATATTAGTGTTACATTTAGTTGTTACTTTTTAGTCATATGTCAAGTCAATGTTCAAATGTTACATCTTGTACAAGATGTGCATTATTGTTGAAGTGAAAGACAAGAAGGTTGGCAGTTATAGAGAGTTTAGTTTCGTACTCCCAACTTTAACTTACTATAACTTGGAAGCTTTTGTAATTTGTGTTTCAGGTTGCTGTTAACTCTACAATTCAGGAAGAGAAGGAATTTCTTGACCACATCATCAAATCAACCAATATGAACTGTCTCACTGCACCGTAAGTTTTATTACCGTACTTTATACATGCCCATAACTAACACGACTAAGTTTTTGTAGACATTTCTCCCATTTCTCTTTTATTTATCTAAGCACTAGCACTATTTGATCTAATATTTTATGAATTTTCAGGGCTGCATTGGATGGTGAGTGCGGATTTCTGGCAGCTAACTTGTATGCTAAGAGTGTGTTTGGAGAGGATGCCCTGGTAAATGTAAGCATCGAGAAACAGTCAGGTGGGAAGCTCAGTGGATATATTAGGATAAGGAGCAAGACCCAGGGGATTGCACTCAGCCTGGGAGATAAGATCACCCTAAAGCAGAAGGGAAGCAGTTGATGCACAAATATCAGCACTGCGATTTCCAATTTTACTGGTACTCATTCACCTGGTTACTTAGCCGTCTTATATTTGGAAAAGTTTCAAGCTGTGTTCACTTGACTTGTAATTCTGAATTATTTTTATTGTTGAAGGTGCTTGAATCGAAGCTGAAAGGTTATTTCTGGCATTTTTGTTCTCACTGTACCTACTGCACAGGGAGGAGAGGCGTGCATTATTGTATTTTTTTTAATCATCATTCTACAGTTAGTAAGGGTTGCTGAACAGTAACAAGATTCTTGTTAAAGATAAGACACGGGATTTTTTTTTTTTTTCATATTTTTCACATAGCATTTGAGTTCAATTTTACCCCGTAGTTGAATATGTTGTTGGAGCCAATACCTGGGGTTCTTCTAGGCGAGTGTTTTCTTCGCAGAATGTTCTATTGGTGGACTCTCAGCATTTTTGAATACTGATAAAGTTGGCTCAAGTTATAAATATAGAGAAATTGTGGAGTTCTAATTACTGCTTGATTTGGAAATCAACTGCTCCAATTGTTGAAGAAAACGCCGGTGTCTTGCATAATTTTCTAAAACCAAAAGTTGTTGCTTTGTACCAACATGGATTCGCAAGTAAAACACAACAAAAAGGAAAGTGTAGCAGTTGTGTTGAATATATTTGGGATACTTGGTAATTTATCATTGAAACTAATAAGTAGACAATAGGTCTGAAGCAAGAATTTTCGTCTTAAATCATGGAAAAACAAAATCCTAATGCCATTGATGATTATTTGGATTGGAGCATGAGCAGCAAAGGCAACGGTAAGTTGGCTATTTGGATGTTTTCTGAGCGTTAAATCCATAACTTTCTAAGGGTTAATTAAAAGAAACTTAAATTTTATTGAATTTTATATTCAGTCTGAATTTTAAAATTTATAATAAAATATTTGAACTTTTATTTTTGACCTGACAAGTTATAATGCATGATAAATGGATTACAATTTTTTTTACATAAGCAAATAAATATTTAAAAATAAAATTCCTTCCTTTAGCATTTAGTGAACAACCAATATAAATTACTACTTTTTCCAATGATTTTAAAAACAAATTGGATTGGTCGGTTTGAGTGGATTATGTGACCTGATTTTTTGTTCACCTTTATTTTTGACCATTATTAATGAAAATTAGCATGTGAAAGAATAAATCAGCTGGTTTCTTTTGTAGTCGTGAAGAACTGTAAACTATGTGTTATTCTTCTTTGGCAAGAAGTAGGTCACTGACAGGTACAACAAAGGGTGATCTTCCTATTGAAGCTTGAGCAAGATTTCTGTAAGCACTTCTGGATCTGCTTCATGAGGTCAATGAGATTTCCCTACCAGTCTAGTGAACAAACATCAATGGAGAATCAGAGAATCTTGAAACCAAATAGGGAAATAAAGCATTGGAATAGCATATCCTGGGTAGTATTTGAGAAGTCATAATCAGAAAGAATTTGCATACCCAATGCTGTTCAATCATTAGAGCAAGTTGGAATCTGCTATAAATTGCAGATGGAGATCAAAGATATAACGAGGAACCTTCATATAACATGCAAAGACAAATCGCGAAGTGTCATCATCAATTGAAACAAAAAGAATACAAGGAACAGAGAAGGCATAAAAAAAATCATGTGTTGTGGTTAAACAAAATGCATACCTACACCCTTTCAAAATTTCCAATAACATCACCATCTGTGGAGAGAACAAATCACACACCAAAGGGAAAGAAGAGAAATCCAAAAGAAGCAAGAGATGTGGGGAACTTTTTGACACAGATTTTTGGTGATAAGCACTTAGCCACCTATTAAGACAAAAGCAGTGCATGTTTTTTTTTTTTTAATTTTAATTTTATAGCCTCTCCAAAATTTTTAATTAGAAATTTCTTTTTGGGATCTTATTATGTTGCATTTTAGATCATATTTGAAATAAATAATAAAACTTAAAAATAAGAAGAAGATATATTTAAAGAAAGAAGGGCACTAAAAAAGTTATTAATGACATTATAAGTAATTTTATTTAGGATAATTTAAGAATATATTAAAGAGTGATATTTAAACTTTAAAGAAGTATGATTAAAGGGCATTAAAAAGTTATTAATTAGTAATTTAGTATAGATATGTAATTTTATTCAGGATAATTTAAGAGTGGGTTAATAAGTAATATTTAAACTTTAAAAAAGTATATTTAAAGAAGGACAATAAAAAAATTATTAGCTAGTAATTTAGTATAAGTAAGTAATTTTGTTTAGGATAATTAAAGAATATGTTAAAGAGTGATGTTTAAACTTTAAAGAAGTATTTTTAAAGGATATCGAAAAAGTTATTAATTAGTAATTTTAGTATAAATAAGTAATTTTGTCTAGGATAATTTAAGAGTATGTTAAAGAGTGATGTTTAAACTTTAAAAGAATATGTTTAAAGGACACTAAAAAATTCATTAATTTATAATTTAGTATAGATAAGTAATTTTATTTATGACAATTCAAAAGTGCAATAAGGAGTAATTTTTAAGCTTTAAAGAAGTATATTTAGAAAAGGACACTTAAATTTTCAGTGTCCTTTAAAATTATTTAACATTTTTAGTGACCTTTTAGATTTATTCAATATTGAAAAAGATTTTCTTTTTTTCCCATTTGAATTGATTTTCTTTATTGTTTTCAATTTTTTTTCAACCTCTTTTATGTCTCTGGTATATATAAGTTGATTTCTGTGTCAAGATCGCAAATTAACTCTCCTTTCTTTTCTTTTTTTTGTTCATGATGATTGATACTATTAAATAGACATAAAAGGTGCAAAAATCAAGAAGACAAAATTAAGGGTATTTTCTTTTCCAAACTTTATATTTCTTTCATTTTATCTTTCTTCTTTGGTTCATTATTTTGTGACTTACTTTTGATTTAGTTATTGTTGTGACTTATTTTTGTACAAAACTTTTAAAAATATTTTTCATATTTTAATGTTAAAATTATAATGAAAAATATGGAATCTTCAAAAAAAAAAAAAAGATTCAATGAACTTAGCATCCTCTACTTATAGTAAATCTGATCCAACATGAAATTATTTTTCTTCTTCTCAAGCATCTGATAAGAATATCCAATAAAATTATATATTTTGCGGTAGAATATTTAAAGAGAGAGATTTTATAGAATGAAAGAAAATCTTGCTAGTGTTACGGGTAATATTGCTTTTTACAAAAAAAAGTATCATTTGATGTACATGAGAGGATTGGAAATTATTTGTAGTAATATGTACAAAAGAAAAAAGAAAATAAAGAGGCTTATAATATATTTTTTGCAAACGATGAAGCACCACAAGTGTTAGACAAAGATAAATGAAAGCTACAATTGACATAGATTCTTAGTTTTTTCCAAGAACTACTCCTAGTTTTCAACTTAGTTTTAAAAGTGTTTTAGTGGATACGGATGATATTTTGTTATGTAAATGAGCATAAGGTATCATTCATGTATTCCTTTAAATGTTTTAAATTCACCATAGTTTAGGACCATAGATGCTACAACAACAATAGATTCAAGATTAAAGATACCTTCTTATTAAGAGATTCATGTACGTTTGTTTTAAGATTTAAAAAAGAAATGTTAGTTGATTGTGGGTATATATAAGTTTAGTTGGGAATCGACAAGATGTATTATTATAGTAGATGGGTGGTCTAATCAAAGATAAAGAATCTTGATTATTTCTTGGTTTCTTGTAATATTAAAATAATTTTATCAAATGCGTTGATGTTTTTGATATGGTAAAAACTCATCACGTTTTATCTGAATTATTTTATGAAGTTGTCAAGTCGGTTGGACCAAAGAATATTATACATTTTGTTACCGAAAATGTAATTAATTATGGATCAGTTGGTTACTTATTACAATCAAAGTATGGGCATATTATTGGTCTCCATGCGCTGCCCATTGTATAAATCTTATTTTAAAAGATATTAATAATATGGATCATATTTTTAGTCTTACTTTACGTGCATTTAAGCTAACAAATTTTTTTATTTAATCATATTACATTTTTGTGTTGGTTAAGAAAGCAAGAAGATTAGGTTGAGATCATGCATCTTGTTGCAACTAGGTTTGCAACTACATTTATTACTTTGAAAAGTATTTATGAACATAAACAAATAGTTCAAAATTTAGCAAAAAAATAAACATTTTTCAAGTCATAAGTTATCAAAGAGTGCAAAAAGGAAAATAAATTTATAATATTATTCTAGATAATAAATTTTGGGTTGCCTATTTGATCATTCAGAAGTTTGTGGTTTTGCTTATAAGGTTGATGAGGATTGTTGACTCATATAATAATATATATATATATATACAATTTCTCCTTCCCTTTAAAAAGAATAATAATATTTTTGTAAGCTCTATACTCTAATAGTAAGCTTTCTCAATTTTGGAGCACTTTTACCTAATAATCTCTACCACTCATTTATATTTTAAATTAATAGTTACGAGAAATAAAAATTTATTATTAATAAGTAAATGATGAATTAAAAATATAAAAAACTTACAAGGCTGCATTTTTTCAATATAAGTTCTCTCTTTATAGATGATCTTGCGAAACTCTCTAAAACCTTCATGATACAATTTAATTTCATTTGTCACTTGTGATTGCTCTTTAATAAAGCAAATGCCATTTCATTCAATCATATCAAAGAGATTAGCTATAATATCATTTGTATATGTGTCTTCACTATATAAGCAATAACATTTCTTTGTATGAATATGCTAAAAAAACTCCAACTACATTAATAACCTGATGCAAAAGTTGTTTGACTGTATAATCTAATAGTAAGCTTTCTCAATTTTGGAGCACTTTCACCTAATATTCTCTACCACTAATCTATATTTTAAATTAATAGTTATGAGAAATAAAAATTATTATTAATAAGTAAATGATGAATTAAAAGTATAAAAACTTACAAGGCTGCATTATTTTAATATAAGTTCTCTCTTTATAGATGATCTTGCAAAACTATCTAAAACCTTCATGATACAATTTAATTTCATTTCACCTGTGATTTCTCTTTAATAGATAAAATACCATTTCATTCAATCATATCAAAAAGATTAGCTATAAAATCAGCTGTATATGTGTCTCCACTATATAAGCAATAACATTTCTTTGTATGAATATGCTAAAAAAAACGCTCTAACTACATTCACAACCTGATGTAGAAGCTGTTTGACTGTATATTCTAATAGTAAGCTTTCTCAATTTTAGAGCACTTTCACCTAATATTCTCTACCATGTGAATCCTGCTTGTTAGGCAAGATGACTAAATTACCTTTAAAGGAAAGGGTGAATGACCAAATGGGTTATTAGACCTATACATTATGATGTATGTGATTCGATGTCTATCCATGTCAGAGGTGATTTTATGTACTTATTACCTTTATCGATGATTATTCACGATGTAGGTATGTGTATCTAATGAGATACAAGTTTGAAGCAATTGAAATGTTCAAACAATTTAGACATGAAGTAGAGAAATAACTCGGTAAAAGTGTCAAGACACTTTGATTAGATCGAGGTGGTGAATATTTGAACAAGGAGTTTCTAACTTATCTTAGGGATAACGGGATTGTATCTCAATAGACTCCACCTTACACATCGCAACATAATAGTGTGGCTGAAAGGAGAAACCGGACTTTGTTGGACATGGTAAGGTCAATGATAGGCTCAGTAGATCTGCCGAAATCCTTTTGGGGTTATGCACTTAAGACTATTGTTTATATGATAAACAGAGTCCTTTCAAAAGTAGTTGATGTTATCTTATATGAGATATAGACTAACAAATGTTGTCTTTTTAGAGAAAGAATTTCTTCTGAGAGAAGATAGTAGGAGAAAAGTTTAACTTGATGAAGTTTATGATGCTTAAATAGATGCAGATCAATTACCAGAACCTGAGATTGTTATTCACGGAGATGAGGCAACAGTTGAACCTTCTGACACATAAAATATTCTTAGGTCAAGTAGGATATGCAATGTTCCAGAGAGATATGGATTTCTCGTAAGTGAACAAAATGGCGTATTACTCATAGATGACGACAACCTATGAAGAGGCTCTGAAGAGTTCAAAATCTTAAAAATGGCTTTAAACCATAAAGTCCGAAATGGATTCCATGTTTGAAAACCAAGTATGGACTTTGATTGACCCACCTGAAGAGTTAAAACCCATAAGATGTAAGTGAATTTTCAAGAAGAAAATCGACATGAATGATAATGTGATTACTTATAAAGCGAGGCTAGTCGCTAAAGGTTATCGTCAAAGATAAAGAGTTGACTATGATGAGACATTTAGCCCAGTAGCCATGCTTAAACCATTAGAATACTCCTATCCATTGCTGCTTATTATGATTATGAGATCTGTCAAATGGATGTGAAGACGACTTTTCTAAATGAAAATCTAATTGAGGATATATATATGATACAACCTGAGAGCTTCATATCTAACGATAACAAAAAGATATGTAAACTTCAGAAATCCATTTATGGATTAAAGTAAACATCTAAGAGTTAGAACATTCGATTTGATGAGACAATCAAAGAGTTTGGTTTCTTGCAAAATTCTGATGAACCTTATATATACAAGAAGGTTAGTAGGGGTACTATTATATTCCTTGTGTTATATGTGGATGACATATTGCTTATAAGAAATGATGTCTAAAGTTTGTAACCAATTAAAATTGGTTATCCCAGAATTTTTCCGTGAAAGACAAGAAGCAACTTATATATTAGGAATAAAGTTCTATAGAGAGATTAAAGAAGATGCTAGGTCTTTCATAGTCTTTTAATACATATAGAAGAATATTATTTTCATAATATTCTATTGTTTTAATTTCTGCCAAACCATTTTCTATTTTTATTTCTTCAGGTTTTAATTTTAAGTAATTATTTCATAATGTGTAGTCATTTCTAAATGAGTTTCTATCTGTAGTTTTAAAAACTTTGATATGCTCTTTCTGGTCAATCATAGCTTTAACAACTTTCATGATTTTTTGATGACAATTTGCAAATAAAATATAATTATATATGTTTGTATGATGATGTAATTCAATCTAGGCTCTTGTATACGAGCATCAATTTTATTTTATTTCAGAAAGTAAAGGATTACAATTAGGATACTCTTTCATAGTTAGCAGCATAACATTTCTAATAACATCTATCTAGGAAAAAGCTTAGATGAATCATTTTATGTTCTTTGGTATATTGATGGTTTTATATTTGATCTTCAGGAATTGTTGCTTTAAAATATAATAAAGTATTTTGATAAGTACAACCACTTCAAGGGGGCTAACCTCCAGCAAATGAGTCGTAGATAGACACTAAAAGGGCAGTGACGAGAAGAAGAAGAAGAAGAAGCAGAACAGAGAGAAGGTGAGGAGCAAAGTGTACTGTAATTCCTTATTCTCGAATCCT
>JANIJH010000225.1:37916507-37947203 GCA_024520975.1 Erythroxylum areolatum
ATATATGAAGCAACAACTAGGTTTAGGTCTTTACGTGTGCATGGGAGTCTCTCGCATGCGGACGGGCTGAGGAGAGCATGGATTGGGCTTGACATAGCCATTAGGTAGGAGATTGGTCTCTGAGGAATGGACCGATCGGCCCACGGGTCGTGATGACTGAGTCCGAGCCCAACACGGCCGACCCGACCAGTACTTATAATGTTTTTGTAGCCTAAAGAAGCAGAAGCAAATTGACGCTAGAGTCTAACTTGTAATTAGCACCATACTTGTCTTCATTTCAGGAGTTTCATAATAAATTGGCACTGATGTATTCCAATTCAGGTGCCAAATATGTGTTTTAATTAATCATAACTTTTTTTATTAATTTTAAGATGTTATTTCTTTTTGGAACTCTAATTTTTGGGATTTATGTTTATACGAAGCTTTCTTATGATTATAATTGAAAGCTTATCATTATTATTATTACTGAAAAAAAAATTTTTGGATAGTGTTCTTTAATCTTTTAGATTACTATTATTTTAGGTTTTCTAAAAAAAACTTCAAATCTTATCTAACTACTAGCAATCAAAACCTTTATCACTCATGATCCCTTCTTTTCTAAAGTGTGAAGATTTCATATCCTTCTCAGTATGTTTTTATGTTGTTCATGTTCTTAAATCAACCTATTTCAATAGAATAATCCTTGTTCCTATTCTTATTAATATCAAATCTCACTAGACTTATTGGTGAGGGTTGAATCAAAATTTTGAATCAAAGCCCAGTTTTATAATCAGGATTGTTTTTTTGTCTAGTAGGTGCATACTTTAGTATGTTTTCTAAAGGTTTAAATGTGTTTTTAAGTGGTTTCTTATATGATAATCATGTGTTTAAGAATTAGAATTATATTCTTGTTAGTGTTTTTTTATGTATTTTAATTATTTGAATGCATTAGAGTAAGGATTTGATCTTAATATTATGTTTCAAGAATTGATTGATGTGTTTTGTAGTAAATGAAAACATGAAAAATTAAAAAAAAAAGATGAAGAAGGACTTGAAGAATAAGAGCATGAACGTTCATGCATGATTATTGCACAATCGTGCATGTTAGCTGCATGGGGATAAGCCACAGGATGCACGATGTTGCATTCGCAGTGTACGATCGTGCACAACTTTTCTAATTTGTGAGTTTTTTTGTACTTTTTACTATTTAGAGTTATTTTTGGAACCAAAATAAGTGAGAAACCCCTTGAAAGAACTCTTGGAGGATAAACAAGTATTTAAGGCAAAGAAAAACGTCAGAAAGGAGGCTACACATCATAAACAAGCAGATTAAACTGAAGTCATCAATATCAACTCCAATTTTCTAGAATTTCTATATCAAAACTTAAAATTGTTTTCTTTCTTTTCTCTTTTTATATTTCATTGTATTGGATGCTAATTTGGATTAGTGGAATTTTGAACATGATTATGGATTACTAAATCCATATTAGGGATTATTCTTGAATTGTTTTATTTAACTTTATTCTTGTTCAATTCAATATAGTATTGCTTTGTGGTATTTGTCAGGTTTATACTTGATAAGAAATCAAGATATTGAATAAAAGTTATATGCTTTAAGTTGCTTAACGAGAGTTGGTACCTTAACAGACCTAGAGTTAATTATCCTTATGATTGATTTTAATCCAATTGAGTAGTTAGGAGTACTTTTGTGAATCGAGATGTTGCAATTCAATTATTATCTATTTTAATTGGGATTACTTGATTAGATCTTAAAAGATGATAATTAAAACCTTAGGATATCTGGGATCAAGCATAACTAAATTAACAAGATAAAAGGAAGACAAAATAAGGATAGAATAACCCCTAAGTTTCCATTATTGAATAAACTTCATTCTTATTGCTATCTTCACTTATTCAATTGCTTGGTGACATGACGTGCATTATAACACTACTTAAAATAACTAAACCTACAACTATAGCAGCTATAAGTCTAGGCCGATCCCACAGAGAATGTGTATAAAGCTTTTAAAATTAAAATAATAGGTGTTTAGTTCTTTTTGGGAAAGGGGTTGGATTGGTTTAATAACAAAATAAACTAAAACTAAACTAATGAAAATAAAGAAAAGAAAACATACAAAATTGATGAAAGTAATGAATTCTTTAGGGATTAGGTTCTTTGGTTCAATCTCAACCTACATCTAATTAGACATATTTCATTGAATTGGTGTCTTCACATCTCTCTTTGAACTACTGATCGTAGACTAACAACAAGCTCTATTAACCCCAATTTTCCCTTAGACTATATTTAATTAAGAGATGCTTATCAATTAAACCTAGCTATCAAACAACCCAGGAGACATTCTCTAGATTTAATTGGACAGACGCATTACAAATTAGGAAAACATACCAATCTAAGCAACAACCACATAGGCTTGGTTCATTTAACCTAGGTTATGCTATTCCTAATGATCCGAAACCATTAGCTTCCATAAACGAAATTTAACATAAAAATTACGGGTTATATTAAAATTCTACCGATGGGTTTATACACAAACAATTGAACGATAACGAGAAACACGATTATCCATACATGAATGTCCAAATCAATCAACATAGGATAACATAATCAATCCTTAAAAGAGAAAAACAACAAACTTAGAGAGAGATACACTTAATCGGGTTCTTCGGCATTGATGTGACCTCTAAACTAGCGTCAAAAACTCTATCTATCCATCTTCTCCATGGGTCTCCAATGTTGTGGAGCTTTGCCCCTTCTTCGCTTCTAGAAACCCCTCTGCCAATCCTTCAAACTTTTTATACTATCTGTCGTTGCACAACATCTCTTTTATATTAAAAAGTTAGGATTTTTTTTGGGTGAGCTGGCCACTTCTCACGGTGGTGCAAAACTTCTCATGGGTGTGAGTTATGCCTTACACCCATGCAATCCACTTATGGCCGTGAGCCATTTCTTCATCCCTCCTTTTGATATGTTCAACATACATCTCATCTTTCTTAGTGTTTTCTTGTCTTCTCTTGCTTTTAATATTCTTCTTCTTGCTTCATGAAGATAAGTGAATGTGAATATTTGGAAAACAGTTCAAATATAATGCTTTTGCCTCACTTTAGCTCTTTTGCTTCTGAATTGTACCTACAAACAAATATAAACTAAAGTGAATGTCTTAAGCATTTCATATCATTAAACACTAAGTGCTATGGGATAAATTCATAACCAATTAAGCATATATCACTTGGTTTTTATTAGTTTATTTCAATTTCAATTAATTTATGTTAATTCAATTGATTCAATACTTTATTACTACCTTAGATAAAGAGTATTCTAGTTGTTAGATGACTAATTCAGTCCCTCTGGAATGATGTCTTCTATACTACAAGTTACAACATGTATACTTGCAGTACAAAATATTTTTATATAAAACTATCAATAAGTTTTTGACATCGTTGTGTCCAAGTTCCATCTTGTACACCATCATCATCTAAATCTCCCTAAGTGTTCTCACTTTTACTATTTATTTATTGTTATTTCTCTTTATTTTTATTGTTTCAATTTTCACATTGAGGACAATGTGTTGTTTAAGTGTGGAGATGTGTATGCTCTTACATTTTAATTGTTTGTGATTTTCTATTTGCATTGTGCTAGTTTTTTATTAGATAGCATTGTCTGATCATTTGGTTGTATGATGTTTGCATTGTATGCATGTGACGATGGCATGAATTGAATGGATTGGCTTACCTTCGAATGGTCATTTAAATTTTTAAGGCATATTAACTTGTGAATTTTGTGTTTTATATGTCTTTAGGACAAATATGCATGTTAATTAGGATATGACACCTATTCTTTTACTTAATGGCATTTATTTGGATACATTTATAATTACATTTATTTAAATTGGTAGGCTTCATTACTAACCTTTCATGAGACTGAATGACTAAAAAAGAAATAAGGTAGGCTGACAAATTGAAAAAAATTGTCAAATAAAATTCCTATTTTGTTGGTCCTTTTTAAGAAAATTAAGTTAAGAATAGAGTGTGTAGCTTGTTGAGAGTTTTGACATATGTGAGTAACTAGAAGCATTCACGATAAAATATTTTTCTTTGTGTCAAAAGGCAAAAATGACACTCCAACCAATCTAAATAAAAAACGTAACCTAATTGAGTAACTGGGGGCATTTATGACAAGGCATTTGTCTTCGTGTCAAAAGGCTAGATGATCGTTAAAGAAAATATAAAAAGATATTGCTTGCAATAAAATTAAACCAACTAATCTTTTTAAAATAGAAAAAATTCTCATAAAGGGTTACTTTGTGATAATTTAACTTTTTAATTGATCAATAATAATAAGTACAAGCTTATAAATGCTATAAGTGCATGAATAAGGGGTCACTATTTTGATTGACGTTAAGTTAATTCCATGAAATTTTATGTCATTGTACCATTATTGAATTGTTGCGTGATTGTGTGCTTTTGTGTTTTGTTTGTTTGTGGTTTAGTTTTACTTAAGGATAAGAACTGATTTAAGTGTGGGGATGTTAAAAAATGTACATCAAAGTATGTTTTCTAGATGTTTAAATGTGTTGTTAAGCGTTTTCTTATATGATAATCATGTGTTTAAGACATAGAATTGTGCTCTTCTTTTTTTTTATGTGTTTTAATTGTTTGACTGTTTTAGAGCAAGGATTTAATCTTAATATTACGTTTTAAGAATTGTTTGAAGTGTTTGTTAGTGAGTAGAAATAAGAAAAATTAAAGAAAAGATGAAGAAGGACTCGAATGCACAATCGTGCATGTTAATCACATAAGGATAAGCCCCTTGCTCGTGACAAAGAGTCTAGACAAGATGCACGATGATGCATCCATAATGCACAATCATATAAAACTTTTCTAGCTTGCGAGTTTTTCGTGCTTTTGACAACTCAGGTCTATTTTTGGAACCAAAATTAGTGGGATAAAACCTTAAAAGGAACCCTAGAAGGATCAAGAATTATTTAAGGCAAAGAAAAATATAAAAAGGGGACTGGACATCATAAAGAAGCATATCAAACTCGAAATATCAAGATTAACTACAATTTTCCAAAAATTTCCAGATAAAAACTTAAAATTGTTTTCTTTCTTTTCTCTTCTTATATTTCATTGTCTTGGATGTTAATTTGGATTATTGGGATGTCAAACATGATTATGGATTTCTAAATCCATTTTAGGGATTATTTTTTAATTATTTTCTTTAACTTTATTCTTGTTCAATTCAATATAGTATTTATGTATGGTACTTGTCATGCTTATACTTAATAAGAAATCAAGAGATTGAATCAAAGTTATATGTGTTAATTTGTGCAACGAACGTTGGTACCTTAATAGATCTACAAATAGCATATTAATAAACAATTGAGGAGAGATTTTAGTTGTGAGTTAACTATGCTTAGGATTGTCTAATTGAGTAGTTAGGAGTAGTTTTGTGAATCAAGAGATTGAAATTCAATTGTTCGCTATTTCAACTGGGGTTACTTGATTAGATATCAAGAGAGGGAAATCAAAATTGTAGTATATATAGGATCAATCATAATTGAATTAATAAGATAAAGGGAAGACAAGATAAGGATAAAGTAACCCCTAAGTTTGCATTATTGATTAACTTCATTCTTATTGCTAACTTCACTTATTTAATTGTTTTGTTTTATTATTTTATTTCAGTTTTAGTTAAGAAATTTTAATTCAATTCATTCAATCTTTTTTTACCTTAGACAAAGTGCATTCAAATTGTTAGGTAAGTAATCCAATCCTCATGAGAACGATATCTTTTATACTACAACTTACGACTTGTATACTTGTAGTATAAATATATAAAATTGTCAATGATGTCGTTAGTTTATGATTTCACTATTTCATGTGTCTTCTTTTCTTACATTTAATTTTTATTCTCAGGTCACTCAAAATTTATTGAGAACGAATCATTCTTAAGTTCCTTATTCTTTGTTTACTAATTTTTATGTTAATCAAAAAAAAGAAGAAAATAAAATAAAAGTGAAACATTATTATTAAATATTATTTGGTTTGTCAATAGAAGCCCTAAGAAGGTGCCATCTAAAGTCAAATAAAAGTGGTGGTTAATTAAAAATACCTATTACAAATTAGGATTTTAATTCCTCTTCGACAAGGACAAGGCATTAAGTACGCTGAATATAATTTTTTATTAGTCGCATTATATCTAATATTGTTCAATTCAAACTTTTCATATTCTTTTTCTTTTCTATTAGTCTAATTGGGTTCTTTAGTACTTTTCTTCTTCTTGGTGAAAGAATTATACATTCTAATGAATAATTATGCCAAATTTGTATGTGATAATTATAAAGCAAATACAATAGTAATTAAAAAAGTAATAATAGGAAGGCAACTAATTTATAGTGGTTCAGCAAGATAACCCTTAGTTTATGTCCACTCCCTAAGTTTTACTTGAAAATCACTGTCCTTTTCTTAACAAGTGAAGTGCAACCCTCTATATAATATCTTTGTTATCGAACTAAAGAGTAACCTTTCATAAATCTTACTTAAGGTCAAGAGGAACTCTCACATGTGTATCTTAATTAATTTCACTAATTGTGACAATTTCACAACCATATAACTCAAAATACACATCTTTTACTAACACTAATGAATAAAGGCTCAATATATGTTGTGTCATACACAAATACATTCTCTAGCCTTATATAGCTCTTCTCAACCCTCTAGTATGCCCAAAATACCTCCCACAATTTTTATATAATCTTCTTATATTTAAAACAACTCCAAATAGTATTAGAAATAAAAACTAATTGTTATAATGATAAGTTACAATAGCATTGATCGACCATTCTACACATTGATTGATCATTCTACACATTAGTTAACCATTTTTGCGATATTGGTCAACCAAAATGATAAATTTATGATCAAATTGGTCAACCACTAAACTATATTGGTCAACCCATATACACCTAAAAAACCTAATATTAATCAACCACTAGCTTAGATTAGTTGACTAGTGTGCCTAAAAATAAGTCCTTCAAACTTCTCAAGTTCTTGCAAGGATAAAAACACATCCCTTTAATAGAACTTAATTGAAAACCATTTAAGAAGTTCTCCAAATATACTCCATCTTCTTATTTTAGTCATCCTTTGATTGCTTTATTGATTTAATTAGCTCATTTACCCACTTTACCCTTTCATTGAGATTGATATTTGACATATTAACTTATTGATAGTATAAGGATAAAAATATTAGTAGTAACATGGTTCCTTATCATCAAAACTATGGGTAAGAACCTAAATTGGTCCATCATATTACAACATTCAACTTCCCATAAACCTGATACTACCTTGAAGCAAACTGAGTTATGGTTCATATTATTTGCTTTTGTTTCCTGCATACTTTTCAAAGTTCAATCCATGAGAAAGAAAAAAAGTGCAGTGAAGAAAAAAACTAATCTTTGTACTTTCTCCAATTTTTGTAACTATGAAAATGGTATTTTTCCTTATAGATTAAAATTAATCATGATCTATTCATATCCATTAAAATCCATGTGAGGAAGTGAGAAAGCTACAATCTTTCTAATCCCTTTTTTTCTTTTTTATACTTATTTGCCTTTTTATAACTTCGAAGGCTCAAACTCTCTCTACGTTCTTGACCAAAATTCCACCACAATCCTTTATAGAATCTTTTCTCATATCCGTTCTACTCTTAGACTTCAATTATTATGTCTAACTCACCAAAATCATAGGAAACCCTCAAAGATTATATCTTCAAAGACCAACCTTCTTGTTGAAATTATTTTATTTATGATAATACAGTCAAAAGTTAATTCATTTTGGTGATGAATTTGATTAAGAACAAATAATGCAAGATTCAACAGTGATGTTCTAGTCAATAAAGCCTCAATTATTAAAATAAGAACAACTAATTATTATGTTACAATATAAATTAAAATTTGTAAGAAATTAAGCATTTTTAAATTAGGGACAATGTGTTAGAGCAGTAATTTATCGATGAAATGGGTCATTGGTTTTGGGGAGACATGGATTCGTGCATCATATGCACGATAAAGCAGTGGAAGTGTCAGAATCTAAATTCTGACCCCATGACATCCCAAAAGGCCAGAATCTCAAATGCGTGCATAAACAGGTTATATGAACATGGTATAACAGTGCATGTACCTTTGATTCTACAACACCAAACCCTTCCTTGATCCCTTAAGAACACGTAAAGATAAAGAAGAAATAATGTGTAAGGGTGGTTAGAGCACTAAACTAGATGAGTTCAAGTAGATGCTCTAATAGAGAGAAAGATCAAGACTATGTCGCATGCACTTTGATTCACGCAACAATTGCATAGATTGCATGAACAAGACTCAAGACACTTCTCTCTAACTCTAGAACTCTTCTAGACACCTTATTCTCACTTAAGTGTGTTTGTGACTAGTTAGCTCTATTGTATATAAGTGAAGAACTCACTTATATACATCTATCGCGCCTTCAATCACGATCGTGGCCTACTTAATTGGCAGCCTCGCCTTCAGTCATAACTGTGGCCTATAAGCCATGATCGTGGCCTACTTAAAAATAGCCATACACATTTTGTTTTTCATCAAATCTGTTATACATGTGACCCTTAGATTCCCGGTTATTTTGGGGACTTGAATTAAATTTTAATTTGAGCAAGTAATGGATAGTTTCATGCCACTTGAATTAATTATTAACTCAATCAAATCATGTAGGGTTTCATGATGGCAATTTACTAGAATATAAGTGGATTAACACACAAACTCTTCAACAGTTAATTATTTGACTTACAAACCTTTCCACAGACAATTACCGTGCAATTTATCCTTTCACTATACTATATCCCACTTGGTTCAAAGTATGAGCTATATGTTAACTTCCTTTAGATTGACTATGTCATATCTAGTCCAAGTAATTACTCTGGCCAGAGACTCTTGAGTAATGACCCTAACAAGAGGCCGTGGGTATCATCTCCTTCTATTAGGAGTGGTGAATCCTTTATTGGCTACCCAATTTCCTTCAAATACCAATAGTTGTACCCAATCACCACCCTATGAGCAATCTCGTCTTGAGGCAACAAGGAATGATGTCAAAGCATAGGATTAGTATCCAAGATATCCTTGAGTACCTTAATTCTAAGGATATTTTCACCATTTCTATAATGAGATTAATCATTGACATTTGATAGATCATCCATATGATAATCTCATAGTGGGTCATCCGATGTACTTACAACTCTTAGTAAGCATCCACATGTTAACTTTAAATATCTCTTGCTTATAGTTTGTGAGATCCATTGCTTGATCAAATCAATAGGTATAATATATGCTAGTCTATCTGTTAATCCTATGACTAGGGATAATTTACATACTAACATAATTGCATATAGGAATCTCATTATCATGATCTCATCATGATTTTCTTCATGCTATGTTTTGTATCATGGACTTCATTAACTCGATTTAAGATCGACATCAATTCATAAATAAATAGACATCAAATTAATGAAAAATTGCCTTTTGATTTATTAATCAAAATAAAGTTTGCACAAAAGTGGTAAAGGTGATTGCCTTTAGATCACTACTCTAACAATCTACCACTTGCATTAAAGCCAATCACCTTTGTTTCTAATACCATAGGCAAGTACACTAGAATCAATTTTATTTGAGGAAGTAGCTTAGTTAAAAGATCAACGGTGTTTTAATTTGTGGGCACTCTCTCTATTTTCACATCACCTTTAATAATAATCTCCCTATTTAGGTGATATCTCCTGAGTACATGCTTAGACTTCTGATGAGACCTTGGTTCTTTGGCTTGGGCAATAATGCCATTGTTGTCACAGTATAACAATATCGAGTCTATAATGCTCGGAACCACTCCAAGTTCTATAACAAACTTATCCTCTAACTCGATCATTAAATTTGCAATCGTTTTTTATTTGAAACTCTTCTAACTGGCTGCTCCACCATTCAGTGTCAAAATTTAACCTGACTAGGATTTAGAGTCATCCTGATCAAATTGAAAATTGGCATTCGTATGTCCGCTTACTATAAGATATCTATTTCCATATATCAAGAATACATCCGTATTCCTTCTCAAGTACTTTAGGATATTCTTGACAACCACCTAGTAACACTCACCAGGATTTGATTGATATCTGTTCGTAACATTTAGAGCATACGATATATCAGGTCTTGTACATAACATAGCATACATGATTGATCCTATTGCCGAAGTATGCAGGATCATACTCATGCAAGTCCTTTCATCTTATGTCTTGGGACACAGACTTTGAGAGTTTTATCCTATAAGTCATGGGAAGAAACCCTCCTAGATACCACTCCATGCTAAACCTCTTTAGCACTTTATCTATATATGTAAACTGTGAAAGACCTAGCAACTTCTTTGATCTATCTCTATAGATCTTTATTTCCAATATATAAGTTGCTTCTTCATGGTATTTTATGGAAAAATTTAGGGACAACTAAATTTTGACTGATTGCAAACATGAGACATCATTTCCTATTAGTAATATGTCATCAACATATAACATAAGGAATATGATAGCACTCCCACTAACCTTCTTGTATACACAAGGCTCATCAGGATTTTGTGAAAAACCAAACTCTTTGATTGTCTTATCAAATCATTTGTTCCAACTCCTAGATGCTTGCTTCAATCCATAAATGGATTTCTGAAGCTTGCATATCTTTTTTCCATCTTTGGATATAAGGCCCTCAAGTTGTATCATATACACATCTTCAACTAGGTTTCCATTAAGGAAAGTCATCTTCACATCCATTTTCCATATTTCATAATCATAATGAGCAGTAATAGTTAGAAGCATTCTAATGGATTTAAGTATAGCTACGGGGCTAAATGTCTCGTCATAGTCAACTCTTTATTTTTGACGATATCCTTTAGCGACTAGGCTCGCTTTATAGGTAATCATGTTACCATCCATGTCAATTTTCTTCTTGAAAATCCACTTGCACCCTATGGGTTTTAGCCCTTCATATGGGTTAACCAAAGTCCATACTTGGTTTTCAAACATGGAATCCATTTCGAACTTTATGGCTAGAAGCCATTTTTCTGATTTTGAACTCTTTAGAGCCTCTTCATAGGTTGTGGGCTCATCGTCCTCTATGAGCAATATGTCATTTTGTTCACTTATGAGAAATCCATATCTCTCTAGAACATTATGTATCCTCCTTGACCTACTAATATTTTGTATGTAAAAAGGTTCAACTATTGTCTCATTTTCATGAACAGCAATGTCAGGTTCAGGTAGTTGATTTGCATCTATTTAAGCATCATGAACTTCGCCAAGTTCAACTTTGTTCCCACTGTCTTCTCTTAGAAGAAACTCTCTTTAAAAAGACAACATGCTTTGAGGCAAACACCTTTTGCTCTAAATCATTATAAAACTAATATCCAATTGTTTCCTTAGGATATCCTATAAACAAACATTTATCAGATTTCGCTTCAAGCTTGTCTGATTAGATCTGCTTCACGTAAGCCGGACAACCCAAACTTTCATGTGATAAAGATGGAGCTTTTTTTAGTCCATATCTTATATGGAGTAACTTCAAGTACTTTTGAAGGGACTCCGTTTATCATATAAACAGTAGTCTCGAGTGCATCGGTAGATCTGCTAAAGCCATCATTGACCTTACCATATCCAACAAGGTTTAGTTTCTCCTTTTAGCCAAACCATTATGTTGTAATGTGTAAGGTGAAGTCCACTGGGATACAATCCCATTATCCCTTAGATAAGTTAGAAACTCCTTCAAATATTCATCACCTCGATCTAATCGAAGTGTTTTGATACTTATACTAAGTTGTTTCTCTACTTCATGTCTGAATTATTTGAACATTTCAAATGTTTCATACTTGTATCTCATTAGATACACTTACCTATAATGTGAATAGTCATCGATAAAGGTAATGAAGTACATAAAACCGCCTCTGCCATAAATGGACATCAGACCATATACATCAGAATGTATTAGGTCTAATAACCCATTCACTCATTCACCCTTTCCTTTAAAAGGTGATTTAGTCATCTTACCCAACAAGCAAGATTCACATGTGTTATATGATTCATAATCAAATGACCCTAAGCTACCACTCTTGTATAGCTTAGCCATACGTCTCTCAATTATATGGCCAAGTCGACAATGTCATAAGTAAGATGATTTTTAAGTTATCTCATTTTAGTCTTTTATTGTCATTGATATTTAAAATTGGATTGCACATATCTAATATGTAAGTACCATAGCACAAGGTAGTAGTACCATACAATATTTCATTCAACTTAATTGAACAATCATTGCTTGAAAAGTTAAATGGAATCTCGTTTTATTAAGACATGAAACAAATACAATGTTATTTGTCACAATGGGTACATAATAACAATTATCCAAAATTAGCTCTAGCCTACTAGGAAGATACAAAACATATGTTCCGACCGCTAATGCAGCAACTCTTGCTCTATTTTCCACACATAAGTCAATCTCTCCCTTCTTGATAGGTCTACTATTCCTGAGACCCTGCATATCAACACATATGTGTAAGCCACATCTGGTATCTAATACCTAAATGTTATGATCAAAACTAGTATTAACCTCAATGACAAATAACATACCTGAAGTAGACTATGGGGCATCTAATGCCTTCTTCTGCTTCAGCGACTCCAGATAAGCTTTGCGGTTCCTCTTCCAATGTCCTTCCTTGTTGCAATGGAAGAATATCCCCTTTGATGCAGTCTCCTTTGTCTTCTTCTTAGCTACACCTCCCACTGGCTTCTTGGACTTTTTCTTCTTCTTTTGGTTCCTCTTGTGAGAACCAGAAGCAAAGTCCACAGTATCATAGCCTTACTGTCTTTCTTGACAGTTTACTCAACTGTTTTGAGCAGAATAATTAGCTCAAGTATCGAGGTGGATATTTGGTTCATCCGATAGTTAAGCATAAATTATGAATAACTATCAACCAAACTATAATTAAGCCTATACTTAATTTATGATCCATTATAAAACCTAAACTGACTAACCTCTCAATGTAACCATACATCTTCAGCGTATACTGCACTGGAGATGATCTCTCATCCATATGAGAGTGGAAAAGCAACTTTGAGGTCTCAAATTTTTTAAATCGAGCTTGCTCATCAAACAGTTCCCTTAGAAGGTAGACTATGATATGAGCATCCATAGCCTCATGTTGCTTTGGCAATTCTAGTGAATAAAGACCAACATTATACAACTAGCCAACTCACTATCATCTAATAACTTCTTATAACCTTTCTGATCCTCATCAAATGCATCTGCAATAGGGAGGTCGGGAAGTGGTTCATCTAGGACATATCCTAGTTTCTCATATTTGAGAACAATTCTCAAATTTCGGAGCCAATATAAGAAGTTAAGTCCTGTGAGTTTGTTAAAGTCTAACAAAGAACGTATGTTCACACTGGACGAAGACATCATGATGATTTAATAACCTAGAAGAACAAGAGAAGGTGTTAAAAACCCACTACGAATTAGAGAAAACTTATAGTTTTTCTAATGGGTCGATATCTAATATTACTAAGAATGATGTTGGGTTTGTCCAACAAGCCACCTTAGGTCAATGGTAGGTATCATTCATACCAATTGCATTCAGTTATGCAACTATCGACTTGTGCCATCAACTATTGATTTAACACACTCATTAGGTTATCAACTCTTGATTCGTATACATCCGATGTATACAACCCAACTTTGCCTCTATGCACGTTGACCTTAGGTTTGCCTAACAAATCAACGGTTCTAGTTAGGACTAACACATTAGTCCGGAAATCTAATTTCCATGGTTTGAACACATTCGTGTAGAGAGGGCTTGGGTTTGCCCAACAACCCAACTCTAAAAGAACTCTGGTTCTTGCCATATCATTGAAATGTGTAAGTCCTAATATTTTGGTTGAGGGATTTGTTCTTTGGCCTCATCAATATTTGGATGATATTGTATATATACCACACATATATATTCAGATTATGGACAACTCAATTAAATTGAGCCTATGTCCATAACCATCTTTAAAATGCATCTAATGCATGTATCACACAAAGGAGGTTCAATTTAGGTTGTGACTTGACTATGCATCTAAATTTTATGATTCGATTCAACTCTTGAATCGAATCGAGTTGGGTATTAGTGTTAGTCTCGATTAATTTGAATTATGAACGTCATTCAATTAGGAACCCTAGAATTCAATTATTTTGATGTCCAAATTAAACACTTTAATTCTAGTACTCGTGCCTTTTTTTAGTCACACTAGAAATGTTATGCTCTACTTGGATTAATTCTAAATTAATTTCTAAAATTTATGTAGACAATTTCTGTTCAAGTCAAAAATATCTTAACGGACAAAATCATCAGGATAAATAAGTTAACCTACTAGACACTAAAAAGACTGATTCAATGTCCAGAAAATTTTCGAAACCTTATTTTCAAGAACATGCACTTAGCATGCTACCAACATCAAAATAATACATTTCTCATCTCATAAAAAATTTATTAAGGTCTTATAACCGAAACACATAAATCATAAGTCATTAAACAAGTCAACTCTATTAGCTTTCAAAAAGCTTAGTAATGTTAACTTTGACTTGATTTATTAATTGAATCAAATTCAATTAATTCTGCAAAAAATTCTAGAATCTTAGACACATTATAAATGTGTCTAATAAAAAATTCCAAAGACTAATTCCTATAAATTATTTATTAAGTTAGTGGAATTATCCAGCATATCACATGTCTATGACACTTGTGTTTATAATATATTGAGTTAGTGGAATTAGTCGACACATCACATGTCTATGAAACTTTTGTTCATAAAAACAATTTTTATAAAATTTAATATGGAATTTATAAGCATGCATATTCATCAGATTTCCAGAATTTTCCAGAACTTCATACATGCATTAGGCTAAAACTAAATTTGTAATAAAATTGCATTTTCCTTTGACAAACATGATATAACACCTTATAAACATTTTTGTGAAAGAAAATCATTAAAAAAATTTACAGAATTATTACGAAATTTTCAAAATCAGCACATGCATTTAGTTTTCCATAAATTCCCAGAAATCAACATATGAATAAACTGGATATTAATTCGAAATAAAATAGAAAATGTCACTCAATTGTAATTTCCTTTGACAAAAACATGATATAACACCTTATAAACATTTCTGCAAAAGAAAATCAGAAAAACAATTTTTATACGAAATTTTCCAAATCAATATGCCAGTCAGTCACAACCCAGCAAACATTTGGCACATTTTCAATACATCATCTAATACATGCATGAACCTGCTCTGACACCATTTGTTGGGGGAGATATGGATTCATGCATTATACGCACGATAAAGCAACAAAAGTTTTGAAATCTAAATTCTGACCCCATGACATCCCAAAAGGCTAGAATCTTAAATGCATGCATAAACATATTATATGAATATGGTATAACAGTATATATACGTTTTGATTCTCCCTCTTTCTTGATTCTTCTCCTTGTTTAGGTTATTGCAAACACCAAACCCTTCCTTGATCACTCAAGAACATGCAAAGATGAAGAAGAAACAATGTGTAAGGGTGGTTAGAGCACCAAACTAGATGAGTTCAAGTAGATGCTTTAATAAAGAAAAAGATTAAGACTATGTTGCATGCACTTTGATTCATGCAACAATTGCATAAATTGCTTGAACAAGACTCAAGACACTTCTCTCTAACTCTAGAACTCTTATAGAAGCCTTATTCTCTCACTTAAGTGTGTTTGTCACTGGTTAGCTCTACTGTACATAAGTGAAGAATTCACTTATGTACATCTATCGAGCCTTCAATCATGATCGTGACCTATTAGCCATAATCGTGACCTACTTAATTGGTAGCCTCGCATTTGGTCAATATCGTGGCCTATGAGCAATGATTATAGCCTACTTAAAAATAGTCATACATACTTTGTTTTTTATCCGATCTTTTATGCATGTGACCCTTAGGTTCCTAGTTATTTTGGGCACTTGAATTAACTCTTAATCCAAGCAAGTCATGGATGGTTTCATGCCATTTGAATTAACTATTAATTCAATCACATCATTTAGGGTTTCATGATGTCAATTTACCATAATATAAGTGAATTAACACACGAACTCTTTGATATTTAATTATCTGACTTACGAACATTTCTATAGACAATTACCGTGCAATTTATCCTTTCACTATACTATACCCCCATTTGGTTTAGTGTATGGACTATGTGTCAACTCCCACTGGACTAACTATGTCATATCCAAGTGATGTTAGTTTTTTTCCTGGGATCTCATTACTCTTTATGTCATTGAAGACTCTCTTCATAACACATAACTACTTTGGCCAAAGACTCCTGAGTAATGAACCCGATAAGAGGTTGTGGGTATTATCTCCTTCTATAAGGAGTGGTGAATCTTTTATTGGCTACCCAATTACATTTGAATGCCAGTAGTTATACCCAACCACCACCCTATAAGCAACCTCATCTTGAGGCAACAAGGAATGATGTCAAAGCATAAGATCAGTATCTTAGATATCCTTGAGTACCTCAAGTTCAAGGATATTTGCACCATTGCTATGATGAGATTAATCATTGACATTTGATTGATCATCCATATGATAATCTCATAGCGAGTCATCCGATGTACTTACAACTCTTAGTAAGCATCCATATGTTAACTCTAAACATCTCATGCTTACAGTTTGTGAGATCCACTGTTTGATCAAATCAATGAGTATAAGATGTGCTAGTCTATCCAGATTAATAATGTCCTATCATATTAACCCTATGACTAGGGATAATTTAGATACTAATATAATTACACATGATAGGAATCTCATTATCATGATCTCATCATAGTTTCCTTCATGTTATATTTTGTATCATGGATTTTATTAATTCGATTTAAGATCGACATCAATTCATAGACAAACAAACATCACATTAATGAAAAATTGCCTTTCACTTTATTAATCAAAATAAAGTTTATACAAAAGTGTTAAAGGTGATTGCCTGAGTACTACTCTAACAATTGACTTGTGATTTTCAAATTTTATTTTCTAATTTTCATTGTTTTAATTTTGGTTTTACATTTAATCTCTTTTAAATAAGGTTAAAAGATATATAAATATATTATTTTAATATATTATGTGCACATTAAATTAGAAGATTAGCCTATTATATCAAGTTAACATGTCATGTTGAACATGTTTTAAATTCAATTTCAGATGAAAGGATTTTACATACAATAAGATACAAACAAGTTGAGCAATCTAGAGCCAAAGCTTGCCAAAGCTTACATGCATATTTTATATGTAACATAACATTTCCAATTATAGTAAATTTTTAGAGGAACAAAATTTTATGTCTCTAGAAGCTTAGGAACAAATTTAATAGATTGCATAAGCACCCTGTTATTATTATTCCTATAAAAAATTCCATGTAAAACAAGTCAATAATTTGGATATTTTTTCTTTTTCCTTTGTTTTCATATTTTGGATGCTTGACCCCCTTTAACGATGAACCTTTGATAGAGAGAAACATGTGATGAAAAGAGAAACTAACATTTTATCACCTAATGTTGCTACGGCATTCAGTGCACCTATATATTTGTCATTGGTCATTATTATATCCTAATCCATTCAATATGATACATTCTTTTGAGCTAGTTCAGTAAAACAATTAAAGGGTATAACACGAAAAGAAAACATTACACTTGCTTCGGAGGATGGAGCAATAAAACTTTTGGTGAAAAAAGAAACCATAAAAAAATACTTGGTTTATAAAACAAATGCATTATGATAATGTCATATTGTTGGTGTCTAAATAACACATAAGAGGAGGTGACTTCTCTTATTTGCTCTAATTCTTCTCCTTCTTAATCTACGAGGAAAAGTGAGTGTCAACATCGAGAAGATGACTTAATGCATATACTTTCGGGTTACTTTAACTCCTCTTCATCTTCAATGATTGACTCTTGTGAAACAAAGTTCATGAACTTGGGAATCAAGTTATGTAGAAGGGAACAAGCCATTATTATGCAAACTTGAGTTTGAACTGAGAAAAATGAAGGGAATGCAAGGATCTTCCATCTTCCTTTCAACAATCCAAAACATCTCTCAATAACATTCCTTGCTTTGTAATGTTTCATATTAAAGTATTCCTCTACCGTCTTTGGTCGATGGCCATCGAATTCTTTGACGTGATAGCATTGCCCGCGATACAGACAAGAAATCCATTTACATTGCAATATCCAAAGTCAACCAAGTAATAACAACCTTCATAATTGAATAATAAGTTATGATTAAGCAACCTAACTTAAAGAGAAACCAAATTGGATATTGTAATAGAAATTTACCTAGAGGGACTCGTAAACCATGAGGTCTTGAGATCGCATCTCGAAGCACATGGCCATCATTTGCAGAGCCCTCCCAACCGGTCAATACATATATGAATTACATGTTTGGGCAAAAAATACCTAAAACATTTATTAAAATACATCCTTTTCTTGTGCATTATTGAGGCTTATCTTGACTAGACAGCATAACTTTAATTATTGTCTCATCTAAGACTCCTAGGCACCCTTACAAATTATTATAAAAAAAGTGACTTAACACATTAAAGTTATTATATTAATTATAATGTTCAATTACCTGAAAACATTTTCATCTCTCATTTTGACAATTCTAAGAAACAGGCTCTAACATCTTGAGTAAAATATAATGCAATCTTATAATTGCAAGAAAAAACTTGATGGAATTGTCAAACTCACAGTTTCTTTACTACAGGGAAAAAATTAGCTAATTGTACTACTCTTTTTATGATGAACTAAGATATATATGAACATTGTTACAATCTCTTCTACAAATGTATTCCTAGTGAGTTTTAAACCTCCGACATCTCTTACCATATTACACAATATCCTGAAAGTTGCTCTATCTATACAAAATTCACTCATGCATGCATTATCTGGTCAATCTAAACATTCATCTCATTATATCAATCCTTTGTTTTAATTTCATGAACTTCATCTTATCTTGAAGGTACAAACAATAGATAATATAATCGATAGCAAGAAAGAAAATTATCATATTATTTATTGTTCATTGAAGTATCAAACGTTATTTTAGTTTGTGTCGTCGTCCGCTAACAAGAGGCGAGCCATGTTAATCTACATTAAAAAATTCATAAAATAATTATGCAACATATATATAGGACATTGAAAAGCGAGATAATAGTAGTAGAAAAGAGATAAAATAATAGGCAAAGATAATAGAAAAAGATGATCAAGAAGTTGAAGAAACTCTTTTTATTGTTGTTTCCCTAACTACTTACATTATCAACTATTTATAGTTATGTCATATGGATTATAATAATAAGTGTCCCTTTAAGGTCACTAATTTCATCTTCTAAGGAAAGTGAGATATGTCATTGGTGTACTCTTGAAAGTGAGGTTTGATAATAGATTCTTCATGTTATTTATGTATGACCAACTTTGGCCATGCAAAACATCTAATGATAAAACATAACATCGTGGCTAATATCAAATTTTCAATTTGGTCTGGAAAATGGGAACTGACAAAACGGCAAGCAAGCTTTTCTTCCAGCAGTTGCGACAACACCAAGAATGTTTTAATTACTTCCCGAACCAAGACGTGGATAGCTGTGATATCCAATCCTTCCCGGATATACTGACGTTTAGTAATTTTCAACCTTCTGTACCTTGGAAGCATGTGAAGAATGTTCTAATCCATTGGTGAATGAGTAATCTGCTATCTAGAAACAGAAAAAGTTAACAACACAGGATGCACAATCAGCAAGTCCAGGAAACTCATATCATGAACTAAGATCATGAACCACTATAAATCAGACACCCCAGATGACAATGACGATGAAAAACCAATATACACAAGTAAATCCCAGCCTTGTGCTATCGGGTACATAATCTTGAAAATAAAGCTGCTATTTAGAAAAAGTAGCAAACAATTTCCTACAAGCAATTATCCCAGTTAACTGTGCACATGGAAGCATGGCAACAAGAAGAAACTCTATGTAAAACATAATTATTATTGTCCAGAAATCAGATCTTATACGAATGAAACAATATACAAAAATATAGGAACTAAACCTGCAGTACCAACAGCTAAACACCAGCACAGAAATGCCAATTTATCAGAAATAGTAAAGCACACAATAGAACCCTTGTGGAGAATCAATGTCACTGATGCCTAACAGATGTAATGATAAATGTGGCACCCAGTCCTACATATGACAAAATTTCAGGAAAACATAGAAGCACAAACATAGCCACGTATAAATTCTCCACAAGTGGGTATCAACACAAAAATTCAAAATGTTTTTAAATTTATCAATAGCTTTCAAACCATCACAACAGTCTTACACATCTTGGGAAGGCAACTGAAAATGGATGGAAACCCTACCTCTAAAATTGAAAAATTATATATAGCAGCACAGGAATAAAATTGCAAACAGCATATTATGGAATAAACTTGCAACTTCAGGCATGAACTTCTAAATACTAATGCAATCATCCCTGTATCACAGAAATCAAAATTCATGGTGCTGGAGAAGAATCGCATACGGTATTAGATTCTCTTAACCACTAACAACTCAACTTAGTTAAGCCTTAATCTAAAGTCAATTGGGATCAGATATAAGGGTGCCTTGCATCCATTACACCAATTTCTCTTTAAAATGAAGCAAACACAAATTAATCTTTCAATCACACTAAGAGAATATTTTCATTACCTGTTTTTCAGTTTCATGGGTCAAGGTTGGAAGTCGTATAACAAAGCAAGGAAAACCATGTATAGCCTATCCAAGGTGGAAGAACTTTTATTCCAACTCTGCACAAAATTTAAGATTGCCAATGAACCTTAAAAGTATAACTATGGATAGACTTATAGACACACGTCAACCCTACAGTTTCTTAAACTCAATAGGAAGACCAAATGAAATAGAATGAAAACCAAAACTGCAGAACTCAAACAAAAAACAACATGCAACACTTTTAATTAACGAGGATGCTCGTTTATAAAAGTTCCAAGTAGCAAAATACTGTCTATGCATACCTCTAGTACTAATATGCTAGTTCTTGTACATGTGATGTGTAAAAGAAGTGCAAAATGCATATCTTGTCATACATTATTTCCAGCTTTTAGGGAATCTCAACCAAGCAAGCATAAGAACTGACACAAACCCACGGACTAAACCAAAAAATTGGAACTTTATCAGCTAAAATGTGATCATGCAAAAAAAAGAGCTAGAAGTACTGCAATTTATTGCCTTACAAATTGCTCATGTACCAAATAATCTTGCAAGCTAGTTCTTGTGCATGCGATTAGGAGAAAAAGTGGACACTACTACACATAACTCACACCTTCTTAGACATTGTTCCTAGCTTTATGGGAAATCCCAAATGATGCAACCAAGCAAGCGTAAGAATTGACATAAACGCACTAACTCTAAAATCTAAAACAAAAAGTTTAAGCTTTATCAACCAAAATGTGATAAAAACAGAATTACAACAGAAAAACCTATAATGATTGCTATTTATCTCCTTTTACATAACTACCAGTCGACCACAAAAATATATGAGTAATCAAACAAGAACAAAACAGGAGCTTTACAAACCCTGAAATTCTTAATGCGCCTTTCTTCTTTGGGGTTGTTTATCAGTAGCTAACCTGTAAATCCAGTAAACCTAATACAAGCATCGATTAAAAAATAATAATAAAACAGCAATTTTAAAGAACAATCAAACAGCAATATTAAGGGTTTGGGATCTACCAAAACAAGGACATGAGCTGCTATTAGAAGAACCACCATTAAAGGCACTACATCCACGAACCACGATCGCGGCGATGAATCCTTGGCCATTTTTCTCCCCAGCAATAATGCTGAACTCTAGGTCAGGGGTCTATTGCACCCTTGTTTGACTCTTACAAAGTTTTATGAATGCAACGATGGGTCATAGGTCTTCGCAATTAAGTTTCACTTATCGGAGTAATTAGAAAACGAAGATGTGAAGGAAACGAGTATTTAAACGAGGAAACGAAAGGAAAGTAAAAGAAATGAAATTCAATTTCCTTCGTTTGGATTAGAGTTTCTTAAAATAAGTGAGAGGAAGTAGAATTTCTATTGTTTGGTTATATAGATAGAAAAGAATGAAAATTAGGTAATAATATATAAATTTGACAAATTTGCCCATGCATATAACTGTTTGTAAAAATTCATATTTTTCGACACGTTTGTAATTTTTGGTTAGAACATTCAAAGTCTTAAAGAACATGCAAATCTAGTTCGTTATTTTTTAAATGAAATTTGAGTTCTATTTAACACCTAATTAGAAACCAATTTTGAACTCCTTGAAATAATGTTAATTTTTCTCTTCAGCAATCATATGAGTGCAATAATAGTTAGCTAAAAAAATATGTAAATTGAAGATCGAGATTGAGAACATACCTGGTGGCTGCGGGAGAAGAAAAAAGGCGGGAAAAGAAAAAACGTCGGGAGACTGTAGGAGAAAAAAAAGTGGAAGACAATAGGGTAGGAGAAAAATAGTCTTTTATAAAGAGGTATTTTAAAAGGATATTTTTGATAAAATTTTGTCAAATTTTTTAATTCCCTCCATTTCCTTTCACTTTTGGACGGAATTTTTTTTTATTAAGAGGGAAATTTTGAGGTTTAATTCCCCTCTCTTTACTTTACTTTCTTTTATTAATTAATTAACCATACAAGGGAAATTTAATTAATTTTCTTTCCATTACTCCCAATTCCTTTCCATTCCCTTGAAACATACACAGTGTTAAATCAAAGTTGGAAATAACTAAATTTAAAATTTGATCAAGTACCTTGAATTTTTTAGCGGACAACAAAGAGTGAAAGCCAGTTCGTATAATTTGCAGGGTTAGGGATTTTATTTGGTAAAAAATTTAATTAATTATAATATTTCATCATTTAAGATAATAATTTTATTAATTTTAAAATTTTAAAATTTTAAAATTATCCATTTTAAAATTAAAATATTATTTATTTTATCACGTAACAATAATTGACAATATCAAGTCTCCCTTAAAAATTTTATTTATATAGAATTAAATTTGAACATTGATATAAACATTACAATTATTTTTGCCCTTTATGCCATTAGAAAAACTTTTTTATATTCCAAATTCCTTGAACTTCTATAAATAAGTATTTTTTTAGAAAGTAAATGAATTGATTAATAGTAAAAAAAAGGTTGTACAATAGTGTGGTCAAAGTCATATCTAAGCGTGCTTATTTAAGAATTAAATTTCAAAATGAAGATAACCCTTACACGGTTACTATTAACCCTTTAGCACATAAAGGTACTTCATAACTAGCTGGAAATGTGTCTTAGGTTAAAAGTTAACTAGATCACACGTATAATAGTGGCATGCAAGAGCTTCAAAATAACTTAGCAAGTTAGATCAAGTAGGATGTGAGTTTTGTTAGAGTTTTAATGAACTTAAACCTTGTATGAACTAACCTAACTAAGGTCAAGTTCTTGATAGACTAAGAACTTAATGTATGCTCAAATGAATAGATCATGATTAATGAACTTAACATAAGTAAGCATTGCACTAGATCAATGTACTATGAAAGGCTTTGGGCTTAAATGACTCATTATCAATGGATAAAGATAATGAAGAGATCTTGCATAATGTGGTAAATCATATCACAGAAGATAAAGCTCATATGGGAGGATTATAGAAAAATAGTAGAAATCTTTATGGATATGGATGTATTATTCCTATATACATATAATATCTTATCTTATTAGTTGAGATGTGGCTAAATCTTATTAGATAGAGTCCTGTTTAGATTCAGATGTCATTATATTGATTAGTGTGATATAATTTGATGAGGATAAGACATAATCTAATTAGTTCAGTTCAGCTAGGATTTTGAATTGTAACTTGGTTATCAAGCTAGAAGTACCTATAAATGACTCATTTAAGTCTTGCTACTCGTACAGATTGAGGAAGAGCATTGCTTTGTATACTAAAGGAAGTAATAAATGTTAGCATTTACTATATCACTTTCGTGCTTTTATTGTTGCCTTTGATAGTTTAGTGCTTTCTCAGTAATCTTCTAAGAGTGTGAGAGTTAAGTAATGAGAGGATCGCGAGGCATTCGAGAACAAGTTAGTTGGTCGACTGTAGCACCCCACTCTCACAGGATACATACTTAGACATCATACTTGATATCTTGAGTGATGTCTAAGTACGTACCCCGTAAGGGTGGCATGCTAGAACAGTCAAACAACCGAAACTCATTACAAATTTTTTTAAAACATCATATGCATATTTAGGAAATCAATAAACAAATTAGGCCCACTATATTCAAAACATTTTTATTCACAAGTGTTACTACGCTCATTGATCAATATCATTTACAAACATTTCCAATTTGGAAAGTTGTTACAAAACAGAATTATTCAAATAACCGAGGTACAATAAATGTGGAATATACAATTTGATACAAAAATCACGAAACACAAATGTAGACACAAACTGATCTCGACCTTTATATCTTACTAGAATGCAGTGGCTGGACTCTCGTTTGTCTAACGAGGTAAATCTTCTAAGCCTGAAAAATAATATTGCAATTTTAGTGAGTTTTACGAACTTAGTGAGCGGATCGTCCTCAATGGCTCACTTAATAACACATCAATTCATATAATCACATAATTCACATCATTTCATTTATCATGTAGCATCACATATTACATTTAGAGCAGTCAAACCAATCATTTCGATCATTTAAATCATATATATCAATTATAAATGCGATGCACATGAGACTCACTTTCATTTATTACTTTGTTGTAACCGAGTGCCTTTTCACTAGCCCATATCCCTTGTGGATAGCAAACTTGTATCAGATAATGTCCTGTATCCCTTAGTGGATACTGAGTACAATAGCAACTGAGCCAGAGGCTCTTATCACATTTTGAGCTTTAAGCTCTTTTCACTAACGACTCCGATCACAATGGCCTTTATCTTTCATGCATTCATGTAATGAAATGCATCAAGTTCACATTCACATTTATCTTCAAACTTTGGTCCGACATTTAACAAAAATGTTGAGTAATCACTTACTTAGTCAAATTCACATTAAATGGGCACTTCCAATATGTATTTCATGCATCAAACATCTCGAACATTTAATATTCGGAATTAACACATTCAATTTCACAATATAATTCAATGCAGAAATTTAAACAGGGCAATTATTTAAAGAAATACCATCTAGGTCGAGTCATAGTACGCTCTAGATTAGCATTAGCTTCTATGATCTAGAAACATCTGGATGCAGATATCTTATCCTACATATAAAAATCATGCAATACACACATCGCACACACATTATTAATTACATAATTACATAAACATTTTATTGTACACACACATATATATATATATATGTGTCATGTATAATGCATGCTCAATTTGACTATTTTGGGTATGTTTCCTTAATCACGACTCTTGATCAATCAATCAAACCTTGACTATTTTGGGTACGAATAAATTCTTTCTTATTATACTCATGCCTTTGGTACTTTGATGTCAACAATTCATTTACTAAATCATAACATCATCAATCGATCATTCCAGCTTTTCTCATATTTTCGGGGTCAATTTTGCATGGTCATTAAGATAAGAAAAATGAAGTATTAGGCAATACTTTCTTCTAAACAAATGTTCCTCTATGTTTCTAATGAACTAAATTTCATACAATTTGGTTCAATATTGTACATGTTATACTCAAAATACTTGACTATACTCAAACTACAATTATACTTAGTACTCTACTTCAAGCCAAATTTCAAAATCCTTAGAGACATAATTCAAATTTGATCTCTTCACAAAAATTGTATGCATATATCTCTAATTTAATCTAAACTTAAAATCATCCCATTTGGATATGTACAGATCAAGTTATGGCTAAAATACAGACACCTATTTAGTGAAAAACACTCAATTTAACAAATTCCAGATCACTTCATCGTTTTCATTCTAAACTCATTAATCAATAATTATCAATCCTTTCCTAATGAAGTCAGATGGCCATGAAATTTTTTAGAGAGGAAAGACAATGTGTGAGGAGTTTGTGGTTCAAATTTCAAGTCAATCAGAGGTCTGGAGAAGAAGTTATGGTCAAAATAGGGAAGGATGTTCAAAACTGTCAAATATCAGTATGCCTTCACTATCATCGCGCACTTCCAATTGATCCTCCTCTATCAAGATCGTGCTTGTGCATGATCGTGCGAGCCTTTAATGACCCCTTTCTATCACGATCGTGCTTTCGTGTACTATCTCTTATTCAAGCTTCGTTCCAGTTATCTCAAAACAAAGTTTCATGGCCATTTTGACAAGTAAAATGAAGGCTTTAGGTAAAAACTTCTTCTAAACAATTGCTCCTTTATGTCTTAAGTTTCTAATGACACCAATTTCATGCAATTTAGTTTAGTATTATGCAAGTTATACCTACAATGCTGCACATTGTTCCCAAACTGTTGATAGAATCCAAAAACTCAACTTCAAGACAAATTTTGAAACTCTTAGAGAAATAATTAAAATTTTATTCCTTCATTTAAAATATGTCCATATGTCTTTAGTTTAATGAAAACTTTAAATCATCCAATATTGACGTCTACTGATCAAAATATGCCTAAAATACAGATGCATGTCTAGTGGAAACATTACAGCTATCATACTCTAGAAATTCTTCTTTCACTTTTTCCAAATTTTTAATACCTACATTTTACATCTAACACATCTCTTATGCTTAAATCATCCTTTCTACTTCATTCTCATCTCATTATCATTCATAAACAATTTATAGTCCATGATTGATCATGAAAACTAAAAACAGAATATATACATATACACCTTCATCATTAACTTTCTGCACATGTTCAACTTCATTTCCACTTTTATTTCACTTCTAACTATCACCTTAATTCTTCCCATTTCAAGACACTACACTAGCCTTTTCTTTGTCTTTAAACTCATTCTAGTTCATCTTTATAATAGCTACCAATAGTCCATGTGATAACACCTTAAAACAGAACATGAACATATATCATCATGCATGTTTCACTCAACATATCAAGAAGAATAACATACTACTTACTTGTTTAAGCTTCAAGATCTTCAAATCACTCTTAACCCTAGCTTTCCTTGAACCACATGATCATCAGAGAATAGGTGGGTTCTTTATCAAGAAGAAAAGATAGCAAGAACTTTAGCTAGTGATGGACGAAAGCAAGGTTCAACTTTGATGCTTGGAGAAGAGAGTGTCGTGAGAAGGAGAGGAAGATGAGAACATGAAGAAGGTCATTAAGAGAAGAAGAAAGCAAGAAGCAAAACAATGAAAATGATCTTTCAATATTAAAAGACTCATAGGTGAGTGTGTGGTTTAGTAAGTGATACTTGTCACTTGTCACGTGTCACCACCTTATGGTTTCTAATGGGGTTTCTTTCTCAACCAATTCGTTTATCTCCAATTTCTACTCTAATTGTCTCCCAATGTTCAACGACATATGTTATTAAATCCCAATGTCATTTTTAAAAATTTTCACAGCCATTTGACTCTTATTTCTACTACCATTTATCAATTGTTCTGCCACTTGGCATTTTTCCTAGTCCAAAAATACCTTTAATTCTAGAAAATTATCAAACTTCACCAATAATTCTAAATCAATAATTTAATTCACCATATCAATTTTTAAGGCAAAAAGATTCACTATACATTTCATAATCACATTAACACAATCATTTATACCTGAGAAATGCCAAATGAGTGCATGAACAAATCATTGTAATGTGTGTAATATTCCAGTTCATATGTGTGTATACTATCATTATGCATGAGCATGAAATGCACTTTTCTAATCTCTCATTGATATCTCACATGTATCGTATTTTAGGGTTCGAACCCTTAGTATGGAAACAAGACGTTACAATTCTCCTCCTTAATAAATTTCGTCCTTGAAATTCTTATCTGATTGATAAAAAAGACAGAGGTATTGTTTCCTCATATGCTCCTCTGTTTCCTATTTAACTTCATCACTCAAATAATTTCTTCCAACTGACTATAGTCAATGAAATCACTCGGTCTTTCAAGTACTTATTCAGATACCACATTATCTTAGCTAGTTCCTCAATACATGTATATATATATCATAATACTCACAAGTTTCACTTCCTATGCCGACAATACATCTATGTTCGTATTGATATTTCTTAACATACTCCCATGTAACATAGTGTGAATGTTGGTAAGACTAACTTAATTTATTAGTCCTATGCTCTCAATAACATCATATGGACTAATACATTTCGAGCTTATTTTATCCTTTTTCCTTACCTAAGCATACCTTGCCAAGGTGATACTTTTAGAAACATTTTATCTTTCACTTAATAATTCACATCTCTTCAGTATTAATACACTTAACTCATATGTCTATCTTACTATATTCAATATCTTTGATGTTGATCCACCTAATTCATTCGTCTTTCTTAAGTAACTTAATTTCTAATACAGATTAATTTTACTTATCAATAGTATCTCGAATCAATTATGGCCTTCAACCATTTTTAGGTCCTCTTCATTTCAATATAAAGGCGAACGACTTTTTCTATCATATAACACCTCATACGGTATTCTAATGGTATCAATGTGATAATGATTGTTATGCTTAAAGTCAATTAAAACTATACATTGACGTCATGCTCCTATGAACTCCAAAAATGTAAGCTTTAAGCATATCTTCAACAGTTAAGACTGTTGGCAACTCATATATGTAGTCACTTGCTTCTACATCCTTGGTCGTTAAATGCTATTCCGGCTTGTTCCTACTAGGATGTATAACATATGTTATTATTTGTGCTTTCTATAATAACCTCTTTGCTCAATCATCTTTATTGGGTACACATACTTCTTATTTTAATCATAAAGTATCGTTGTGCAATTCAAACTCAAAATTTAAATTCATTTTCAATTCCTCAATAAGATTCACAATTTCTGAATCCTTAATTCGGGCTTTACTAGTCCTTTCATACAAAACTGATTTTAAATTTCAATGCAGTTAATAATACTTCATTTTACCCCAAATTCAACTCAACATTCTATGTTCTTTAGTGTACTAGGTTTGGTAACCTCAATATCTGGATTTGTGCTATTCTGTTATTGAATTTTCTATTCAATACATCATATACACACTAGCTTTACCAGGGTAGTACTCATTTGTACAATCATAACCTTTCAGTAATTCTATCCATTGTCTCAATCTTGTATTTAATTTTTTCAAACTCAATAATTACCTCAAACTTTCTTGATCTAAATAATTTCAAAATGTTTCACCCTACATATTATATCTCCAAGCTCTCAAAGTAATTACTATTACGGAAAATTCTAAATCATATTCTGAATAATTCAATTCATGAGATTTTAACTATCTCCATGCATATGAAATCACTTTATTATGCTACATTAGATTTCATCCTAATCTCTAATGTGAAACTTCATTATACACTATATAATCTCCAAATCCAAATGATACAATTAACATCAGTATTATAATTCCTCAAAATTCTTTTTACATTCATCAGTCATACAATTTACATGTTTTTTCCTCAAACATTTTTGTCAAAAGGTTAAGATCAGTAAAAACTCTTTAACAACCTCTAGTAGTATACAATATACAACAAGTTTTAGAAAACATCAGATCTCTTATATATTCCTTGGAGTTTCTCACTTCTTCATTACCTCTATTTTCTCTTTGGGTCTCTCAATATGCCATGTTCGAATACTATATGACCTAACATTTTCTTTGATCAAGCTAAGATTTCCTCTAATTAAACTTGGCATATAATTGTTTCTACCTTTATGATATGTAAGATTTACCTAAAGTATTTAAAATATTCGTCTCAACTTTTGAAATACATTCAATATATCATCTATGACCATAGTCACTAATTAATCCAAACAAAATTGGGACTCTTTATTCTTCCATACCATGATACTATTGGAGGCATTGTTAACTTAAACAGATATTGGCAAAACTTAATATGCCCATGATTAATTATCGTAATTCCTTAAGTAACTAATTCCTCCATGAGATAATATTATCTCATGTTATTTTTAGTTCCCCAATTGACTTATTTTCTCGAATGATTTTCTCCATTCATTCGATTTCCTCTTATTTCTCATCGACTCATTCTAATGCTAGATAATTCTTACTAGTTTCTCCACACATTTCATGTAGCGCCTCCTTACCGTAGGGTGCATATCGGGACGCCCGCAGGTCGCTCTGACACGTATCCCACGATAAAGATGCACTACCGAGCAACCAACTAACATCCACATGACATCACAAATAAATATCACTAAAATTGAAACCAAATTTCTTTTCATAACTCAAATCCAAAACACATAATCTTGTCCAAAGCATCAGTCTAAACAACATACAAGAAACTGAAAGTCCTAAATAGGTCATCCAAAAGATCCCAGCTGACCCACCTCTGCGCCATAACTTCTCTTGCCGACGA
>JANIJH010000225.1:37957133-37971036 GCA_024520975.1 Erythroxylum areolatum
CTCAAACTTATGATTTGGGGTTTGATCTAGTATGTTCTTATAATAGAAAGATTAGGGTTTTGATTCAATAAGATTAGGGGGTTTCAAGAATCTTGTTTTCTTGGGGTTTCCGTATCATCTTGGTATAAGAGCTTTGGCTTAATTCTATTGATCTCATACGTATCTTTATTGTGTTTTTCTTATTTGATTCTTAAAAACGTGAACAGTGTGTGAACAGTACCGTGAATAGTGCGTGAACAGTAACCGAAAAAACTGAATAATATCGAAAAAAAGAAGAGAAAAGTGAACATTAGTGAAAAAACAGTGAACAGTACCCAAAAAAAGTGAATAGTATTGAAAAATTGAACAATACCAAAAAAAAAAGAGTGAGCAGTTGAGTTGCTTATTTTAAAACTTGGGTAGATTTGAAATTTGTTCTTTGAGTTCTTGGGTTTTGTTGAGTTTTACAATATGTTGAGTGTCTTTCTTTGATTCGTAGTTTACTTTCTTGTTGTGCCTTTCTTTGCTTCCATTACATTGAATTGGACAATCTTACATTCATATTGTTTAATTATAAACAAAAATCATTGCATACACATCTTTTCCATTCGTGTATTAGCATACTATTTTATTTCTGTCTGTTCATTACTTTGCTTCTATAATTGTTCTTATTTCGTTTCTTGTTAGGATTTACTTGTTCTTTCCAATTAATTTGTATTGCTTGTTGTTTGTTTAGTTTTGCTGAATTGATTTCCAAAAAGTAACTTTAAAGACATCACTTGAGTGATAAAAAGCAAGAGCGTGTGAGCTTATTTAAGAGAGTCATTGCTGTGACTTAAACATGAGGGGAGTGACATCATTTTGAGGGAAACATGTGAGGAAGCGTGTGAGGTTGATTATTACTAACCTTATTTTGCAAGTATATCATTTTATCTACAATGTCACAAGGAGGTAGTAATGATGACAACCAAGGGGAAGATGCAAATATCGCTTTCACCTTGAGAGCCATGTAGCAATAATTTAAGAGGTTCAATCTAGCCTTAACTGAGATTAGGGGACAGATGGATGAGCTCAGACAAGGGAGATGTGAGAAACCTCAGGGGAGGTGTGCAGGTGTACACCAACAGCAACCACCACCTCGTAGACCACCACCTCGGTATGAACCAGAGGAGGAAGACTTTGAGGAGAAGAAAGAGTTTAAGGTACGCAGACCTAGGACAGCTCAGAGAGTTGAGCTATTTAATAGGAGAGATAGAGACCCTAAATCCATCAAGATGCAAATCCCAGCCTTCAAGGGAAGGATGATGCATAGTCTTATCTAGAGTGGGAAAGGAAGGTGGACTTAGCTTTTGAATGCCACAATTTTTCTAAAGATAAAAAGGTAAAGCTAGCCGCTGCTGAATTTATAGATTATGCACTAATATGGTGGGATCAATTGGTGACATCCAGGAGGAGAAATAGAGAGATGCCAATTACTAATTGGGACGATATGAAGGTGTGCATAAGGAAGCGGTTTGTGCCTTCTTACTATTATAGGGAGATGCATCAGAAACTATAGAGACTCACTCAGGGATCTAAATTAGTAGAGGACTACCACAATGAGATGGAGATAGCTATGATCCGAGTCAATATAAAAGAGGACCTGGAGGCAACCATGGCACGGTTCTTGAGTGGTTTGAATGGGGAGATAGCTAATGTGGTAGAATTGCAATACTATGTGGAGATTGAGGACATGGTAAACATGGCCATGAAGGTGGAAAAGCAAATCAAATCTAGAGTGGCAGCAAAGAGTGGGGTAAATTCTAGCCAATCATGGAGTTCAAAATGGGCCAAGAGAGAGGAGAAGTCGAAAGACAAGGGGCTGGACTTCAAGGAGACACCTAAAAGGCCAAATGTAGGATTTGACCCTAAAGGTACACCTAACACCCAAGCTTCTTCTAGTAAGCATTATAGCATTAAATGTTTTAAGTGTTTGGGATATGGTCATATTGCTTCACAATGCTCAAATAAAAAGGTTATGTTTTTTAGAGATGATGGGGGAATTGAGTCCCAGGAGAGTGATGGGGAATAAATGCCTGAACTTGAGGATTACAGTGATGTGGAGGTAGAGGAACCTGTCCAAGTCAAAGCCCTTGTGGTTAGGCATGCTCTTAATGTGCAGGAGAAGGTAGAAGTAAATGAGCAGGGGGAAAACATCTTCTATACACATTGCTTAATCAATGGTAAGATGTGTAGTATGATAATTGATGGAGGGAGCTGTACAAATGCAGCTAGTACAATCTTGGTGGAGAAGTTGAGGTTGCCTATTATTAAACATCCTAGCCCATACAAGCTACAATGGCTTAATGAATGTGGAGAAGCAAGGGTACATAACCAAGTGAAGGTGGCATTCTCCATTGGGAGGTATTCTTATGAGGTTTTGTGTGATATAGAACCAATACAAGTGGGTCACATATTGTTGGGGAGGCCTTAGCAATATGATAGGCGTGTGATAGGCGTGTGATTCATGATGGCTACAAGAATAGGTATTCATTCAAGATGGAAGATCAAGCCTTCATTTTGGCGCCTCTAAAACCAAAGGAGGTTCATGAGGATCAAATGAGGCTTGCAAAAGCCATGGAAGAACAAAAACAAAGGGAGGCCGAGAGTTTGAAAAAAAGAAAAGGAAAAGAAGCCATTCAAAATAAATAAAAATAAAGGCTCAATTGAGAGAGATTGCACTAGTGAGAAAAAAAATAGAGGGAAGTGCAATAGAAAAAGGAAAGTTGAGTAAAAAGAAAAGTGAAAGAAAAAAGAGTACCTTCTTTGCAAAATCAAGAGAATTGAGACAAGTATTGTACACACCTAAGCCTTTAATTTTGCTTAACTATAGAGAAATTCTTTATAATGAGGCTGACCTTGACTCTTCTGTACCTAGTATTATTAAATCTTTTTTGCAGGAATACTTAGATGTCTTTCCAAATGAGATGCCCAAGGGACTTCCACCTTTGAGAAGTATTGAACACTAGATAGATTTTGTACCAGGAGCTCAAATTCCAAACCGTCCCGCTTATAGGAGTAATCCTAAGAAGATAAAGGAGCTTCAAAAGTAAGTGGATGAACTTTTAAAGAGGGGACACATGAGACAAAGCTTAAGCCCATGCACAGTTCCAATGTTATTAGTGCCAAAGAAAGATGGGACTTGGCGCATGTGTATAGATTGCAGGGTAGTGAATAAGATAACAGTAAAGTATCGCCACCCAATTCCTAGATTAGATGATATGCTTGATGAATTACATGGTGCTTGTTTCTTTATAAAGATTGACCTTATGAGTGGCTATCATCAAATTGGGATGAAAGTAGGAGTAAATGGAAAACAGCCTTTAAAACTAAATATGGTTTATATGAATGGTTGGTCCTACCTTTTGATTTGACAAATGCACCTAGCACTTTCATGAGATTGACGAACCATGTTTTGCGTGAATTTATTAGCAAGCTTGTGGTTGTATATTTTGATGATATTCTGATTTACAACAAAAGCCTTGATAAGTATGTTTTACATCTGAAATATGCACTAAAGGCACTTAGGTGTGAAAAGCTTTATGCTAAACTTAAAAAGTGTTCTTTTTGTATAGATAAAGTTGTATTTCTTGGCTTTGTTATTTTTGCCCATAGTGTTCATGTTGATGAGGAGAAGGTTAAGGCTATCAAAGATTGGCCTACTCCTAAGTTTGTTGGTGATGTGCGTACTTTTCATAGTTTGGCTAGTTTTTATAGGCGATTTGTGAAAGATTTTAATACCATTGCTGTGTCATTAACTGAAATCATTAAAAAAGATGTTGGTTTTAAATGGAGTGAGGCACAAAAACTTGCATTTAATGCGTTAAAAGATAAGTAATGTTCTGCACATGTTTTAAGTTTGTCTAACTTCAATAAAGCTTTTGAGATTGAATGTGATGCCTCCAGGATAGGTATTGATGCTGTTTTGATGCAGGGTAGGCGTCCCATTGAATACTTTAGTGAGAAGTTTCATGGCACACAACTGAATTATTCCACTTATGACAAGAAACTATATGCTTTGGTGAGAGCATTGGAAACATTGCAGCACTATCTATGGCCAAAGGAGTTTGTGGTTCATTCTGACCATGAATCACTCAAGCATTTGAAGGGCTAAGGTAAATTGAACAAGAGAAATGTGAAATGGCTAGAGTTCATTGAAACTTTTTCATATGTAATCTAGTACAAGCAAGGTAAGGAAAATATAGTGGCTGATACACTATCAAGAAGGTACACTCTAATCAATACTTTGAGTTCTAAAATGCGTAGATTTGAGTTTATTAGAGATTTGTATGCTTCGGATTATGATTTTGGGAATGTTTATGGTGCGTGTGAGCATGCTACATTTTAAAAGTTTTATAGGCATGATGGGTACTTGTTTAGGGAGAATAAGCTTTGTGTGCCTATTTGTTCTGTACGTGAAATACTTGTGCGTGAATCACATTGTGGAGGATTAATGGGTCACTTTGGGGTGCAAAAGACATGACATACTTTGTGAACATTTTTACTGGCCTAATATGAGAAAAGATGTTGAAAAAATATGTTCTAGGTATGTTGTATGTAAACAAGCGAAATCAAAGACCCATCCACATGGTTTGTATACTCCTTTGCCTGTGCCTAAACATCCTTGGACTGACATATCTATGGACTTTGTATTGGGGCTACCTAGGACCAAAAACGGTAGGGATAGCATATTTGTGGTTGTTGATAGGTTTAGTAAAATGACACACTTTATTGCATGTCATAAAACTAATGATGCCACTTATATTGCTGATTTGTTCTTTAGAGATGTTATGCATTTACATAGTGTTCCAAAAACCATTGCTTCAGACTGCGACGTAAAGTTCTTGAGTCACTTTTGGCGTGTTCATTGGGGAAAGTTAGGAACTAAGCTTTTGTTTTCTACTACTTGTCATCCTAAAACAGATGGCCAAACTGAAGTGGTCAATAAAACTTTAGGATCTCTTTTGCGTGCTGTTATAGGACAAAATCTTAAAACTTGGGAACAATGTTTGCTATTAGTTGAATTTGCATATAATAAGAGCATTCATTCTACTAGTAGTTATTCACCATTTGAGATAGTTTATGGATTTAACCCTTTGACACCTTTGGATTTGTGTCCTTTGCCATTACATGAGTTATCTAGTAGGGATGGACAACACAAGGCTAAATTGGTGAAGAGCATTCATGAGAAAGCAAGGTAGTAAATAGAGAAATGGAATGAAGCAAATGCGCATAGGGCTAATCAAGGGCCTAAGTTGTTGAGGTTTGAGCCTGGAGATTGGGTTTGGGTGCATTTTAGGAAGGAGAGGTTTCTTAAGCAAAGGAAATCCAAGTTAGATCCTAGAGGCGATGGGCCATTCCAAGTGCTTGAGAGAATTAATGATACTGCCTACAAGATTGATTTGCCAGGTAAGTATCAAGTGTCCGCTACTTTTAATGTTATTGATCTCTCTCCCTTTACTAATGTAGGGTCTGATTCGAGAACGAATCCTTTTGAGGAGGGAGGGGATGATACAACCAACCTTCGCAATGGAGTTCCACACCTTACATATCAACTTGACAAGCTACACATGCCAAGTGGTCCAATTACAACGCAACAAGCTTCAAGGCTTAAACAAGCAATACAAGCTTTTATTCAAGCCCAAATCATAAGTCAATTACATGAGGAGGCCAAAAAATCCATAGAGGAACACCAAGGCACGTCCAAGCTTGTGACTTTATCAGAGGAGGCGTTGAAAGAGGTTAGCATTTATCCATTTATGCCCATTTTTTCATAATTTGGGCTTGTTATTTATTATCTCTTATTTTAGACCCAAGGACTTGTTTATGTGTTGTTCTTTTAATTAGTAGCATGTGCTTTGTTTGTTTGGGTTATTTTGAGACTTATTTATTTTAATGTATTTAGCCTATTCCTAAAGAGACTTGGATTAGAGAATAGGCTAGATACTCCTAGATTTGTTAGGATTAGCCTAGTTTTCATTAAATGGGCTTGCAAACCCATTCCTATTAGGGTTAGGACTTGATCAAGGGTATTTATACCTATTATATCCTTGTAACCCTAGATTTGGATGATTAATAAAATTTCAGAATTGAGTTCTTTAAGTAAGGTGTGAATGTCTTCATGGTTACTTCAAGAATTGATTTGCATTAATAAGTATACTTGCAACATAAATTTATTTCTGATTTCTTTAGGATTGGATCTTAAATTTATGATTTGGTGTTTGATCTGGCATGTTCTTATAATAGAAAGAATTAAGGTTTTGATTCAATAGGATTAGGGGGTTTCAAAAACCTTGTTTTCTTGGGGTTTTTGTATCATTAGTGCTTTTCTAGAAAAAGCAAGATAAAACACTTAGGATGTGTGTGGACTATTGAGCCTTGAACAAGATAATAATAAAAACAAGTATCTTGTTCTTTTAGTTCAAGATTTGATGGACATATTATGGAGGGTTGTAGTTTTCATGAATCTTGATCTTCAGAATGGCTATTGACAAGTACGGATAATCGAGAGCGATGAGCAAAAGACAACATTCATGACTCAATATAGGTCATACAAATTTTTAATTATGTCGTTTGGATTAACTAATACCCCTATGACATTTTACAACCTAATGAACGACTTGTTGTATGAATTCCTTGACAAGTTTGTTGTAGTCTATCTCGATGACTTCATGGTATATAACACTAATATGGCAGAACAAGTGGAGCATTTAAAGAAAGTATTCGAGTTGCTAAGGCAACAGAACTTTATGTGAAGATAGAGAAGTGTGAGTTTGCATAGTCAAAGATTAATTTCTTAAGTAACTTAGTTAGCAATGGTTAAGTTAGGATGGATCTAAAGAAAGTGAAGGCAATAGTTGAGTGGAAAATTCTTATGACAATATGATAGTTGTGGAGTTTTCTCAAACTGGCTAACTACTATAGGCAGTTTACAGTAGGGTGCTTAAAGAAAACATCATCATTAATAGACTGGCTGAAGAAAAAGAAGAGTGGTGTTGATTAGATGCTTAATAGGAGGCATTCGAGAAACTTAAAGCCATTATTTCAACCAAACCAGTATTGAAACTGCCTAAGTTTGATCTTCCATTTGAGGTACACACAGATGCATCAGATAAAGAAATTGGTAGATTCCTATTACATGAGGGTCATCATGTAGCATTTAAGAGTCAAAAGCTCAACAATGTAAAGCAACAATACTCGACGGATAAGAAGGAGATGCTTGCAGTGGTACATTGCCTTGAAATATGACGAGCATATTTATTGGGGACTAGGTTTGTTGTTTATATTGATAATATAATCAACACTTTTTTTCAGGATCTAGAAGAAGTTATCCACAAAGTAAGCCCAGTGGTAGGAGTTTCTTGCTTAATATAACTTCGTGTGGAAGCATAAATTGGGGAGGCACATCAACATGACAGATGCCTTGAGTCGGAATGAGGTGTTCTCGAGCTTATATGCCATTACTATGGTGGAATCTAACTTGTTGGAGCAAATCAAAGTTGTAGCTTCATTGGACAACACATATAGTAAGTTAATCTCATAAGTTAAAGAAGGTTTTGTATGCAAGTTTTGGCTCGATGATGATAGGCTTTTGATCACTGGAGTAGTCAAGTGTATATGCCAAGTTTCAATAGCTTGTGAAAACAACTATTAAAGGAGATGCTTAACTCTCGAAGGGTGTTGATAGTTTTATATACAAGCTTTCATACTATAAGTATACAAATCATAATTTTAGTATAAAAGGTATTATTCCCACAAGGATTGATTAGTCACCTAACAACTTGAATGCACTTTGTCTAAGGTAATAAAAATTAAATGAATCGAGTTAAAATAAATTAATAGAAGTTGAAATAAACTAATAAAACTAAGCAATTGAATAATTTAAGCAAGCAATAGGAATAAAGTTAATCAATAATGGAAACTTAGGGGTTATTCTATCCTTGTTTTGTGTTCCCTTTGTCTTGTTAATTCAATTATGCTTAATCCTAAATATCTTAAGGTTTTCATTACCTTCTATCTCGATCTAATCAAGTAATCCTAATTGAAATAGAAAGTAATAGAATTGTAAATTATCAATTCATAAAACAACTAGTCAATTAGATATAAAGTAATCCTAAGGATAATTAACTCACAATTAAGATATGTCTTCACGTGTTTATTAATATGATATTTGCAGGTCTATTAAGTCACCAACTCTTGTTGTGCACCTTAACATAAATAACTTGATTTAATCTCTCAATTTATTATCAAGTATAAGTATAACAAATATTACAAGGCATTAATATACAAGAATAAAGTTTGACAAAAGCAGATCTATAATAATAGGGATTTAGAAATCCATAATCATGTTCAACGTCCCAATAATCAAAATTAACATCCAAGAAAAAGAAAAATAAAAAGAAAAAAGTGGTTTTATGTCTTAATCTGGAAATTTTGGAGTTGTTCTTGATGTCTCCACTTTGATCTGCTTGTTTTTTTTTATGTACAACCTCTTTTTTTGTTTCTCTTAGCCTTAAATACTTCTGGAGACTTTTATGGTTCTTTCTAAGATTTTTTCCACTTAATTTGGTTCCAAAAATAACCTCAAAATGTTAAGAATACAAAAGTTTTGTGTGCTGGAAACATTGTGCATGCTTATTGATGAGTGCTTGATTAATTATATATTTACTTCCTAATACTTAGTGATTAATGTTATGAAGTGCTTAAGATAATTATTTTAGTTCATATTTTGTTTTAAATACAAGTTAGAGGCACAAAAACTAAAATGAGCTAAAAGCATATTCTTGAAGCCATCCTATTGATGTTTAAACTTATTTACCTTTGTAGAACAAGAAAGAGATGAATTAGGGTGAAGATGAGACCAAAAAATGAAAGAAATGAAGTTCCTACAACCTACATGACCATATATAGGACTGTGTAACTCTTTGGAAGCATGTAGGATCGTTTTAACACCTTTTGCAGCCTCCACGGCCATGTATGTACTTGCACAATTGTGTAAGTGAGCTATACGACTAAGTAACTAGTTATGTTGCTCACCAAGACCGTGTAAAAACAAAAAATGGGGAAAAGTTTTACATGCACAGTTAGCTACATGCTCGTTTAAGTAATCGTGTATATCCTAGAACCCTAATTTTTGTTATAAAAGGGCATTTAAGTGGCCAAACAAAGGATGAAAAAAGCACGAAGTGAGCATAATACTTACCTTTTTAAGATATATGAGGAAATAGCATTCATTCTTCTGGTTCGAAAGGAAAATCAAGGCTGAAGAACACATTTGGGCATCTCTTCATCTTGTAGTGTTGTTCTCTCTCTTTAGAAATTGTTTGTGTTGTTCTTAGCTTAATGTTTTGGGTATTCATGTATGAATGATGTACACACACTTTCAATAGATTATTTTTGTATGAACTCATTGACGTAATTGTTGTAACTCTAATTTATTTGTGGTTAACTAATAACTGTGAATCATTAGGGATAATATAACATAGGTTAAATGACATGAGCTTGTGTGGTTATTTCCTAGATTAACCTATTTTCATATCATAATGTAGTTGTCATACTAAATTTAGAGAGCTTATTCTAGGTTGTTTGATAGCTAGATCTAACTAAAGAGATTATTTTGATTAGATGACCTAAGGGAAAACTTGGGTTAACAGAGCTTATTGTTAATCTACGGTTAATAGTTTCTAAGAGAGTTGGCTACGCCAAATTTGATTCAAAGGCCTCTACGCATCACTTCTCCAGAAAAATGCAGTAGCCATCATAGGAAAGTGAATCAAACATGGGAGATCAAGAAGAGTGTCTAGGAATTCCAACTTTTCAAATTAAGACCCAAACTGAGTTTTTCTTTTTTTTTTCCTTTTGTTATTTTCATCAATGTTGATGTGTAAATTGAATTCCATGATGTTTATTATATTTATGAGTTTAGATTAGGGTTTAATTTGAATTTATTTTGTGATTGAGATTATTATTGATCCAATACAAATTCTAGTGTTGCGATAATTGTGCATGCTCATACTTTGACAACAAATCAACAAAGTAAGTTAAAAGTAATTAGATTAGGTTGTGCAACAAGATTTAGTGATTTAATATGTCACACAATTATCAAATTAATGGTAATTAGAAGAGAGATCTTAGGTAAGAAATTGATTATCCAATATATAACTTCAAATCTAGTTAAAAACGTTAGGAAAGTTTTGTGAATCGAGAGGTTGTAAAATCTAAAATTTTAGGATTCAGTTAGGGTTAATTGAATAGGTGTTAAGAGAGAGTAATCAATACCTTATATGATCGACACATAATTGGATCAATAATAGTTAAGGAAACAAAATAATGAAAAAAACATAAGCATTCACCCTTGATCAACCTTAATTCGATTTGGCAGCTTAACTATTTTAGATTTAAGTAATTTGGTTCCACCCTACCTTCAACTCGAGTTTTGGGTAGCAAAGTGGTATCAGAGCTCAAGTATGAGCCCGAGGCTTAGCCCCACTTCACAGGTTCGATTCCCAGCACAATGAACTGGGTCGCAAAGCAGAAGCGTGGTGGTTGAAGATAGGGCAGAACCAAATTACTTAAATCCACCATATTTCTACTTTGCAACCTAGTTCGTTACACATTTGTGTACGTAGATTGACATTTGTTTTGAGTTAGTTTTTATTCAGGTTAACATGGTGTAAACATTTTGTTGCATATGTGTGCATTATGTCATATGTCAATGACAATAATTAAATGGAATTAGTTTAGCTTTGAACATGTTCATTTGATTTATAAAGGCATAGTAACTTGTAAACTTTGTGATTTAAGTGTCTTTGGGATGAATATGCATGTTAATTAGGACATGACACCTATTCTTTGACTTTATGACTTTTGTTTATGCACATTTAAAATTATAGTCAATTGAACTGGTTACCATTATTAGTATACTTTCATAAGAATGATTTACTAAAAAGAAATGATGTAGGCTAAAGTTATGAAAAAAGCATGTTAAATAAATAACTATTCTATTGGTCCTTTTAAAACAAATATTAGGTTATAAATTGAGCTCGTAGCCAGTTGAAAATGTGATATAATTAAGTAATTGAAGGGGTTCACGACAAAATGTTTGTCTTTTCGTCAAAAGGCTAGAATGACATTTTAACGAAACTAAAAAAAATGTGACCGAGTTGGGTAACCTAGGGATATTCATGACAAGGTGTTTGTTTTCACATCAAAAGACTAGGTTATTGTTCAAGAAAATAAAAATAAAAAATAGTGTTACAATAAATAAACTTACTGATCTTTTAAAAATAGCAAGAATTTTCATGAAAGAATACTTAGTGATATTTTGCCTTTTTTAATTGATTAATAATGATAAGTGCATATCTATAAGTGCCATAGATGGCAGAATATGGTGTTAATGTTTTGATTGATATTTATATTCAATTCAAAGTACTTAAACATGAAAGGAATAAGTTAGCATGTAAACACATTTTGAATGATTCGCATTTAAGGTTAAGTTAATTCCATAAGATTTAATGTCATTGTACTATTATTGTAATGTTGTAAGAATGTGTGATTATCTGTTTTTGTGTTTTGATTTGTTTATGACTCTAGTTTTGCTTGAGGACAAGCAAAGGTTTAAATGTGGGGATATTGATAGGTGTAAATTATATTATGTTTCGCTAGATGTTTAAGTGTGTTTTTAAGTCTTTATTATGGTTATCATGTGTATAGACTTAAAATTGCGCTATCGTTAGTATCTGTATGTATTCTAAGTGTTTATATGGTTTACAGTAAGAATTTGATCTTAATTTTATATTTCATGAGCAGTTTGGTGTGTTTATGAGTGTTGTAAATTGAATAATTGAAGAACAAGGAAGGTTTGAAGCAAATTAGGGATATATATTGTTGGACCCCGAAATTTTTTTTGTTATTTTATTTTATTAAGCATGATTTAATTTATTTTGAGGTCTTGTTATATTGATTATTTTGGAGTAGTTAGCATGTCATGTAGGAGGAACTATTGTTTGAATTGATGAAATTAAAGTATAAATGTGGTAAGAATGCATGAGGGGTAATCTTGGTAGATCACTTAAACCTTTAAGTTGTAAGGCATAAGTAATGCATAAGGGTCATTTTACAAGCATTAAGAGGGTAAATTAGAAGAAGAAATGGTTGGCTTGTTAGGAAGACAAGAAGCATCGTGGGTGTGAGAAGAAGAGAAGAAGAGAAGAAAGCCAAGCTAGGGTTTTGGAGAATTTGAAGAAATTGAAGCATTTCCAAGTAAGTATAAGCATTAATTGGATGAATGAACCTTGTTTAATGATACTTAGGAGTGAAAAATGGGGTTGAATGTGTGTAGGGAGTTGTTGATAATTGGTGTATGAAAAATGTTATGATCTTCTAGGGTTTTTGATTATGTTGTGTTTTGTTGATGATTTTGGGTTGGAATGAGTTTATAAATGAAGTAGGAATGAGGGTTTAGGGTTAAGATGAATTATATTTGAAATATGAGAGGTATATGGTTGAAGAATGTGGAAAATTAGGTTTTAGGGAGGATTTTGGCCTCGCATGTCGCGACCTGCTCATGCGCATGCTTCCTTGCCGCGGCGAGAGGCCATCTTCCTACACAGACATATTTTGGTATTTTGGGCATAAATTTTGCTGTAGACTTCCAAATGATGTGATTTTTAATTCGTTATAAACTAAAGATATAGGGCTACAAGTTTTATGAAGAAAGGAAGTTTTGAATCAGTCTCTAAAGATCTCAAATTTTGGACGGAAGTTGAGTATAGATTATAGTTTTAACATAAGGTTAGTCCCAACATGTTTGGGGTATAACTTCCATGTTTCTGAACCAAATGGAATGAGTTTGGCGTCGTTAGAAACTTAAGATAATGAAGAACATTTTTATAGAAGGAAGTGTTACCAAATGTCTTCATTTATCTGATCATAGCGAACATGAAAAAGTTGACCCGAAAGTCTAGTTTTAAAAAGGGTCATGGGTCAATTTTAGCACTTTTGATTTTTAAAGCTTTATGAATTTCCTTTGAATGTTGTTTGAATGAGAACTTGGTTTATTATATGAAACCAAGCAGACCTAATCCAATTGCAAGAGGAAGGACGACATTGAACTTGGATTATCAAGCGATATTTGGTGGGTAATATATTTATAGTTGTTGTGTATGGGCAAATTGTCTTGCTTGCTTGCATGTGTGTGTGACAATGCTTATTTTGAATTATGGAAATTGTTGAAAATGTATTGTAATTTTGATCATGTATTGTCTTGAAAAATATCACGGCATTTTGTATGAATGAAAATATGAGGAAGCATGAAAGCATTTGATAAAATGATTTGAGCATGAAATGAATATGTGCTTTGTACGTTTCGTTAGTCACGTGCACGTTGACATATAGTGTTGGGACCCGATTCGGAAACCGGATCCCAACCGAAAATGCAGAAACAGAAGAAGCGGAGAACAAAGCAAAACTCAAAATGAAAGCGGAAGCAAATCGAAATCGAATATGAAAAGGAACGAATAAGAATCTAATCAAAGCAAAGAAACGAAACATAAAGCGAAATCAAATCGGATGCGACTTGAATCACAAATAGGAAGCGAATGCAAAAACAATCGAATCGAAGTAAATCAAATACTGAGACAAACGAAGGCATATCTGAAAACATATACTTAGAAAAACTCATTGCGTTGGAAACCTTAGGACAATCTCAAAACCCGTATAAATTTTTTTCTTTTCTTTTCCTCCTTTCTTATTCATTCCTTTCATCATTCCCATACAAAGCACTTCAATTCCTCATTTGGACAAATCCGTCCTCAACCAATATCTCAATCTATTTGATCCTATTTAAATCATGACCATCAATTACACAAAATCTTACTAATCCTTT
>JANIJH010000225.1:37971136-37995486 GCA_024520975.1 Erythroxylum areolatum
GCGAGCATTTTGTCGCCGCAGTGAACCCACCTTTTTCCCGCTGCTGACCCTTTAAACTTGAATGTTTTCGACCCTTTCCTCGCGTGATCCTTACTCGACGACCCCGAGCGGTCACCTCAGGATGGAAACGAGACCCGGGCCCAACATATATGGCCGTGTCTATGGCTGTGCATGTCTCTTAGCCTATGAAAAATCTCAAATATTGGAGATTTTTGAGTTATACACGGTCTGATGCACAATGATGCATTAGCCTGTGCATCTCCCAAATAGCAATTCTAGCGAATTTCAACTTTTTCAGCATGCAAGTTCTTTTGGTCTTTTGACATTTTAGGGCTATTTTTTGAATCAAATGAAGTGGGGAAACCATAAAAGCAACTCTAGGACCCTAAAATGTTATTTAAGAATGTGAAACACTTCAAAAAAAAAAAACATGCAGCAGCCATCATACAAAAGTGGATCAAATATGGGAGATCAAGAAGAATGTCTAGGAATTCCAGCTTTCCAAATCAAGACCTAACCGAGTTGTTCTTCTTTTCCTTTTGTTATTTTTATCAATCTTTATGTGTAAATTGAATTCCAAGATGTTTATTATGTTCATGAGTTTCAAATTTCTATATTAGAGTTTATTATTAATTCAATACAAATTTTGGTGTTGTAATAATTGTGCATGCTCATACTTTTACAACAAATCGAGAGAGTGAGTCAAAAGTAATTAGATTAGGTTGTGCAAAGAGAGTTGGTGATTTAATAAGTCACACAATTATCAAATTAACGATCATTCGAAGAGAGGTCTTGTGTGAGAAATTGATTATCCAATAGATTGCTTCAAATTTAATTGAAAACGTTAGGAAAGTTTTGTGAATTAAGAAGTTACAAAATCTAGAATTTTAGGATTCAATTAGGGTTAATTGATTAGGAGTTGAGAGAGAGTAATCAACACCTTAAGAAATCTAAGATCGAGATATAATTGGATCAATAATAGTTAAGGAAACAAAAATAATTAAAAAATAAATCCTAAGCATTCATCCTTGGCAGTTCAACTATTTTATTGTTCATTTGTTTGGTTTTATTATTCGTTTTAATTTATGTTATTCATTTTTATTTAAATCAATTTCGTATTACCTTAGACAAAGTTAGGTTTAAATTGTTAGTTATTGCATAATTCTCGTAGAAACGATACTTTTTTATACTATAAGATATGACCTGTATAATTGCGGGTATTGAGAGTTTTATTATATATAAAACTTGCTGAATAAGTTCTTAGCACAATATCATAGAAAAACTCCTTATCCAATGCTTTTATGAAGGATTGTTGACTATGAATAGGAGCTTATTAAATACAGTGAGTGATGGGGCACTATGTGAGAAGACTCACATGGCAGCTAAAATTTTAATCAAGCGAATGGGTGCAAACACTTGACAGTTTGGCATCCGCAACGATATTCGTCGAGTAAATGAAGTAAATAGTTCATCTATTAAACATCATTTATATAAGCTAACATCTTTTGTTAAACAAATTGCTATCGCACAAGCATAAGTTAAAGCTTGCAGTATATGTATAAATACAAACCATCTAACAAATGGGTGTTTAACTTTACGAGAGAGATAGCACAAAATATGTCTATGCTATAGAAGGAAATTCTTCCAATCAATATAACCCATGTTCCAAGAATTCTAATCCAAGTTGGAGAGATCATCTAAACCTGAGTTATGGAGGAAATAGGCAGTAGAACTAACTCATCAAATTTTCCACTCATTTAAGGATATTTTTAATATACCTAGTAACATTATTACCTATTTAGTTTATTAACGCCTAATCATCTTCTTTACACATGTATGCTCCATTAATATTTTTAATAGAGAACTTTAATAGAAAGGAGAAATTTTAACTAAGCAATTAGTATTTCTTATAAAATTTTTGATATAAAACCTAATTAGTAAAATTAAAAGAGAAATTAATTTTTAATATTTTAAAAATAATTTTCTAGATTCAAAAGTCTTTTTACCCTAATTTTCATTTATACAAATTTTTCTATTAAATATTTTTACTAGATGGTTAGTATTTTTACTTAGAAGTGCCTCTTTTTATACAATTTTCATTTTATGGTTCTCATTCAAACTCCAAGCTCTGGTTCTCTCTGGTACTGACAAAATAAAAGTTAATATAAAGCAAATAGTTTATATTCCATATTAGAATTCTCATTTTAAGTAGACAATCCGGGCAGAAGCAAATTTTGCTAGGGACATAGAATTAATGATAGCCCAAGCTCCATTGACTTGTGATGGTGAACACATGAGCCCAGTCCAGTTAAGCCACGAATATTTTTACAATCTGATTGTAGGCAACAATTTACCGAACATAAAGAGGTGGCTAGTCGAAGAAACGTGTCAGTTTTCTGAATCCTGAACTCCCAAGCACACACCTCACCCCTCTTTCTCTGTCTCTCTTGCTTATCGTCGTCTGTGCATTTCAGCGATCGTTTGGCCTGCAAAAATTGTCGCCAATGGATTTGTAAGCTAAATCCCTGGTCTTGTGTTTGATAAGATTTTCTGAGAGGCAATGAGTAATGTTCGCCGGAGCCTTAATCGTCATCGCCAAGTCTCTCTTCTTTTCAAAGGTATTTCCCCATAGTTTCGTTCATTGCCTTCCTTATTGTTCTTATTATGTGAAAATTTGTTCGTTTAGCCGATAAAATGTAGTAAATATACATATTCTTGTGACTATGACACTCGCGTGAATTCTAATTCTCGTCTCACGTGCTTTGTTTTCTCGGAAAATGAATCGGTGTTTTATAAAATTCTACTTAAGCTAGAGTTTGGTTTTTCTCGTCGTTATTTAAGATTTCGAGTGATAACCGTTTCATACTTGTCTGGATGAATTTTAAAAAAATGTGGGCATATGCCTAGAATAATTTGATGCATGATCATTGTACCAGTGCACAATAAATTTTAAATATGCTCTTTTTAAAAATTAAATTATCTGATATGGTGTAGTTCATGTCCAATTTTCCTGCTACATTTTGGCTCGCGGATAAGTACATTGTAGTTAAATAGTGCATTTAAAAATAATATATAAGTTGCATCCTAATGTTTAGAAGCTTTGAAAATGATTCCTAATGTTTTTAAACATTCAAGGCCAAAAGCGCAACTTGAATTTGAGCACATTGAAATGATAGAGCTCAAGTTGTAAATTAAACTTCACGTTTTGAAAACGTTCAAAACAGACTCTTAATAGATGAAAAATTTAACGAAGTTTAGTTAAGTGCCTTATCATTGCTAACGTGATAATTTTTATATTTTTAAAAATTTGTTAATGGATTTCATTGTAAGTTATATTAGCATAGTGGGCTCCACAAATGTATTTAATAAATTAACACGTTTTTTATTTAATAAATATGCATAATTTATTTTTTAAATCTATTGGTGGGGCCCATATGATATAATGTGGCCTAAATGTGGAAATGAGATCCATCAACAAATTCCTAAAAATACAAAAAAAACTGTCATGCTAGTGATGATGGGATATTTTACTAACAGAAGTTTAACTGCGTTAAATTTTTCATCTATTGAGGGTCTATTTTGAATGTTTTGAAGATGTTATGGTTGAATTTGAATGCTCTGAAACTTTAGGGTTCAAGTTGTTCTGATTAAACCTTGAGAAAATTACACTTTCTGCCAATCGTTTAAAATGAACTTTGAGTGAATGGAAGTTTGGACAAATTTAAATCTGTCCCTTATGTACCATGTTAATATTGACGTGACACGAGTTTAATATTTTTATTGATAAAATGGGTCTTATATTGCCACATATATATGGTTATATCTTCTATTATTTATTAATTTTAATTATAGATTTACATAATTACAGAAGTGATATAATTATTGTAAATTTAACAATAGAGACCCCTAATTTCCTCGTCTTCATATGGAACAAATTTTATTCAAGTTAGCATTAGGAACCTTGGAATTTTCTTCAAGACCTCTACATCATGTTTGTTGAAAAAGACTAGCTTTTGCTCCGAGACAAAATTTGAAGGGAGCCATTTCTTTGAAACCCACCATTGAAATAATCCAGGAGCATACTTTGAAAACTAAACCCATTGGACAAGTCTTCTGTAATCATCTCTTGTTAGAGTTTTGGGAAGAGAAGGCCATTTATAGTTAACAATTGCTACAATTAGGAAGACATCAGCTAGCCTACTCAAGAAATTATGAGGTCGGGTACAATAACTTGTGCAGGAGTCTTTGCACAAGTCTTATAGAACCATGCAGAAAATTTCATTGATATATTTGAGGCAACACCAAGTGGGATAATATCCCAATGAGACTCCAATTACATAAAACTTGGGTTCCATCTGCAGCTGATCAACAAGCTCTTGAATGTTGAGTGCTTCACTCTTCATCAATTGCCTTGGGTTTGAGTTACTCTCTCCATATCAAGCTTGGTTGAAGAAAAGGAAGTATATCCTCGACTCTTCTATTAGCTCCTAAAAGTGAATCGGTTATCTTTTGTATGGTTACTCATCCAATGGAAACTTAGATGAAAAAACTAGTATGAAGAGGGATTAGTTGGTTGATGATGTTGTTTCCAAACCATCGATTTCATTTTTAGATTTGAATTAGATTTTTTTTATTTAATTTAAGATTACTATGACTAAGCAATATTATTTAAGTTAATTATTATTAGACCCCCCCCAGACTTCGCTTTACTGCGGGACTTCGGAGTATGATGATGATGATGATGATGAATATTTATTAGTTTTAATTACAAATTAACAATATCACTAATTTTTTTTAAAAATTAAATTATTTTAGTATTACTTTTAAAATTGTGTCCCCACTATGCCATGTGGTTGCTTACTATCCACTTTATCAATAAAAAGATACACTTGTGCTATGTCAATATTGATATGACATATAATGGATAGAGACTTAACTACGTCCAAATTTTTATCCAATCATGATTTATTTTTAACATTTTGTAAATGTTAAGATTCATTTTGAACACTTCAAATCATTAGGGTTTAATTTGTATTTTAGTGAGAATCTTAGCGTTAAAAATGCACCTTTTGCTATTCATTGTAAGCAAACACGAAGATAGCCATGTCTATATACATGTATAATAATCTTGCATGTGGCATGCTCCTTTTCACTATTATCTTCACTTCCAATCATATACTACTTTAGTTAGACTCTAGTTTAGACTTAATCTTTCACTTATTTGTACTATATAGTGCTTGATAATCAATACATTTAGTAATTGTTCCATCACAAGATTGTACTTAGGTAAAAAGCATTATGCTTGTCAATAGTAATTCAGTATTAAAACGTAAATGTTTTAACTATATTTTGCTGCAGTTCAATCCTCAATGAATATTTCTTATATATAGATGTTGATGGATGCATTTATGTGCATCATTCATGCACATGACATTGAAAAATGCCCCAAACTTGATCTTTAAAATATAGTCTTTTAGTTTTGATAGTGCCTTATGAAAACTCCAGTTGAAGGTAACTGGCATCTGTTTTGGCAGCCGTTACTCTTATATTATTGGTTTTGTTACCATTGAACAAACATAGTAAGTATAAGCCTAAGGTAAACAGTCTCTACCTGATAATATGGGTATTGTATTTTGATTTACCATTAAGAATTTTTGTTTGTTTGTTTCCTGACAGCTCTATGTCATTATAGTACAACTTTGAGGGGATTTAAGACATTGGAAGCTGAGAAAATATTTGAAAATGGAATAAGACATGGCAAATTGAAACCTTCATATTTGCATAAAAAATTGTAAGTTCACGTCATAATTTTGAATATGGCTAGAGTACATAATTTTTATTGTTGGAATGGAAGTACTTAACTTTGACCTTGAGCATTGGGATTTGATGCAGATACTCCACTACTTTCACCAGTGTGCATGGTGAAAGGCCATCTGCTGAGTATGCAAAGTTGAGGAAGGAATCACTTGAAAGTGAATTTGGAGAAGTCCTTGGTACTAGCTCCAGCTCCAAAGGAGTATCCATTGCATATAGATTTGGTCCATTTTTGGCGTTGTATAGAGCGACAATTATTTCATTTCATGTCTTGAGGTTAACCATCTGGCAATTATTTGTTCATGACATGAAAAAGCGTGCCATCAAGGTAGAGTATCATGGTTTTATACACTTCAGAAGTGTTGGTTCATAATAATTGAAAGTTACTAGTTGATAGTGACTATTGTTCTAAAGTTCTTTAGTTTTTGTAGACTAATTACGAAAATATTTTAGGTAGCAATCCTTTGGCTTCTGTATAAGCAATTAGCAAGCCACAATCTAACCCAATTTATCCTTTTAGTTCGCTAATAATACAATTAGAAAGGGTTGGAATCTTGTATATATTGCTTTACATTTTTGTTTTCAATTGGGATAACCTAAAATGTGAAATTTGACATGGAATTTAAAGTGACTGTATGGTAATTATTTCTGAAAAGGAATCTTTCTGGTCTTTACAAGTTCTAATGTACTGATTTTGTGGGAAGTTCTGTTTATTATGAATCTAGTTTTAGTTGGGAAATTGCATCTTTTTCCTCCTAAGAATCGGGGTTCTAAATCTTGTAAAAATCTATGCGTTTTTTATTTGGCAACAAATCTTTAGGTACTTGGATTAAAGCATGGCAATTTTCAGAGTGAAAACTGACTTAAGTTTCTAAATATAATTGGGAATGAAAACATTCATAATTTTTGTGGCATTATAGGATGACTTAATTCAATAAATAAGTGCTTAAAGTAGAGGAGATATGTGACGTCGAACAAATCTGTCACTGGTGAGTCTAATTGTCTTCACATATTCAAGGCTGCCTATCTTATTGTTGTTATTTTGCTAAACACTACTAAAGATTACTTCGGCATTAGCACTGTAATAATTTAATTTTTTCTTTTTTGTTCCAAAAGTTGAGAGAATGACCTTGCAGGAAATTTTTATTAATTGCATGGGGTTATACTGATTTGCTTGTCGCCTTTTCATTCCATTTGTTCTTTGTTATTTGGAACAGATTGGGTTGAGGTTGGGTGAGACATTATTCCATATGTGTCCACTTTAGAATTTTGATGTTGCGGGCCAATGAGGGATTGGTAAAGCATATTGCTAAAGTGGTGGGCATTGTCATAGTACATAACTACTTTTAGCCCCTTAGCATATGAAGACACTCACACCTAGCTAGAAACGGGCCTTGGGTTGAAGGTTTGGCGAATCACATGCATGATGGTGAAGTGTGAAAGCCTAAGGTAACTTAGCAAGTTAAATCAAGCATGGTGTGAGTTTTGTTAGAGTTGTGGACCCTATACAGACTAGCTGGGCTAGGGCTAAGTTTTTGATGGACTAAAGACTTAGTATATGCTCAAATGAATGGACCCTTATTAATGGACTTAACATAGGTAAGCATTGGGTCAGACCAGTATGCTATGAAAGGCTTTGACTTTGGATAACTCATTATTAACGGATAGAGATCTTGGATGATGTGGTGGATAAGATTACAACAAATAAACATCAACTTTAAAAGATAAAGACCATGTGAGAGGATTATCTAAAGATAGCAGAGATCATTGTGGATATAGATGTATCATTCCTAGATAAATGTAACCTCTTACCTTGTTAGTTGAGATGTAGCTAAATCTTATCAGATAAAGTCTTATTTAGATGCGGATATCATATTATTGGATAATGTGATGTAATCTAATTAGAATAAAATATGATCTGTCTAGTAAAGTTCAGTTAGGATTCTATCTTAGCTATCATGCCAGAGGTGCCTATAAATAGCTCATTTGAGTCTTGCTTCTCACATTAGATTGAGAGAACATTCTTTTGTATACTTTGAGGGAAGTAATAAAGGTTAGCATTTGTTGTGTCTCTTTCATGCTCTTATTTTTGTCTTTTTTAGTTTAGTATTTTCTCAATAATGTTCAAAAGTGTGAGAGTTAAACAATTGAGGGTGTTCAAAAACAAGTTAATTTGTCAACGATCACATGGGAAGGTTGAATCTTGCTCAAATTAACCTAATTGAGATTACTGTGCAAAGGAGTAGTCGTAATTTGCAGTATATATTTGGTGCTTAGGAAAACTATTGTAACACCTACCATAACAGTCAGGAGCATTTAATGTATGGTGGGAGTTAAATGTTCAGTCTAATATAATAGGCATTAAATGCTCCTGATTGGTTTGTCAGTGTAGGTAGATGGGCCTACGTACTCCAAGTGAGTGGGCTCTTGCTTCTATGTTTATTAATACCCCCTTAATGTGATGAAACTTGTCAAGCCTTGTAGAAGTATGTGATAGACATTAAAGAAGAGCTCCATAAACCTTGAGCAAGATATAGATGAAAGGAATTGATCTCGTGGATAGGTTGTCAACAAATGTTGCTTGCGTTGAAGCATGGAAACGACTGAGGCGAGACAACATGATGGGCTAAAAAATTTTTGATAGCATGCGATACATGATCTATAGATGATCGCTTGGTTCTTGATAGCCTATCATTGATTGTTGTACTTTTAATTTTTCACGAAATCTTTCATAGGGAGAGAGGTGGGAAATTGTTGCACACTGGAGAAGTAGAAAGGTTCCTGAATCTTGGCCGTCCATTTTTTGCTTACCTAAGCTGTTTGACGAGTTTATAGGTAAAACTCCCTTTGCTTCCTTTAGAATCTTTACAGTCTTTTCTCTATAGCACACTTTAGGAAGGTTTTCATTATTTTCTGGCTGCTTTCTTCCAATCGTTCTTTCCGTGCTCTTTTTGTCTCTTCATCGATAAGCTTACTTGGGTTATTATTCTTCTTATTTTGGAGTAGCTATGTCTCGTTCAGGCTATTTGATCCCTAAATTTGGTGCCTCTAGGCGTGAGTTGGAGGGATTTAGTTTGTCAAGTAGTAGTGAGTCTACTAGTAGGGGCAAGGGAGGAGCTTGTAGAATCATCATCCCCCATATCGAGTCCAATGTGTGGTTTGAGGCAGAGGGTTACTAGGAAAAGATCAAACTAACTGACTTAAAGGTGATGAGATCTATCTGAATTTGTCCTTCCTTATTACATAAAGTATTGGTGTCCATGTAGAGGACTTGTTTTGTTAAGCTTGGGGAGATAAGCATTTACTATGATAGCTTTAAATGTGGGATGCAACTCCCTCTGGATGACTTCAGCTCGAGAGTCCTGGGAGTGATAAGCTTGGCGATGGGACGAATTTACCCTCATAGTTGATATCTTATTTCCTCTTTTCAATTAGCTTGTTTTCTTTGGAAGATAGAGCCTACTGCATGTATGTTTTAGCTTCTCCTCAACCAAAGATCTAGTGTGGTATAATCTAAATGTTAATAAACCGCTTAAGGGGGCCCATAGTTGGAAGCAGCATTTGTTATTCTTGACTATGGAGGATCAGCATTAAGGAAGATTTGAAGAGAGGTTGATTTTGGCTTTAAGATAGAAATCAAACTCCCTCTTAGCCTCATAGGCAAAAGGCTTTTCAGATCTTAAGGATCTGCTTCCTCTAACGAAATTGTTGTTGGAGGAAGAATTGTTGGTAAAAGCAGACATTATCGATCGGTAGGTCTATATGTGAACTTTTCATTTTTTGCGTTTTTGGTATTAATATATGTTATTGATGTTCAATGGATATGGGATGGATATGTGCAAGCTTGTGTTTGCAGCTCGTCAAAAGGTAGACAAGTCAAAGAAACGAAAGAGGGTGGTGCCTTTGAACGTTGAACAAACTCCATAGGTAGCTGTGGTCAGCCCTATCATCAAGATAGAGGTTGAAAGATGCGCTAGCGCAAAGGCCCTCCACACATGTGCAGACTTTTGCCAAGCCGATACTTCCAAATGCACAACGATCAATGATATGTCTTTTTTCCCAGTTGGAATGTTAACAGTAAGAATTTGGTTTTTGAGAAGGCTATGGTGGGTGTGGAGATTTGTTGGGGTGTGCTGCTACATAAGGATTAGAAGGTTTTTGGGGAAGAGATTCGTGGATACATTGCATAGGTAGATGGTGGTTGACCTCACTAGAGGATTAGAAAGTGTTGTCTTGCAATGTGTTGAAGGATGTGGTCTTGTTCTTGTGCCCTTCTTTTGAAAAGTTTGTCTCTCATCGACAATCCTCTATGTTTGATGGTGTTGCTGGTCCCTTTGTGGCCCCTAGGGTGCCTTGTTATTGTTGATCTATTGAGGATGTTGTTCCATCAGTTGGCTTAGGAATATCTTGTTGGCAAAGCACGTTCACCAGTTCCTTGAATTGTTCTTGCATGCCGAACAATATGGCCTATGTCAATCCTTTGGGTTAATCTTGCTCCCCTTTTGGTTGTTGAGTTCATATTGTTAGTGATACTCCCACAGTTGATTCTTTAGAAATCCGTATCTCAACTTTGGCTTTTTGAATGAAGTTCCCATAGAAAATGCCAATTGATGGACTTAATTTTTTAATATTTGTGATGGCCTTATTTTGACACCTCTATTCCTATAGTGGTAAAGAAACATCAACTAACCATCAACTATGGATATTTCCCTATTACTTGGACATGAGTAGGTGAAAAAAATATTTGGTGAATGTGTCATATGATCGTTAGCTCCTTTGTCCATAACTTAAGAGTTGACAAATGTTTCACATGAGACATTTAATTCAATGGAGAAGATAAACTCACCTGCATACGCAAAATAACAATTACTTGAACGTTTTCCAAGGTTGTTGGTCAGTGATCTCACCCTCTCGACCTCTACTTGGTTTAGACTGCTTGTCTCCTATCTTGTTGATTCACTTTGTTGCATTGCAGCAAGGGCCTGCCAATTACTCCTTGGCTGCTCCCCTTTCTGTCCCAATTATTGATCTGGAGGCTTTCCATGAAACTTCAGACACGTTTCACAAATATGGTACACTTTCTTGCAAAGTGCACCACATGCTGTCACAATTTTGACCTTTTGGTTGACTAGGCTTTACATTTTCAAAAAATGGTGCTCTTTCCACATTTTAGCTAATTTTTGCTACCATTAGTAACCACTGCTAATCTCTCTGTGATCTATGGTTCAACCATTATACCTCTTCTACTTTATTCTGGATTAGTGCCACCATCTCATCAAAACATGGAAACTCCAAGTTGCCAAAAATTTGGATCCTTGCTTGTTCAAATTCTGGATTAATATCAACGAGAAAAGCTTAGACCCACATATTGGTAAACGAAGTCCATTAGAACAGCTACATCATCAGGACATTTGGTTTCTATCATCCTATAGTGATCAAAGTTCTTGCCATAAGGATTTCACTTGACTGTCATACTTGGTAACTGTTTTATTTTCCTGTTTTGCTTCCATTGTCTTCATTTTGACCTTGCATACTTGAGCTGCATCCCTAGTTTTGGAGTAGGACTGTTTAATTGCATACCAAATGTCCTTAGCAGTAGCCAAAAACATGCATTTGTTGCTAATTCCAGGGATCATTCATCCCATGCTTCAAAAAGAGGATTGCCTGGCTTAGGTCTTGCATCCATAGGATGATTAATCTTTCCTTTGCCTTTTAGCACCATACGAACTTGACCACTAGAGGTAAATTTTTTCCATCCAGCTTGAATACTTTTCAGTTTTCTAGGTTGTTGAGATTGACAACCTCCTTTGATCGGTCTGTAGCTGTTGTCTCTACGACCTCATACATCTACGGTAAGAAAACAAATGCTAGGCAATTAAGACAGTCTCACGTGAACGATAAATCACTATAAATGATGGCTGGCAAAAGTATTCTGTTTTGGTAGATAATAGAGCAGAAAGAGGCTGTGAAGACCAAAGGTTTCAGTCCTAGGAAACATACCATATCAGATATTGAAAGAAGAATTTTCATTCATATATTGTATTATAGCATGCCAGACATACACAAACCCTAGTATTAGAACAGAAATTGAGCTATTAGACCTCATGATTCAGGGGATAGCCTAACAAAATAAGCTTAACTAAATCAGCCTAGTTCGGGGGATCCAATATGTTACAAAACTTTCCTAAAACAGATAACTATAAACATGTAACCACTTAACACGTTTTCCCACAATTGCAGATGAAAACAATCATAATATCCATCTGATTATATGATGAATTAAATACAATAAAGTGCTTGTAGCAGACGAGCTATGCTCTCATGTAAGAACTCTGTGTTAAAAAAGAGTCATGTCATTAATTGTTCATATGAACTTGTTTCCAGTATGGGAATCTTTGAATTACTAGTTTATAATCTATGTCTATTTCAGCCATTTGTCCTTTTCAAATTTTTTTTAATTTTAACTTGTTAATACTTGTTCCCCCATGTATAAGTTTTGTTGCAGCAAAAAATAGACTTCCATTCATTCTGAGAATGCTTACTTGTTTAAATCTGTGATCTGTTCTTTGGAAAAGAACAATACCTAATTTTAGGGATTTTCTCTATAACCAGTGTGCAACCTTTTGCAGTTCAGCAAAACTCTAATTCAACTGGGGCCTTTCTATGTCAAGGCAAGTGACAGTCCAGTTAAAGTTATATCTTATGGAACAATATTATTGTTGCAGTATTAAATTTTGCCTTATTAGTTTACCACACCCTGTTAAGGTACAAAATTGTAATAAGTCATTGTCTAATTGGAGAAGTATATTTGTTTTTCTTTGTGGGTAAATACTTATGCGCTGAATAAGTTTAGACTTGCCACACATATTTCGTGATTCTGCACTCGGAGCACTTTAGTGTCAGGAACTATGTAACAAAATTTTGAATGGATTGAAATTTCTAAATATGTAATCATGTCTGGTTTGCTTTGTGGTAACCATCCACTAGTAGATAATTTCGGTTACTATTACAGCTTGGGCAGGCTCTGAGTACCAGACCTGATATATTACCGACTGTGTACTGTCAAGAGCTTGCTAAATTACAGGTGTGGATAATTTGGTGTGGTGCAACTATCTGACAATAGATCTCACGCAGCTTTTATTATCTCAGTAATCTTAATGTTCAAGGTCCCTATTGCTAGGATCAAATACCACCATTTCCAACTCATGTTGCAATTGAATCTATCGAGTCCCAGCTGGGAGTGTCTGTTTCAAAAGTTTTTGCTGACATTAGTCCAGAGCCAATTGCGGCAGCTTCGCTAGGACAGGTGTATAAAGGTGAGATAAATCTCCTAATAAATTGTCTGGGAAATATTTGAAAAAATTGTTGTATTCTAGTTTTTAAGATTTGTTCTGGAAACTTATAGCCTTTCTTTTCACTATATTTCTTAGTTTCCTTGCTCTGATATTCTGATATCTTGAGGTGGACCTTTATCTTCCCAGCTGAAAAACATAAAAAAAGATGATAAACTAGTTAGTTTCTTTTGTTGCTTTAAGTATTGCAGCTCATCTGCATTCTGGTGAGCTTGTGGCTGTTAAAGTACAAAGGCCTGGTATGTCTCTTATGTTGACACTTGATGCCCTATTATTTCATATGATTGGAGGCCAATTAAAGCGTTTTGCAAAAGCCCGCAAGGATCTACTTGTAGCAGTGAATGAGATGGTGAGCTATCTATAGATCTAATTTTTGACCATACAGTTGAGTTTTGTGTCACTATTAATAATGATCCTTGACTTGAAATGTGGTGGAAGTTAAATGAATAACAGTACCATGTCTGTTGTGAATATTGCAAGGGTTTTGGATGTTCCTTAAATTTTATGAAGAAAAATTTTAGGTCACAACTATATAATTACTTGTTTACTATTCAACTTATCTCAGTTTTTTACATCTTGGTAGCTATATTACTTTCCATTTTCCTCCTGTTTTCCTGGTATTTTTGTACTAATAATAGATTGGAGAGTGGTTAAATGGATTTATTTGTCTAAACATTTTGCGTTGCTATGACTTGTAACACTTCTTGTTGTTGATTTACAAAAAAATAAAAAAAAAAACTTCATCTTGTTCTATTATCAAAAACTAGTTCTATCCTGAATGAACAGGTCAGGCATATGTTTGATGAAATTGATTACATATTGGAGGGGAAGAATGCAGAGCACTTTGCTTCTCTTTATGGTTGTGCGCCAAGTATGTTCCTTTGAAACTTGTGAAAAGTGTGCGCTTATTTTGTATGTACATTGTGAAGATCGTATTGATGTATGCAAAACTCGGGAAGTAACCATAGTGTAAGCTGACGTGTATGGATGATGGAAGACAAATAGAAGAAACATCAACTACTTCCTAAAACTCATTATAACTAGGAAAGATGGGCTATTGAGTGTTCCTAGGCTGCTAAAATTCAGATTTCAGGTCTGGATTTCAGCTTGGGTTGTTGGAATTTCAAGTTTGAATTAGCTGGAATTTTAGGGTTTGATTGATAGAAATTTAGACTAGAATGTTAGGGGTTTAATATGGCTAGAATTTAGGGCTTTGTGATTCCTAGTTCTCTACACTCCATTGCATGTTTACTTCACTAAATTCCAGTAATGTTTATTTGATGGAAATTTAGGCTAGAATGTTAGGATATAGCAAGAATTTAGGGTTTTTTGGTTGCTAAAAGATCAGAGCATCACAACTTGTAATTGAAAAATCAAGTTTATAGAAAAAATTTAATATATTTTCTTATTGAAGGGCTTAGTACACACGTTTATAGAGAAATTCTTAGAATCCTTATTCTATTAGGAAAGAGATTTCTAAGTAAAATATCCAAAACAAAATTAAATCCTATTCTAATAAGGATTGTTAAATTCTTAAATAAGTTTAGGCCATAAACAAATTAGGACATTTTATTTTACGGATTCTTATTCCCTATCTAATAAAGGAAAATTAGCATAAGTGAATTTCAACCATTGTTGCCCTTACTGTCACTTCAATTCCACTCTTCACTCCAAATTAAAGCTGGTTGACTAATTTGTCTTCTTTTATTTCTTTTACAAACTCAAAGCTCTTTTGTATCAATGGGCTTCATTTAATAACTCATTCTTCTTCATCATGGCTATATAAATTATTCACTGGACTTGAGTTCCCTAACTGCCTACATTTAAAATTCATCTTCTACAAGTAAAATAAACACTTGGTAAGTGAACATGGTATCGAGGAGGTTGTTTCCCTAATTCTTTTGGGTCTTCTGTTTTTGAAGAGAATGGAACATGACTCTGTGCTGAACATTTTTAAGTATCATCTTTTTAAAACTGTCTAATCCTTCGTTAAAGCTAAGCAGCCATTATGTAGCTCTGTATCTCTGAACTAGAGCCAAAAAGCCCTTGTGTGAGTGCCTGCACAGGCGATCATGATATATTTATGTTAACATATTTGTTCTTTGTTTAAAAATATAGATTAATATCAGTGAATCCTCCTTGTTATGATTAGGCGATGATCACATCATTTATCATAGTGCCACAGTTGGTAATGTGAAATTCAAGAAATCAAATTGTGTCAAAGTTCCCAAGATCTACTGGGACTTCACACGCAAAGCTGTGCTTACAATGGAATGGGTGGATGGGATCAAACTTACAGACGAAGCTGCACTGAAGGCAGCCTGTTTGAACAGAAAAAAACTGATTGATCTGGTATAGCAAATGCAAATCGTTTGCAGTGTTAATATGTTATGACTTTACCTTTTATATTTTATTCAACATTTTTCAACGGCTTTTTTAGAAATTCTGTGGAACTTAATTTAATCTTATTGTTTCTGATAGAGAATGATGATTTTAATCATCACTTGACAGGGATTATCTTGCTCTTTAAAACAATTACTTGAGGTGGGCTTCTTCCATGCTGACCCTCATCCTGGGAATCTTGTTGCTACTGCCGCTGGTTCCCTTGCATATTTTGATTTTGGAATGATGGGAGACATTCCTCGCCATTATCGTGTGGGACTTATTCGGATGGTAATGGCTGTTCAACTGATGATTTGCAAAATTCAACTTCACAATCAGTTTTCTCTGTGGCTTCTTAATGATGGTCAATAATGAAAGTTTGAAAGACTGCTCATGTTCTGTTGTTTCTTATCGCAATCTATTTATCTTATGAAATTCTGAAGGAAAAGACCTTTAGTGTAGGCCAATATTTGGATTAATAGACACCCATTTTGTCTTAAGCTCTAATTCATACATGCTGCCTCATCTGAGTTTAGGTAGTTAGCTTACTACATATTTACCCTATGCATGAGTCATGTCTTCTAATGACATTCATCCTGTTCAGGATTGACTAGGCACTTTGATAATATATTCCTCCAATAGCCTTTAATATGGTAAATGAGCTTTTACATAGATTAGGCACTTCACTTATTCCTTATGCCCAGTCATGATACAATTTTGGCATGCTACCATTCTTGTGCATTTTACCTTCACCTACAAATGCATGCCTCACAATGGTGCTCTTATCTTCTGCTGAATGTTCTCTGTTTCTGAGTTCTCAAGTCATTGTTGGTCTTGAACTTATTACCATGGATGAAGTTTTCCATTGAAGTTTTTGTTATCTTTTTTGGAAAATGGATGTTGGTGGTGGATGTAGAGTGATGTTGATAATGATGATACATTTTTCTTTGGAATTTATTTTAGAGTTCATTTTTTCGTTTAACAATCTTGTATTTATTTCAGCTTGTACACTTTGTTAATCGTGACTCAATGGGTTTGGCAAATGACTTTCTTTCTTTGGGATTTATTCCTGAAGGGGTTGACATCCAAAGAGTCTCGGATGCATTGCAAACATCCTTTGGTGATGGGACGAGACAGTCTCGAGATTTCGAGGTATGTCTTTATCTTTTGTGCAAAAGCCTTTTTCCTAGCTTTTTGATCAGGGAATCTAGCTAAAATTACTGTTGAGAATGTTTTCCGTCTTTCAATAGATTGACTTTTCTGCTTGATTATCCTATGAATATTGGATCTTTAATATCTCATCTTACAAAAAACTACTTGAGTAAAGATATAGTGACCATGCAAGATCTCTGAACATTTTTGTTTGTATTTTCTTTGCCTCGTGTATCAATTCCAGTCCATAATGAACCAGCTATATGATGTTATGTACGAGTTCAACTTCTCTCTTCCTCCTGATTATGCATTGGTGATACGAGCACTTGGATCACTGGAAGGCACAGCAAAAGTTCTTGATCCTAACTTCAAAGTCATTGAAAGTGCTTACCCTTTTATTATTGGTAGGCTTTTGGCAGACCCAAGTCCTGATATGAGAAAGATTTTAAGAGAACTTTTAATCTGTAATGATGGCTCCATAAGATGGAATCGGCTTGAGCGACTGGTATGTTGCTTTTTGATTTTGGTTATATAGCTCCATTCCAAATTGAAATTGATCCTACAACTAGAGAGAAAATTTTGATAGTGTATATCATATATTCATTTGTAATAACTGTTAACCCATTGTCTGCTAGTGATGAGTTGTGTGACCATATTATCCTTTCCTTCGTAATGCATATTGCAAATTGGACTGCTCCTTGAATTTAAGTTATTTATAACCATTTTAATGATCTTTCTTTTCTTTTCTTAACAAAGTAATGCTTTGGATTTGTAGTTATGATATTATTCTAAATCCCTATGAGTAAATATGTCTTCTCTATATATGTACGATGAGTAAATGCTTCAGAAAAATGTGGGTTTAAAGATCTTTTGTTGAGCTTGTAAGCCTTGTTTTATTTTATTCCAGATGGCAGCAATATCAGAACAGGCTTCAGAGTCAACCGAAGAGGCACCTAATTATGGGGAAATTTCTTCAAATCCTTATGGATGGAAATCATTTGACATGCGTGCTGTTGTTGGAGCCACTGAAGACCTTTTCCAGTTCATTTTGTCTGAAAAAGGTTGGAGAGTGCGTGTTTTCCTTCTAAGGGATATAATTAGAGCAGCTGATGTTTTCTTAGAGGAAGAGGCCATCAGTTGCATGTTAAATGAGAAATCTGAAACAAGAGAAGCATCCAAATCAGAGGTTTGTTGATCATCTTTGTTTCATTGTTTCTCATCTTAGCTGGCATGGTAGAGAGAATAGTTATAGGTGCGACCTACAATTACTTAAATGAGTTAGGATCAGAGCAGTCCAATGTTCTAGCTAAAAGCTTATGTCAAGTTTCTACCAATTCGATAATTTAATTACCGTCTGTTTTATGTGTGTGAATGTAAAATCTTTGCTGCATTCTTTGATTTGTATAATCACTGAAAGATTAAAATGTTACCTGTTGGGCCCCACATGCTCTTGGATAAACAAAGTCTGAAGGTTTCTTCAAAATCTGCTGAATAGTTCAGAAAAATTCCAAGAAATATTACTTTCCTACTTGGCGTAAAGATATGCTTATTCCTTGCATATGGAAGTTCTGAAGACAGAGGTTGACAGATCAGAAGGATAGGATGCTCTTTAAAGAGGGTATTGACAAGGTCCTTTCTTTCTTCTACTCAACTTGCAGGACCATACGATGCTAATGAGGGTGGCTAATGGGTTTCATTATCTTTGTCAAGCCATGAAATTGGCCCCGGAGATGTGGACTGCAATGCTTATTCGCATTGTGTTGAAGCCTGAGGTTCACAGATTTAGTCTTGACGTGATTTCAGCCTTATTCATACACTTTAGCCATAAGATTCCAGAAACTTCATGGATTTGTATTTCTAGACTCCTGCACAAGTGGACGAGGAACTATCGGTATGATTATAAGTCTGGCGAATAGACCAATTTAGCAGTTTCTTTATCTCTGTGTCAAAACTTCAGGAAGTGCAAATACGTGACTGAGGAGAGAACTTGTACATGCCTAATTAGAGCTCTATCGTTTATCACACGAACAAATGTCAGAGAAATTTTGATTCCCTGGTACAATCGCACATATTATGTTAGTTTGTTAGACATATTTAGGAGGTTAATTTATCACATTTCGGCTTTAGGCAAAGCTACTGCAGGAAAATGAACTGTTATTGCTTTTTGTAGGTTCCGTGGAATTTTAGTATAATCATGCTGTATTCCTTTTGACAAGGCTGTGGGCTTTATGCAGCTTGCTTGATCGTGATCAATCTAGTTATGTTTGCTTATACTTCTAAAACTCAAACTTTCCTTGCTTCTTTGATACATGTCGTCAGGTACTTTGTTCCCTTCAATTCACTATTAGCCATTAGGTGATAATGATCCTGCAAAATAGAAAAATTAATGCAGGAAATTGTCTTCGACGAGGTCACTTTGAATCCATACTCTCTCGTGTGGTGAAATCTTATGTAAATTAGTTTGTAGGCACTAAATGTGTTTATTTGGTATTTGTATGGAAAACCGGTGAGGTATGTGTATGTTTCTCTGATGACTTACTGTCCTAAATGGAGTGGTTTTATTTTAGCATTTTGATATGGTGGTCTGTAAGAGGTGTCTTACCAAAGATTGGCCTGTTTTGTGAATTGAGAGGATCTACGCACTATATTTTAAGTCTAAAGACCTGGTGATCTAATGACATTTTTATCGTTTGGGCTATCTCACTTAAGGTCGAAAATAGAGACTACCCACTATCGTGAGACCTTCAAAGCTCAATATTACTGGTCAAAGTTTCGATCCAGACCGAAAGAATGTCGTTGAAAAATTTAAGGGAGTTGTAGGTATTTGCAAGGAATAATTTTCTTCTTCGACTACTTAACTCCAAACTATGAGCGTAGGGGCCACAAAAAGTAGGGAGGAAAATGAGTGTAGAGAAACGCAGACTTTTACGAGAGTTGCTTCTGTTACGAAGATTCGAGGAAAAATAGAAACAGTAAAGAACTGATATTGAGTAATTAAGAGTAAGAGAGCCTGAACGATTGAGAAAGTAATTGGAGTCTAAACAGTAAAGACGGCAACACGAGAGAATCTGTTTCTTTTATTTTGTATATCAAAATGAATCATTTAATATGGTGGCTGGAATTAACATACACGTATTTTATCAATTTGGATCTTTTTTTTCACGTAATTGTCTTGCATAGTAGGTAAATCTATTAATTGAAAGACTCACTTTACGTAATGATTTTACATATTGGGTAATTCAGTTAATTAAAAATTTCATTCTATAACATTCTCGTAAATATTTTACACACAAAATGTAAGCTAGCCTTATATGAAAGAAGATAGATACACACACTTCATTAAATGATAGCCAAAAGCAAGTGGAAGAGACATCAAGCATCTTCATTTGATGAAGCCAAATAGCCGAAAGTGTTGAACCAAGTTGAAAGGATATAACTTCTTCCTTAAGCTATCATATGTCCAATAGAATAGTTGCTTATATAAGTAAAACTCTTGATTTTTTTAATTGTATTTTGTTGCCTATAAAAGAGTGTAATGAGCCTTATGTATTGTAGGTGTGTTCTGGGATTGAATGAAAACTCTAATTTTATCCTCTCTCTCTCTCTCTCTCTCATACATGTGAGTGTTGTGTCATTTGATATCAAATTGGTATCAGAGCTAGTTAAATCCAATTTCAGTTATTAAAGCAATTTGTGAAAAAAATAAATAAAGGAAGTGCTATTATACTTATGAGAGAGTGATTCATTTAAAAGTGAGAGATGTCAAACAATTATAATATTGTGTGGTCAGGTCCCAATTTATTGGGAGATTTAATGTCTACCCATCTCAAGGGTCACAACATTTGGAGTCTTGTTGATCTAGGCTTACTAGGAGGAGCTGATGAAAATGCTCAAAAGAAGGACTAGTTGGCATTATTCCAAATCTACCGAGGAGTAGATTATTCAGTTTTTGGAAAAATTGCTAACGTTAAAACTATCAAAGAAGCGTGGAGTACCTTAAAGCTAGCATACAAAGGTATAGATAAGGATAAAAAATCTAAATTGCAATTCTTTCGTAGAGAATATGAGAGGTATGAAACGTCTAATTCAGAAACTGTTGAACAATATTTTTCTCATGTTACTAATCTTATCAATAAGATGAGGTTGTATGGAGAAGATATTTCAAATAGTAAGGTGGTGGGAATTCAACACACCATGCCAATTAAATCTAACCATGTTGTGACTACAATACTAGAGTCACATGATTCGGAGACTATGATTGTAGCAGAGTTGCAAGGAAGCATTGAAAGTCATGTTAGCATAATATTGGAGAAAATAGAAACGACAACGGAAGAGCCTTAAAAGGCCAAGTGAATTTTAATAATGTTGCAGAACCTAATGAAAATGAAAATGGTAGAGGTCGTGGTTTTAATAATGGAGGAAGAGGAGATTTTAAAGGTAGAGGTAGAGGAAGTTTTAAGGGAAGAGATCGTGGAAATAATTTTAACCTGAGGAGACAACAATTTCAGAACATTCACTCAAGGAAGAGGAGGAAATAATTTTGGGCCTACCAATTAAGAAAGAGGTCGAGATAATCAATATCAAGAGAGATGTAATTTTAATTGCTTTAACTGTAGAAGATATGGACACAAAGCTGCTAATTGTAGATCCAGATCTCAGAACAATTATCAGGCTCATATTACAGAAAATCATTTGGTGAGAATTCTAATAATATAGAAAATTTATTTCTAGTGAGAAACTCTTTTGTGGAAGATGAAAATATCTGTTATTTGAATTCTAGGTGTAGTAATCATATGTGTGTGAATAAGGAGTTATTTTCTTCTTTAGATGAAAATGTTTAGACAATAGTTAAATTTGGAAATAATTCAAATATTCCTATTTTGGGAAAAGATCGAGTATCTATTAGGCTGAAGGATGGTTCTAAAAGCTTTATCTATGATGTTTTCTATGTTCCTGTTCTTCATCGTAACTTATTAAGTATAGATCAATTATCAGAGAAAAGGTTATAAAATGCAAATTCATAATGATTTCTGTGCCTTGATAGATATGACTGGAAGATTTATAGCAAAGGTAAAGATGTCTTCTAATCATCTATTCCCACCAAAAATTCATCATGAAAAATTTTCTTGTTTAAATTCTGTGATACCTGATGCAAATTGGCTATGACACATGTGTTTGAACATTTTTATTTTTCTGGACCAAATTATCTATCAAGAAAAGAGCTTATGTCTGGCTTACCTGTTGTGAATATTCCTAACCATGTATATGAGACATGTGAGATGGGAAAAAAACATAGGGATGTATTTCCAGTTGGAAAGTTCTATAGAGCAAAAAAACTATTAGAAATTATTCATTCGGATCTGTGTATTGTTGAAGTTCCATCCAATGGAGGTAATAGGTATTTTATTACTTTTATTGATGATTTAGTAGAAAGGCCTGTGGGTTTTTTCCAAAGCAGAAATCAGAAGCTTGTGATGCGTTTAAATCATTTAAAGCATTTGTGGAAAAGCAAAGTGGATATAAAATTAAAGCATTAAGAATAGATAGAGGTCAAGAGTATCTTGCGTGCACATAAGTCATTGAGTTGTATGGAATTCAACATCAGTTGACCACCAGATATATGCCTCGACATAATGGAGTGGCATAAAGGAAGAACAAAACTATTATAGACATGGTAAGATGCATGTTAAGATCTAAATAATTGCCTCAAGAATTTTGGGAAGAAGCTGTTGCTTGTACAGTTTATATTTTAAACAGGTGTCCAACAAAAAGCCTTAATGACAAAACACTTGACCAAGCTTGGAGTGAAAGGAAACCTTCAATTCGGAATCTCAAAGTTTTTAGGTGTATTGTTTATACTTATATAGCATATCAGTTGAGGAAAAAGCTAGATAACAAAGGTGAGAAATGTATTTTTATAGGCTATAATGCAAATTCAAAGGCCTATAAATTATATAATCCAAATACAAAAAGATGATTATTAGCCTTGATTTAACTTTTAACGAGGATGGAATATGGGATTGGTCTTCAACTTCCCAAAAAAGGGCGGTGGTAATTTAAAAAAGCTATGAAGAAGAAAATACTTAGGAAGATGTAGTATCTTAACTAGTGATGCGGTCTAAAAGATAGTGTGCGTATATCTGGACAAATTTGACAAAATGTGGACATAATTCTATCAACTTAAAAAATAGTTGGATTTTTACATTTTTAGAGTCGATTTCGCGTTTGTGCTGTTTTTGAAACTTTTTGATTTGTCGTAACATTTAGTAGGAATGTCCGTTTTCAGTGATACTCATTACGTTTTTCATATTTTTTGTTTATTTTTAGAATAAGGATATTTTATTATTTTTCCCTTTTTGGTAATTTTTAGGGTTTTACTATTTAAGTCGCCAAAACTATGGATTTCATAGTTTTTGATGAATAACAGATGTTGACGGCTGTGTGCCTTTCCTTTCCTTTCCTGGCATTTATGTTGAATCAATAGGTAAATAATGTTGTTATCGATGTTCGTGATTCAAATCAACGGTATCAATATGTTCTCTTGTTTCGCACTGTTTTTGCTATGTTAGTTGGTATCAGAACCGAGTTGGATCTTTATGATTATGCCACCATAACAGACTCACCAGATGGGAGAGGTGTATGACTGTGATGAGATTGAACAATTGGTTGTCCAGTTCGTAGATCGTCATATGGAGACTATGGTAAAACATATAACGGCGAGATTCAATGAGGTATTGCAAAATCTGAACATTCTTGGTCGTCTCAGGAATCCAATACGTACAGATGTTGTTGATGATTTTGACAATGGAGAGGATGATGAGTATTTCGATGAGCTTGTACATAGGCATCGTAGAGTTCATGTTGAGAGAGATCAGTGGAAATAGGATACTAAAATGAGGACAGAAATTCCTGAGTTCCATGACAGTCTACAACTCGAAGACTTCCTAGATTGGTTGGCTAATGTAGAGGAAATTCTAGATTTCAAAGATGTACCTAAAAATAAAAGGGTGCAATTGGCAGCTACTAAATTTCGAAATAGGATCACAAGTTAGTGGCAGCAATTAAAATTAACTCGAAAAAGATTGGGTAAGTCTAAAAACATCACGTGGGAAAAGATGAAGAAACATATTTGTGCCAATTTTTTGCCCTATAAACGATTGATGTACCAAAGGTTGTAGAATTTGAAGCAGGGCACGAGATCAATAGATGAATCTACTATTAAGTTCTATCAACTCCTAGTTAAAAACAAAATTTAGGAGACTGAGGAGCAGTTGGTGGCGAGATACATTGGCGGGATGAGAATGCAAATCCAAGATACCGTCAACATGTTAGATCCTATTTTTATTTTGGTAATGCATCAGAGAGCACTGATGGTGGAGAAACAGTGGCAACACATAAATTTTGGTATAGTAAGAAATGTTAGCGATGGTGGTGGCAGTAACAGTGGCGTTGGTAGCAGTAACAGTGGTAATCATGCAGGCGCTAGTGGTTTTGTTGATAATCCTACTTGGTTCATCAAACCTGGAATTAGTGGAATTAGGTGTTTCAGTTATGGTGAAATTGTAGGAAAATTCCGGTGTGTGCATCACATGCACACGGTGCGGAAAACAAAAATTTTTGTTCCAGGACCTTCCCGAAAGCCAGGATCCA
>JANIJH010000225.1:38006981-38027628 GCA_024520975.1 Erythroxylum areolatum
AAGATATCATCAAAACACTGAAGTATGTTCAGTGGGATAACACCAGTTCATATCCTTTAAGAGTACACTCACTGTACCCGTCCCGCCTTTTCCACTCAATCTTTCTTACTTTATTTCAGATAGCTTCGATTTTTGCTTGAGATATAGACAAACGTCTTACGAATCCAATGATTCAAGAATCAGGTCATTTGGAGGTCTAGGGAAGGAGTTATGGTCAAGAGAAGTAACCATGTTTATGACCTCAATCATACCGAACCTGTTTCGGGAAAACAGCCATAACTTTCTGTAGAAATTTCTGATTTAAGTGTTCTTTAGATAGTTCGAAATAAAACTTCAAGAGCTACAACTCTCCTGAAGAAGTCAAAGGTAAATTATTTCATCTGAGGGGTCGAAAATGGATTAGACTATATGACATCATTTTTTAGACGAAGTGACGTTATAAGACGGTATAAGGTTGGGAAAATTGTCATAACTTTCCCTAAAGGTATCGGATTAAGGTGTTCTTTATATGATTGAAAAGAAGAATTCAAGAAATACAACTCTCATGAAGACCTTAGAGACAAATTCGATCATATAAAGGGTCAAATTTGGATCGGAAGATGTTTTCGCCAAAATGAGATGATGCTGACGTCATGAGACGAATTGCTGACGTCATAAGACGAATCAGAAAAATGGTCATAACCTTTTCTACAGAAATTGGATTCAGGTTCTCTTTAGATGAATAGAAAAATGACTTTAAGATCTACAACTCTTATGAAGACCTTAAAGACCAATTCTATCATCTAGAGGGTCAAATGTCGATTGGAAGATGTTCTGGCCAAAATGAGACGATGCTGATGTCATGAGACGAATTGCTGACGTCATTCTGAGACGAAGCAAAATGAGACGATCAAACTGAAACGTAAAAAGTCAAACTAAGATGATGAACAGTAACTAAGATGATAATAACGCCATTCTAAGACGATGCTGACGTCATTCTGAGACGAAACAAAATTAGACGGTCAAACTGAGATGCAAAAAGTCAAACTAAGATGATGAAATCTCATAACTTGTAATACTCGTATCTTTCAACTCCGATATCTAAACTTTACAAATTTTATATCGTTAGAAAGCTAAACAAAAGATATACAACTCTTAAGAAGGCAACTTTGCTCAAATCTATTTATAGAAATCTCAAATTTGCCCCTAAATTCTGAAGGTGAAAATTTCCATTCATACACCAACGTACTACACCTAATTCTTAACTTCATGAAATTTTAAGACTCTTAGAGGTAGAATTGAAATTTGATGTATTCACAAGAAATGTAGTCATATGTTTCTAGTTTAATCCAAATTAAGAATCATCTCATTTAGATAACTAGAGAAAAATCTATGGCTAACAGACCGAAGCACACTCAGTGAACATTTTCCAGATCAACTACCCATTTGTTTCAAAAATCTTTCCTTAACACAACTCATACTAAGATCATCTTTTCTAAGTCATTCACTCTTCATTCTCAATTTCATTTCAAATCAATGGCCTCCATATAAAAAAAATTAAAATCCGTGATTAAACCGTGAACACGAATAACAAAACATACACATATGTACATATCCTTCATCAACTTCCTTCGCATATTCAGTTTCATTTTTGCTTTTATTTCACTTCTAACTTTCACCTTAATTCTTTTAATTTCAAAAATCTCTTATCCACCAAAACACCACAACAAATCATAATCTATCCACATCTCTCATTCCCTACTTTACGATTGTCTATAAATTCTTAGTTCAAGAACTTCCATGTATTTGTTCTTTACTCGTGAGTAATCACCAAATTTCTCATTCAATGGTTCAAATCTTTCACGAAAAGCTCGGGGTCCAACATAAAGCATAAATGATAACGTTTGGGTTAGGTATTTACTCTAGACTAGGTTGAACCAGTTGACGTTAGGAGTAGGAATTTAAAGTACATCCCTACATATCCTATTAGTGAACTTACATGAATAATGCCTTAACTATATAGCTCTATCTTCCTAATAGGGATTAGAAGGGTATGGAGGAAAGCAAATCTAAAAGAAACTAGAACTTCTATTATTGTAATACCAATTATATCCATTAACTAAATAAATGACTCCAACATTTGCAAGAAAGAACATTATGAGGATGAAGGAATTTGGAATCAAGTACAAAGGGCCAAGAGCACTCCAGTTATCTATCCATATCAAAGTATTATTCCTATTCCTAACCTTGAACTAGATAAACGGTTGAATGGTAATCTTAAGTTTCAAAATTTGAAACATACTCTAAAAAGTATAGTTCTTAGGCGTGAACGCCCATATGCTCGCATTTCTCAAATAATTTTCATAAAACAATTTACCCAGAAATTCTCTTTGTCATTTATGGCATCTTTAAATTGTTCACCAAATGGATTGATCAGATGCCCAATCCACCTTCAAGCTTAGGTAAGCAAATGTCTTTCCAACTTACCTTAGACAATGATTTAGAATTTCCATCCCCTGTCTAAAGGAAATTTATGAATATATTTTTAACATCCTCAAAAAAATTCGTTGGAAGAATTATATGAGATGACTAATAGGCATATAAATTGCTAAACATGGAGATGGTTAATTGCAACCTACCAATATAGGATAGGCATTTGTTGGTCCAATTCCCAATTCTCCTTCTTATCATACAAAAGAGGACTTGACAGTTGATATATAAGATCATCTTAAAGGAAATAGGGACTCTTAGATAAGAAAAATCTAGACTTTGATTGTTGTGCCTAAAATTCTTGAATGTTCTTAAGCTAATTAGGAAGCATTTATTGAAATTGTTAGGAAACCTTTTTCTCTGCTAATATTTATCCCCTAGAGATTGCTTAACTAATCAATAGACTTCATAAAATAGTTAATAAAACTAGATAATTCTATAGGATAATATTATCTGCAAATGCTAGCTGAGTGATCTTCAAGTTTCCAAGTTTCATATGAAATTAGAGTCTATTATCCAGGCCTATATTTTAATGGATGGTTCGAGATAGAAATTCAATATCAATAGTAAATAGGTAAGGGGATAGGGAATTCACTTGCTTACTATTTCTAGTACCTTTAAAAAAGTTAGGATCTTTCTTCATTGATGAGAACACTAAATAAATTAATGGAGATGCATTAGTTTAGCCATGAGACTAAAAGATTTTTGAGTTTAAATGCTTAAATAGAATTAAGAATAAAACCCCATTCCATAGTATCAAAGGCTTTGTATAGATTAATCTTCAAAGAACAATTACTAACTAAACCTTCTAGACGGTATTTTTTGAATAATTCTTAGGCAAAACTCTATAGTTCATCCGTTAATAAAGGATGCTTATAAGAGACTTGCAAAATAAGGTAGAATGTGTTCAATTCTTAGGCCAAAAGCTTAGAAATTATCTTAATAAAGGTTTTAACACATGACATTGGCCTATAATCCTTCTAGGAAAAAGGATTAGGGATCATTGTAACCAATCATAAATGAGTTTTATTCCAAGATGACAACATCCTTAAGCTAGAGAAAAATTCCAAAATTGCCTCATAGACATGATTTTTAATAGAGTCCTAAGATTTTTTATAAAAGTGCATTGAATCCATCTAGACTCAGGGCCTTATTAGGTTTGATACTAAATACAATCTTTTCAATAACCAAGGTAAAAGGTCAAGTGAGAAATTTAGATTGTTACATTGTCAAATGTATAGGAACAATAGAGTTGATAGAAGGAATTATAGAAGCAAACCTAGTTGAAGATCCCAAAATGCTTTGGAAATATTCCTTAGCATTAGATAGAGGCTCTTTTTGTTTAGTAAAGAACATAACTATGCCACTTTTTAACCTTGGAATTTTGTTGGATTCCTCCTAGGAAGCAGGGATCTATGAAAGAATTTGGTGTTGCAATCCCTTTCTTTAAGCCATAATATCCTTAACTTTTGTGCTAACATAGATGTGTGAGCTTTCAAAGCCTTATTGTAATCTATCATATCTATCTTTCCTTTCATCATCATAGATATATTTGAAGGATAGTCTTAAAGATTTCTTTGCCTTTGTATAAGATACTCTCCAGCTAATTCAATTTTTGTTTCAGTGTTAGTTTAATACCTAGCTTCATCTTCTTAAGCTCCTTTTTTATTCTCATAAGTTTCATATAGAATTTGTAAGATGCACAGCCTTATAAATTTGAGCTTAAGCCTTTATCTAATGCCTCTTAGAAGCCATCAATATTACCTTAAAAATTAAAGAACTTGAATGGAGTAGCTCTTCTATGAACCTAAAGAGATCTAGGTTCTCTATTGGATAGTGATTAGGACATAGAAAGTTGTTAAAGTGAGCTCTACTACACTAAAACTTCAAAATTTATTAAAGTGAGCTTTACCACACTGAAACTTCAAAAGTTACTGAAGTGAACTCTACAAAAATGAAATTTCAAAAGCCATTCATAATTAACCAATGCCCTATCTATTTTTTCTTTATGAATTAAGATCACTCTTATCTATTTTTCCATATGGGAAAATAACCAACATATGTGAGGTCAGTTACCTCTAGGCTTAAGAGATAAGATCTTAACTCTTTACTTGTTACTGGTGTATTTATCTCCCTCATATTTAGCTAAAAATATAGTCTTATTGAAATATCCTAAAAGAATCCAAGGTTCCCTAATAGAAATTTTAAACGCCTTGGGCTCATTTCATAAGGATATTCTTTGAAAGAAAAAAATTGAAGCATATTTAATTGCTAACTAGCTTCCCCTATACCTATAATGTCTACCAATGTGTGAATACATTGAGAGGAATTTCAGTATCAAATGAAATTGATTATATTAAGGTTAAAAGCCACCAAAATTATCCCAAGATGCTTTTCATAATTCGTAATCAGCTTTCGTTTCTTCTTAAACAATAATAGATTAGCAATTTATTATTTCTTAAATTAGTCTCTTAAAGACCATACAAATTTGATTTATATTTTGAAATAATTTTCTATTTTTTAAGGTCATTAAGCCCCCTAATGTTTTAGGAAAAGATGTAAATGAGTTAACTAAAGGGGTTAGAGGGCTTACCCTTAACTTAGTGACTCGACTTTCTCCTTTCAACTATTTTAAAGCCCTTCAAAGAACAATCATATGAATATTTTCCCTTAACACTCTCTCTTTTGTTCAATTCAACACCTTCTCTAATAAATTCTAACTCAGCAACTTGGGAATTAAAAATAGGAGTAGGTTGTTGAACCTTATTCATCACAGGTGGGGCATTAACTAAATATACTGAAGCTTCTAATGGATTTAAATTTTGTTGAGTAGCATTTTACATAGAAAGCACATTCTTACTAGAGTCCTTAGCGGAATAAAAAATATAGGAATTGTTGGAACATCTAAAGCTGGAGCCTCAATATTCGATTCTTATTAGACCATCATCTCAACTTGAAGGGAAACCTTAGTAGAGATAGCTGGCAAAACAAAAATTTGAGTTTGAGTTAGTTCCTAAGATAATTATCTCCTTCCTTCTTAAACCTTACTAGTTGACAATCAAGCTCTCTGTTATTGAAATAAAGAGTTTCTCCATTGGTAGAAAACTCTTATAGTGTCCTTTACTGAGGAATCATCCTCATCTAAACTTATTATTGGAATTTTCTTTGGGAGATCATGTTTCATATCGATATTAACACATTATCAAAAATACCCCATTCTTTTATGTAAAGATGTAGCCTTATCCATGTAAATTGGTTTACCAATATAGCTTGCCAATATGTTTAAACCTTTTGTATACTAATACTCAAGAGGAATTTAATAAAAGTTAACCCATAAAGGCAATTAATTCATATTACATGCTTAAGTTTGATCCTATATTTCCACATTTGTAAGAAAATTGGTAGACTGTTATAATGCTAAGAACCAACTCTTATAATTTCTTAGGACTTTTCCTTAAAAGAAAATTTCAATATGAATAAAGGGTCTCCATTTAGTAATATTTCCAAGAGACCTCTCTAGTTTCAATGTTTAGTGGCCTATAGCTTAATTATTGAGAAGACTGATCTCTTTCCCAAGAAGAACTTAACCACCGTAGTTACCTATGAGCTAGCACCTTCCTTAAGAACATTCAAGGAGGGGGATACAATGGGAATACCCTTTCTCCGGGGGACAATATTGAAGAGAAAGACACCCAAAGTACAAATTTATAATTAAGGGTAGGCCTACGGAATGACTAAGCTTAAGTCTTAGAGGTTAAAGGCAACAAGTTAGAGGGAGGCAAGAGGTTTGGAGCTTGAAAAGAATGGGGAGTAGTGTTAGTAGAGGAAGGAGAAGATTTAACATAAGGAAGAGAGGGAAAAAAAGGAAAATTAATAGAGGAGATAGGGGAGGATTGGCCAGGGATTAAGCTACCTGAGTCTATTAGTTAAAAAAGAAAAAATAGCTAACAATTAATAGAAAATTAAAAAATGATTCAAGAAATGGTAAATATAAAACTCAACAAAAAAAGGTAAAAATAAAACCCTAAAATGCCTCTAATAATCTAGGATTGACCACCAGTAGGGGGAAAGAAAAGACAAAAAGTGAAAATCTAGTAAGGTAAGAAGAGAGATGATTTAAGGCTTTGAAAAAAAATGCTTAAAGATATGGAAGAAGGAAAACACTTAGGTAAGTGAATGTAAAAAGGAGACTAGCTGTTATAGTGAAACATGAAGGCAAAACTAACAAAGATGGAAATAAGAGAAAAGGAAAGGAAGTAAGAATGAGAATAGACACATAATGACAGGGAAAGCAAACAGGAAAAATATTAGGAAGGGGGAGAAGTTAGACATAAAGTAAGGATGAGAACCTGAGGGGAGAGGAGTAGAAAAGAGAGAGCAACAATCATACCTACAACCGCAAACTAGTTTTACATACTCTTAGAAGTTTTGATTTTAGGCAATTCACTATTCAAATATATCTCATCATTACTATGGCTATGAAATATATATGGCCTACTTCTCTTTCTGAATCATCATTATGAGGATCATTTGAATCATTCCTAGTAAAAGTTTTGAGAGATTTATTTTTCTTATATCCCTCTTATCCTTGTTTCTATTTCTCTAAATTTTGTACATTTTTTAAGAGAGGCAATTAGGGCTTCATATGGCCTTGGTTTCCTATAATTATAGAAAGATTTTTGATGATTTTTGAAAATCATATTTACCTTCCTTGAAGCCATTTCTTTTGAAGAACTTCTTTCTTCTTAGGAACTTCTTGAACTTACTATTTATGGGTTCTACATCTTCCTATCGTTAACATTCTAGCACATACTGAATAGTTGATGTATTACGACTAAAATTTGGATAAAAATAGTATAGTTTCCATTATACCTTATCAGTAAAATTTAGAGAAGAAAACCTAAAGAGAAAGGAAACATAAAGTACTAAGCTAGAAAATGAAAGTTTGAGAATGGATTATAATATAAGGGAATGTGTTAGTCAACCCACCATGTACACCTAAATGATTACCTAGGTCTTTAAGTGATTTTGGAAATCTGGGGAGTTGGAACTGAAAGTATTTCATGTGTGAGTTTAAGAACTTACTAAAAAAGCGAGCAAATGGTTGAGTGACTAAGAATTTATGATTTTACCTATAATATAAAAAATGAGAACAAAATGACCAAAATGGATCTTAAGGCTTTAAAATAGAGAAAATTCCTAGAATTGAGCCTTAGGACTTGAATTTAAGATGAAATTAAGATAAAATGCCTAGAATTGGGTCTAAGGGTTTAAAAATTAAATAAAATACCTAGATTTGGATCTTAAGGCTTCATATTAACATAAAACTTCTAGAATGAGTCTTAAAGCTTAAACTTAAGATAAATGGCATATAACTAGGTCTTAAGGCTTGAAAATAAAATGACATGCCTAAAGTTGGATCATAAGGCTTGAAATCAAGAAAAAATGCCTATAGTTGGCTCTTATGGCTTAAAATTAAGACGAAATGCCTAAACAAATCTTAGGGTTTAAAATTAAGGTAAAATGCCTAGAGTTAGGTCTTTGAGATTGAAATTAAGATAAGATGCCTAGAATGGATCTTAGGCTTGAAGTAAGATAAAATGACTAGAAAAAATCATACAGATCAAAAAGTAAGATAAAATGCCTATAGTGAGTCTTTGGACTTGGAAAGTAAGATAAAATCCTATAATGGATCCTAGGGCTTAAATGTATTCCAGATTTTGACTTAGAAATGGGAAATGTATAAGATTTAGTGATTTGATTCCTAGGGTTTTGAATGATTTTAGGATTTGACTGTGGTTGACTAAAAGATGGGTATCTGAAATAAATATAGGTTTGATTTAGATTCTGCCCAAATGAATTGGGCTTTTCCATTTTTTTCATACAATTTTAGGGATTATGTAAGCCAACTTCTAAAACGACTTGAAAAATAATCTTCAAATTTTAATTAATCTCATGTAATACATTCTTGAAATGTCTAAAATTTTTCTTTGTATAGGCGTTTAAGAAAATTTTCTAAAGTATTATCAAGATTGGTTGTAAAAGAAATATATCTAGAGGGATTTGAAAACTAAGCATTCACCTTTGTTGGAATTTTCTTAACCAAACCCTCAAACTTAGATCTAACCCATGTCAGACTATGGTCAATTTTAAAACATATCACCCCATCAGTAGTAAATCTAGAACCTTTATAAAAAAGCGTTGTCTCCTTCTCATTTAACCAAGTCTTATCAACTTGTTAGTATCACTCAAAATCTCATCTATTCTATTCTTTGAAAGCCAAGTATTATTTGGTTGTCAACCATGTATAATCCATTGTGGGTTATATAATTACTTTCTTGCAAGCTCAATTATTAATGTAATATATTATGTTTTGATCCCTCGAGGAGTTAGTGAACTAACATAATTCTACGTTATCTAAGGGCTAAAAGGAATATTAAAAAGAAAATAAAACCTAAACAAAAAAGTAAATTCGTGAATATGGATTGATTGAAAATTAAATAATAAAATTAATACAAAGAAATCAAAATTGAGCACCACCAATGAAAAATAAAAAAATCACACAAGGAAGATTGGTCAATTATGAGAAGGGGGATTTATCCTATCATTAAGTGCTAACATGATTGTTTTTTAAATAATACGGTATCAATCCTAGACTTTCAAATGGTGAATTACTCTTTGTCAAGTTATAATCATTAAACCCTAAATCATAACCCCTAATTGAATTTTAGAATTTGCAATCTCTCAATTAACCCTCAGATCTAATTAGATCTTAAGCCCTCTAATAGACAATTGGGTCCTCACACGAGATCTCTCTTCATATAAATTACCAATTTGATTATTTGCGTGATCTATTAGATTGTTTAACTCTCATTACCCAATCTAATAGTTTTGCTATCGGTTCACTCTCTCAATTTGTTACTGAAGCATGCAAATACAACAATTAATCACAATACCTGATGTATTAACATAAAAAAGAAATCACATTAACATTGATTCAAGAACAAATCATTTAGAACATCATCATCAAACCCAAATCCATCACTATTAAATCCATCTCATACATTCAAAAGAAAGAATAATAAAGATGAAATGAAATGTCACTTGGAAGGGTTGGAATAAATCGGGAAGATAACAACATTCCAGCCTTTCTTCTCTTTCTTCCTTTCTCCTGCTTCTCTCTTCTTCTTCCTCTCCCTTGGATCTTTCCTAATGTAACAAAATGGAGGCATAAAAAATTAAGGTTCTTCTACCCTTTCTATAGACTTTTCTATTTAAGGTAAAAGCTAGGTTTAACCTGGGCCCAAAAAGTATGAAATATTCCTCAAAAAGTTGAGTTTAGAAGCTAATCCGTGTCTATTGTCGCACAGGACATGATCGTGGCACTTAATTTTGCTCTTTGTCATGATCGTGGTAGATGGGGCCACGATTGTGGCAGACCCACCAAGCTTCTGTCACAATCATGGCCTTGGGCCTTGCTCAGAGCTTCCTCTGATTCTCCTCTGTTCTTCAATATCTATTCTCAAATACTAACAAATATATCAAGGCACCTCAATTATATAAAATTTAAGCTCAATAACATGCTCTAACCCATAAAAAAACTCAAAAAATATCTAACAAATAACATAATCGTAACCTAAACATACACTAATCATTCAATTTAACAACTAGACATATACTAAACTACCCACTAAAATATTTTGCAACCTACAACTATCAACATCTTCACATTTAAACTTTTGCTTGTCCTCAAGCAAAACACACCTAACAATAAAACACACATATTGAACAATGGTACAATGGTGTTTAACTTCACAAAACAAATTTAACTATAAATATGATCCTTTAAGTTGTTCTAACTTATTAACTCGTGAAATTTGTGTCTAAGTAGTTTAGACTAAATATACATAATAATCAGGACTTAATTTCACATTAATTCACTCCTATCACTTACACACATGCACTAATAATTTTTTAGTTAATCAAAATTATAACTATCCTTAAGTGACTTTCATAAGAAATAAGGCTATTCACAAGATTAGTAGGATTTATTAAACAACACACTATTTTCATTAATTTTTATTAACATGAACCTAGCCTTTTGACTCGAAGAAAAATATTTGTGATGAATGTCAACTGGTTACTCAACTAGGTCATGTTTTTATTAAGAGGCTTGGTTGAAATGTCATTATAGCCTTTTGATGCGAACGCAATTATTTGTTCTGAATGTCCCTTGGTTACTTCGCTAGATCACATTCTCAACTGGCTACTAGCACTATTCATAACTATTATGTCTAATTTCTATTGCTTTTAATTTCCTTCATATCTTGATTTTAGTTACAAATGCTTGTTCTTTGCCCAAATGTGAGATAAATTGAGTAAAAATGGTGTGAATATTGCATGAATGTTAATTAGATTATTTTGTGAATTTTGCATAAAGGTTAAAGGGAAAGTTGACGTAAATTTTGTATGAAAGGAAAAGGAAAAAGCAAAGAAAGGTGGTGACTAATTTGTCTTATTTGAGTGGGATATTAATTAACGTTAAGATAATTTTACGATTAAATTAGATTAGATAGATTAGTAATAAATAAATACTCATGGGATTGACACTCTCCTTATATCTATATTACTATAAATAATCTTTACATTTTTTTAAAGTTAATAGTATTAAAATATATAATAAATTATTTTTGGATTAACCTAGTCTTTTATTTAAAATGTTATAGCCATAAGATAATGGCCATTATCCATTTTTATGCTCAATCTTGTCTAAAAATGTTACAACTGTTAGCCTTGTCTCATGGTTGTTCCATTTCTTTTAACCTAGTTTTTATTATAATGAGAATGGTGTGACAACTAGGATTTTTGGGAGACAAATGATCAGCCCCCCAATTGTCTCACAGCTGTAACAATTAAAATGTTACAGTCATGAGATCACGGTTGTATAACAATTAAAATGTTACAGCCGTGACATGAATTACAAGATAAAAAAGACACCTGTCTATTCCATTAAAACCTAGCTTTTTTTAAGATACGTAGAATAAGGTGACGGCTAGGGAATAAAGGAGAGTGTGTGATAGCTAGAGAGTGTGAGGGCTAGAGGAGATATAATGAAGACAACACTTAGGCATTTCATGATATAACATCGTTTTGGTGGATGGCTAGAGCAAGGAGGTGTGGACGACTAGAGCAAAGGAGAGTGGATAGTAGTTTATCCTTCTTCATTATTCCTTTTTTATCTTTAAGAAGAAGTGTGGACAACAGCTAATACTTCTTCATTATTGGAGATTACAAATGGAGAGTGGGAAAAAACTGAACAACCCTTATTCTTCTTGATTTACTAGTTAGTTCTTAACAAGAATGGGGAGATTTTTGGCTTATTCTTAGAGCTTGAGGGAGAAGATGAAGGGCTATCCCACTTGACGCCGATTCGGAGGTGTAATCGACCTGAGGGGCACATTTAAGCATACATCATCGTGTATCTTTTTCTTTCCCTTTTTTTGGACTGTTTACATTATCTTGAGATTAATGATTGGGTATTATGTAAGAATGCTTTTGATCAAATATTGAATCTTTTTTCATGAATACCCATTACTATAATTTGAATACGATACTTAATAGTCATGTTTGAAGTTATATATGGCAACTAATGGTATTCAATTGTTAGGGATAACATAACATAAGTTTAATAATCTGAGCTTGTGTGATTATTGCTTAGATTGGTCTGTTTTTGTCACTCATAACGTTGCTTTTCAACTAAACTTAGGGAGCTATTTCTAGGTTATCCGATAGTTATGGTTAATTAACGAGCTCTTCTATAATACACCACTACCATAGAGTATATGCCCAAACATCTAGAAGACATCCAAGAACATACCCTATAAGAATGGCATGTTAGAGGAATCATATTCACTTATTATGGCATCACAAAAACACAAGTATTTTAAGGATCAGCTTTTCCCATTTCATTAACAAAACATAACTTACATTGTAGCATTACAATTCACACTCCATATATTTACATTACAAGAACATCTGTGAGTTCACTGTTTTATACAAATTGTTTTACATGAAATGAGAAACTAAACAAACACATTTTATCTAAACTCCTCAGATATCAACTGACCAGACCTTTGAGCCATTTCTTGTTCCCAAGATTGATAATATTAGACTTCAACTAGATTGCTTGAGAAGGTAGGTCTCCTCAGTATCTGAAAATCAACGTTGTAATTTTGATGAGTTTTATGAACTTATTGAGTGAACCATCATCGATGTACTCACTCAAGTCAGAACACAAACATCATAAGTATATAACCTAATTCACAAGTATATCACATTATTTAGAATCAAATCCTACATATCACTTCATTCAGTTTTGTATACCAAATCACAATATTATATATCATATTTCAACAATCACATTATGAATACAAACATTTCATATAATAATTTCAGAATAATCCAATCATTCATATCATCATCATGTACACAAACATTGCATATCTCTATATCAATACAATTTAGTAATTCTTCATAATCATTCACCTAATATATGTAATTATATATATATATATATATAAGCAAATGCCTATGAGATTCCGCTTTCATGATTATTCTGTTGTGACTAAGTACCTATTTACTGTTCTGTATCCCTTGTAGATACCGGGCTTATTTTAGATATTGTCCTGTAACCCTTTGTGGATACTAGGCTTATTAATAACTGTGCTTGTGGCTCTTTGTGCACATTTATGAGCTTTAAGCTCTTTTCAAACTGGTCACTCTAGTCACAACTCCTTTATCTAATCATGCATATTCATATGATGGAATACATTATTTCATATAATATGCTATCAATAACTTTCATTCAAAGTGCACAGCCACTTATCATATTCATCGGATCTGAATCTGGCATTCAACATACAGTTGAGAACACATTTCATATTGCATATTCAATTTGAAAAATACAATAGAAAATATCAAACTCCTCGGACAAACAATGTCCAGAATATCACAATCATATCAGTAATAGTTCAATATCTGAAAGTTAATCAAAAATAATTCAAACATAGGGAGAAAACATCTAGGTTAACTTACAGTACACTGCATATAACTATTGCATTGACGATCTGGCAATGTCTAGATGTGGACACTCAATTTGTGCTTTTATATCATGCAATGCACACATATTTACACCTTACTAAGTTGATCAATCATATGATTATTCAATCATACACATGTTTATATGTCATGTTCAATGCATATTCAATTGATTATCCCGGGGATGTATCCTTGTTCAAAAATCTTGATCATTCATTCATCATAACTTGTATATAACTTGTTTGCAATTAGGTTATGCCTTAAGTAAGTTTGATTACTTTAAATTCATCAATCATAAATTCGTCAATCCTTTCCTAGCATTATATATTCACACAATTTCCCAATTCTCATTCAGTTATACCTTATTCATTACCTATATCCTTTGAATCATATTTGCATTCATAAGAACGTCTTTATACCACTAACAACTCATACTTCCCAAATTCATAAATATTGATATCAAACAGTCCATTCCTTAAATTATAACATCAAATAACAACCTAAACTTATCAAACACCAAACCAACTAATCAAGCAACTATCTAGGTTTATTTCAAACCCCAATCATGTCCAATTGCACCTAAGTAAAGTAACTTATCCTTATATGGTTTAAATATCACACAAAACCAAACTTTTCTAAGTTCCATGTAATTCCCACAATCATAGGAAGGAGTTAATGTAGCTCTTATAATCATGGGATGAGTAAACCAAAGGTTTACCATCCTTTTCCTTCAATTTTTTCCAGTTTTTAACATCTTCATCATAGTCCATTACTTATACCTCAAGTATACCTTAATTTTGTGTCATTTCCTTGTCAATTCCACATCCAATTCCAATTCCAATTAAAATCATTCATTTGGTAGATCACAATTTATGGTCTTTCATGCATCAAAATCAAAACAGAAACTATCATTCATTTGATCATACATGTAGTCCTAGTTCTTTTCCACTTCAAGATCACTATGTTAGCACCTTTCTTTAACATAAATTCACCTTCATTATACCTTAAATCCCAATCCAATTCATCTATGAAACAATTTATAATATACTGTATTTTTATACATCAAAAACTAGGCATAATAGTATCCAAGTTCAAGTATCAATTTCCAACACAATTTATCATCAACATAATATACAATTCATCCCAATTCAATCATCATAACGCTTCTATTATAACATGCCATAAAGATCAATCTTTTACTCACTTGTTTAGCTCAAATTTACACATCAAAAATCAAGCTAATTTAGCTCTCCATGCATGCAACATCATCACAAATTCAAGGTGGGAATTGGATGGTTTTCCGTTAGGATCAAAGACTATAATAAGAACAACTATGTTCTGATTCTTTACCTAAATTTGTGAGAGTAAATGCATGGATTTTGGTGTAGCCATTTAGAAAGAATTAAATAAAAAACGCAAAGCTATGAGAGGAATGCAAGTTTCGATGGAGCGAGTGAAGAGTGAAGAAGAAGCGTAGTAGAAACTTTTCCAGAATTTGTTTAATTCAACTAGATGTAAGGTATCATTATCTTAGATTAGAATTTGTCTTTAAGCATGTTAGCCACTTATCCTCTTCATAAGCCACCAAATGTCACCTAGTTATTAGTCCATTTGTCACTCATTCATTGCTGTCATTTGTCAATTAATTAACTATGCCAAATGTCACTCATTTATCTATGCCAAATGTCACTCAATTATAGGCTTAGTCATCCTAATTTTCTATGTCAACTTGTCTTGCCACTTGGCATTTTTCTAGTCTAAATGTACATTTAAATTCATCAATTTTCTAATTGTAACAATTAATTCCAAATTTACTACTTATAACCAATCAAACCAAAAGTCAAGACATAAACAATACACAATTCACATCATGATCATTTTAACCCTTTCATACCTCAGAATATATTAATTGAGTGTATATATTATCTTTGAAATGTGTACTAATTCACAATTCATGTGTGTATGCTAATGATATGCATGCGAATGAAATGCATTTTCATGAACTCTCAATGATATGACTCATATGCAAAACTCTAAGACTTTAACCCTTAGTATGGAAAACCGGCTATTACATTTTCTTAGTTAACTATTACCTAGGAAAAACCAGGATTAACAGAGCTTGTTGTTAATTCACAATCAATAATCTAAAGAGAGGTGTGAATATGATAATTCAATGACAAATTTGAAATTATGCTTAGGCCGAGATTAAATCCAAGAACTGGATTTCAAATCCTTAATCAATTTTATCACTTTGCTACTGTTTATTTTGAGTTGTTTTTATAGATTCAATTTTATTTTGTTTTCTAATTTGCATCGAATCGAAACCCCCTAGTTTACTTATATAGATAATTTAGGAGAGTAATTTGATTTAATATCTGTGGGATCGACCTAGACTTGCCACTGTTATAGTAGTAGGTTTGGTTATTTTATGCAGTGTTGCAACGTGTTACATGGTTCGTGCTCTAGCTGAGCACCATTGATAGTTGTTCATGGCCATATCCTAGATCAATTCTTAGGCTGCTTCAGGAGTCTTTTTATTGAGTGTCCCCCTAACTGCTGCATCAATGGACAGTCCAGTGTTTCAACTTATCCTGTAATATCCTAGTTCGATGATTGTATTGTGTAATGTGGTGTACATGCATTTTATAGAGTATGCTCTATTTATGGTGTACTAGAGTAATTTAAGCGTTTAAATATATTATTGATGTTATAAAGGAGATCACAGATATACTAGAGATGGTTCTAGATTCGATCAAAAAAGTTTTAAAAAAATTTCAAAAACTTTGAAAAGCTACGAAATGAGTTCGAATGAGCTTTAAAAGCTGTGAAATGTGTTTTGGAGACTTAGTTGATACTTTTGAATGAAATCTAGAAGATTTCGTGACATTTAGTGATTTCCAAATTTAATCCAAAAATTCTTCTGGGCAACCAAAAAGTTACCAAATAATTTCAAAATATGATGAATAGGTCCAGAATTAGGTTATGAGTCTATAGGAACTAAAATGGAGGTTGTTTGAATAGAATTTAAGTAACCCAAAATTATTGGACTAAAATGCCCTTTTTAGAAAATAATGGGTATCGATGATTTTAAACACATTCAAAATTTTTAAAAGCTTCCAATCAATAAGTATTGACCCTAATTAGAGTATTTCATGGTCAATTTGAAAATAAGACAGTTGTGAAATGTTTTCGAGATTTAATTCGATTGGTTGGTCAATTAAATGCATTAAAGGGAAATTTAGTCTTTTTGTATTAATTAAGGGCAATTTGGTCTTTTTACATGATATTAGTGGATTGATGAGTCATTAGAGAAGACCAATGAGATGATGACATGTACTTGATGAGTCATTAGTGATGACATATAGGAAGGTGACATGTAATCCATTAAATGAGTATAAAAAACAAAACTTTAAGACATTTTGCTTCATTCTTTCAACATAAACATGAGAGTGATGAGAGAGTAACGTGAGAGACAAAAAAAGAAAGGGAAAAGAAGAGAAGCCAAGGGTGAACATTGGCCAAGGAGAGAGGAAGAAGAGTGTAGTCATTTTTTAATGGAAATTGTTGGTGGTTTGGAGATAACTTGAAGTATTCATCAAATACTCAAAAGATTGGAGGAACAAGTGGTAAGTTTCCTAGCTTAAATTTCTAACTTTTATGGGTTTTATTGAGTGATATGGATATGCTTAAGATTAATTTTGTCTTGGTATTACTTTGATGTTTCTTTGTATAGAATTAGTTGAATATGACAAGAGAGGAATGTGTAGTGGTATTCTATTTTATGATAACTTGAACCAGTCCCAATTTTTTGGTCATAATTCGACCTACAGACCTCCAAAGTGCGTGATTCCAAATGGAGATGAAACCTATATCTAGACCTAATTCAGGATGAATGATATTGAAATTTGAGAATAAAAATGGTAAATTGATACTACCTCTTTGTTGAAATAGCTTGTGGTATTTGGTATATTTTCACGATTTATAAGTTTAAATGACATGATTTTTGATGATATAAAAACTAGAGACATATTTGAACAAATTTGTAGAATACCTCAAAACCTAATTTGAACGTTTGCTATATGAAAATTAAGGAACAAATTGAGGTATGGATTTTGGATATGGGTCATAACCATGACTCATCATGCATGATTGTGATATGGTTAATCAAATTGGGTGAGATTGTGTTTTGAATAAATTGTCAAGATAAAATGGATAAAATATGGTATTTAACTAACTTTTGATGTTAGATTTGAAAACAGTGACCAATAAGTTAGCTTACGGAAGTAAACAGAAATATGATGAGCGTGCGTGTTACATGATTAGATACAAATCTCGAATTCGGTTAAACTGAATATATAGTTTTAATGCCTTATTTCCTAATTTGGAAATAAAAGCCTAGGCAAAATGCATTTAGTGTAGGTAAATGAGAGGCACCGAACATATGAGTGTGCTTGACGATAAGTTTGCAAAAATGTGAGTGTATTTTAATTGTTTTCTATAACTATCTTCTTTGAAAAAGAATTAATTACATGTGAGTATTCTTTAAATTGAATTTATGCAAATGGTTTTCATTTGATCATGAAATGAATATTTATGTTAAGTTTTATGCAACTGATATTTTACAAGTGAATATTACTAGCATAAGTGTATGCTTTAGCAATATATGAGTTTTAATTTAAAAGTTAAATTTTATATGATTGGTAGTTACATTAAAATAATTCAATTATGGATCCTCCCATTCTTCATTTACAAAATAAGATAGGTCATAAATGTAAGTGTTGCTTTTGCCTATGGTACACCGCTAGGCTTTATACATGTTATTATACTAGTATATTTATAGTGGTTAACCTGTTACGAGTAAGTGATGTAAAACCAGCTTCGTGAATAATGGTTAACTAGTCATGGGTAAGCGATGTAAAACCAGCTCCGTGACTTGTTACCAGTAAGTGATGCAGAATCAGCTCTGTAATTACTGATTCATAGCAGTTAACCTATTTCGAGTAAGCGATGCAAAACCAGCTCCATAAATAGTGGTTATCTAGTTGCGGGTAAGTGATTCAGAGCCAGCTCTATGACTTCATGCCTAATGTACCGTATGGTAAAGAAACTAGTGGTGGACTATATTAAGTAAAAAATCTCACGACAGTAATAATGCCACCACTATTTAATTTAAAAGTGATTTGAGAGGTACCGTATGATAAAGAAACTAGTGGTGGGCTATGTTGAGTAAAAAATTTCACGACAGTAATAATGCCACCACTATTTAATTTAAAAGTAATTTGAGAGGCACCCCATGGTACCAATTCTAATGGTTACTTATTCTTAGTATAAAAGTTTTTAAAAAACTTATTGCTGCCACTGTTTATTGTTTAAGGAAAAAGGAAAAAAAGGAAACTTGTATATTATGAGTTCAATGTTGAAAAGAAATCTAGAATAGTATTTTAGAAAATTTGAAATTGTGTTTTACGAAATATTATGTTATTACCATATTTGATGATGTACGAATAAATTGTTATAAAAAATGTTTTACCATGAGCTTTATGATTGTATGGAATATTACAGTTATATTGTTAAGAAAAGTTCAATTTTCTTATAAACTGATTACACTTACTAAGCGCGTTTAGCTCACCCTTATTTTTATGTTTTTAAACAAACCACCTTAGGTATGTATACAGGTGCCGCTGTGTTTTTGTTATTTTTGCTATGTATGTGATATATTTCAAATTGTTTTTGAAAGAGTTCAAAAGTGTGATCTTGTGAATATTAATGGAATTGTAAATATATTTTCTTAATGAACTACGAGCGATTTGATCCACAATGATGTTTTTAAAAAATGTTAAGTTTTGTATGTTTTTGATTGCTTGTGATGTGGACTTGAGGTCCCATTTCAGGAGTTGAGATGGTATATGAAATATTAGAAGTGTTTTAAAATGTGTATCTAGGTATGTTTTTGGAAAATTTTGGGAAGATCAAAATATAGTCATTGTGCTGCATAAATTTTTAATAAAATGATTCGAAAAAAGAAAGGATTTCCCACTATTTTTTGCGCTTTTAACTTTTAAAGTATAAAATGTTTTTAACAGATGAATGGTTTGGCTTTGTAGGAATCCTTCAGTTGAGTTAGATATCGATTGGAGGGCTACTGTGGGTCTCTGGGAGGGCTGCACTTGAGTTCTTGAGGGGAACTCTGGGATGGGTCCTTTCATATCCCATCGTAGAATGATTGGATTTGCATCCATAAAGGTAAATCCATGATGTGGGAATCATCGAAGCATCTCCTTAAACCTTTCCCAAGTGTCGTATAATGATTCCCCTCCAGTTTGGGAGTAAGATGAGATGTCATTCCTTAGCTTCGCAGTCTTCGTAGGAGGAAAATACTTTAGTAAAAAAATTTCTACAATTTGATCCCAGATGGTCAGCGACGAATGTGGCATAAAATTAAGCCATTGCTTTGCTTTCCTTCTGAAAGAGAAAGGAAATAGATACAATTTGATGGCGTCATTTGCTCCGTTTATCTTGAATGTATCACATATCTCTAAGAAGTTAGAGATGTGCATGTTATGTTCTTCATCTTGTAGTCTGTCAAATTGAGTTGACTGTTGTACCATCTAAATGATGCTCGACTTAATCTCGAAATTGTTTGGTACAATCGGTCTTACAATGCTAGAATATGTGGCATTTAAGTCTGGCCTAGCATAATCAAACATCATTCATGGTTGGTCCACCATATTGCACGATTCCTCAGTATCTATGTGACCTTCCAAGTCCTCAATGCAACATCCCATCCCCATATTAAGGGTTAGAATTTAGATTTCAATAATGGAGAAAGTAGCAATGTGAGAGTTAAAGAAAAATTTGCATCTCATGCTTATGCATAATATTAGCATACATGCTTGTGAATTTGAATTGTTGCACACATGAAAATAATTGTACATACACTCAGTGACATTCTAGGTATAATTGAATTGTAATGGGATAGGTGGAAAATTGTGGTTACTGTGATTAAATAAATTTAGATGGTGGATTTGAGAATTGGAAATTGTTTCCAACAGTATTAAGTGGATTTTGGATGGTGATTTAT
>JANIJH010000225.1:38034092-38047442 GCA_024520975.1 Erythroxylum areolatum
TGAAATGTGTAATGATGTGAATTATATGTTATGTGATTGGGTGAGCCATCGATGATGGTCACTCATTCAGTTTGCAAAACTTACCCAAAATTTGTAAATATTTTTCAAGACTCAGAAAAATACCTTGTTAGGAAAACGAGAGTATAATTACTGCATGCAAAGGAAAGATAGAGGTCGGGATTAGTTTGCGTCTGTCCTAGTGTTTTCCTATTTTTGTATAAATTTGTGTTCAACGATTTCGGTAAAATAATGTATTTCAAAATTTTTGTATAATGTGTATACAAAGTTTTTTATGATGGAATGTAAAAACACTTTGACTAAAGTGCTTTGTATTTATAATGGGCCCCAGTTGGCTATTGAAATTCTATTGCTTGTGTTGTGTTGATTGAAAATGTTTATGAATAAAAGTGGGCCCGAATTGGTTATTATTTCTGTATATGTTTGTTGTTGTCCCAAAAAAAACATTTATATCGACTTTTGAATGATTGAGTGCTCTAGCATGCCACACCCGCAAGACACGGACTCGGATACCATCCAAAATGTCGGGCACGTGTTTTGCGGGAGTGGGGTGTTACACTCAATGTAACGATCTAGTTCAAACTCCCTAAGGTTTGTTCTTCAATGATTCCTACGCATAGTTCTTTCTATCTTATGATCTATGTCAAGTAAGTTCTCGGTGTTACTTTGGGTCGTAAACTAACCTGGATTCTAAATCTAAAACTAAAGAAATACCCTAACTAACAAAAACAAATCAAATAACATAAATAACAACAAATAAAATAAAGCAATTAAACAAACAAAATCACATAAAATAAAACAAGCAAGTAAAACAAAACAAACAAATAAAAGTAATGATTAGATTAATAAAACTAAAGTGTTCTTGATATCACCGTCCTCGGCAACGATGCCAAAAACTTGATCGACCTAAAACATTATAGTCAATATTAAATAATCGCAAGTGGACGGCGCAACTGTAGCTAGTACTGGCAAATACGGGTCGATACCACAAAGACGGTAAGTACTAGTAATTACTGTTGTTTTATTATCTAGCTTACGAATTGATTATAATTTTAATTAAGAAAACTAAAATTTAACAATTAAAGTAAATAAGCAGCACGAATCAAATTAAAGGATTGATGACACTTAATTAATTATCAATATCATATGATTAGTACCTAGGCTTCAAATCTCATAAACCCTTAACCGATTGATTATTTGTCATGCAATTATGTTGTTGATTAATTGGACCGTGAAAATTCCTAAGGTACGCTAGTAGCTGACCTTGAGTCTACCAACAACTAATTCTAAGGTCTCTAACCGAATTACTCAAATTAAAATTTATAGGATTGCCTTACCGTGTTATGAATCACTCTATTAGGTTTGATTATAATATAGAAGATTTATGTCGTCCTATCTCTAAGATTGTAATTAACTGTTTCTAATTATCATGGAACTATCCAAACCTAGGATTTCTCAATTGCTAAGTATAAAATCATATTAAAGTCTTAAAATTAGATTAATAGGCAATATAATAAGAACAGATAATCAGAACTCAATAATCAACAAATGCAATTGCATTCACAAATTAATCAAATCAAACCATTGTTCAGAATCAACTAGGATTCATATGACCTAGATACTAACAGAAAATTTAGCTATACATCTACGAACATGAAATCACATCCATATATATAGAAAACAAAATAGAAAATATCGAAATCATAATTCTAAATCTCCCTGTATATTCTCTTTCGTGTATTCTCACATTATAGATGTCCAATCTTGAGTTATAATGAATCTCTTGATAAAAATCCCGCATCTTCCGCTCCTCAAGCTCCAAATTACCTCTAAATGTCTCTGGATATTCCCAACTACTCTCCTCATTCCATTAGCTTCGCTACGTCAAATTTATAAGAAAACCTAAAATTTTGGATTATGCATGCTTATATACACGCCCTTGCATATAAGGAAAAACATAATATAGGCTAACCTACTTATGTTATATTAATGTCTAATTTTAATAGAACAATGATTAGGAACAATGTTATGATAGTACATAAGTGCAATAGGAATTTTATAATTATAATCTCATTATAATTTCATTTGTAATTTGTAATTATTTTATAAATTGTATCATATACATCTAAACATATAAAAAATAAAGAATGTCTTTAAATTATTGTCACTAAATTATAACTAAGACGATTGATTGTAGGGCATAAACTATCATGACGCTAGATTCACATTCAGTTCCAATAATAAGTAATCCTCTCTAGATCAGAAGAAAAGCTAAACTTCAGTAAAGAATGAACATGCACTTACTCGCTTATGGTGATTGTATAAAGAAGCCTGGAGAATCCACCGATCATTGCTTAGCTCCTCCCCCTTCGAAGATAGCAGGTAACATTGGGAGATGTAAGACTGAGCTGATAGCGAACTGAACTCGATGGTATAATGTTGTGTTGCTAGTGGGATTCATGTTACACACATGTAATTTTTGCCTCCCACAGTCCAGATTGTGTTAGCTACCTGTCCCATATAACTAATTTTATATGTAGCTAAGTTACTTATTTTATGAGGTCTCACATACCCTTGTATTTACTTTTGTCCATGGTTTAATGGAATCCCCTTTTAGTTCTTTTTTTTTTTAATCTTCAGCTCCAAGCTCCGTTTCTGTATGTCACACATCGTTCTTAGTGAAGTTCTCTGAATCAGGCTCAAAAAAAAAAACAAAAAAACAAAGAATAGAGAAGTTACCATAAGCACAACTAGTCTTATTTTTAACATATCTTTGGTTACAAGCTACTTTCAAAGAACATGTGTTTATCCATAATTAGTTTCTTGACAGCTCAAACTATGAATAATTATACAAAAATTACATTTGATCTACTTCTATAGAAATCCTTACAACATCACATTTAATTTCAATTTCCCCGGAAGGAAATAAAACCAGAAACAAAAATAGACATTCAAGACAAAATTAAATCGTGGTATATACTAAAATGTTGGTTAATCGTATTATTAACTAAAGCGATGGTACGACGCCGAATCCATAGATATTATGGTCCACTTTCACACTAATATCAGATCGCTTAGCAAACCTTCCTTTGATTCTAGGTCTCGTCTCGGCGTATGCTTTTCTAGATGCATATCGAATTGTTTTTTCAAACTTCCTATTCTTTCTCTTCTCTCTGTACCTCAACACGCGTGCTTCTCTATCAACTCCTGAAAGCTGAACCACATGACTAGTTGAATCAAGACCTCTGCTGTACGGATTTGATATATCACTTCCATCTGGTACCAATCCCACGTCAAGCGACGAAGATGATACCTGAGACCCAAGCACACAATTAGACCTCAGCCTGCTTCATTTATTTTACTTTCTAGTATTAAGGTTTACATTTACAAGACTTACGCTATGGCTCAGGCATTGAGCGTTGTAACCGTAGTGCAACGGTTTCGACCCGCACAAGTTTAACTCGTAGCAGTGTTCGGTCGTCGGAGGATTGGTGGTTTTGGAGTGCACCGGTACAACACCGTCGGTACCGGAGCTGTTCTGCTCCTGTGCTTCTAATTTCGGGTCTACGGGCCCGTAGTCCATGTCCAGATACGGATCCATGTCCGAAAACACGAAGTGACCCGTACTTAGATCCGGACTCTCCGTAATCTTCTGGTCTGGAGGATTTGGAAGCAGCCAAGAGGCGGCCTCTGCTTCCTCCCTGCTGACGTCAGCGTCTCGGTCACCGTTCATTAAGAAACGGTGGTCGAGGAAGTTGACCGCTGTATTCTTAGCGGCAGGGATAGAGCTCACGGCGTCAAAGAAAGGAGTTACGGGAACCCTCTCATGGCGGCGAGCGAGCGGATTGGCCGAGTGAATGTCGCGGTCACACGTGGCGCAGAGCACGGCAGCGTCGGCCTTACATGTGACGTGAGCAGGAGCTTGCTCGCAGACTTCGCAGAGCCAAACTCGTGCATGACGAGAAGCTAGCTGGTTGGCCGCATGGACTTTGGAGTCGCAGTTGACGCAGAGGAAGGCTGCGTCGGATCGGCAGAACAGAACCGCCGTCGTTGATTTGCAGGAGTGGCAGAGTTTCGAGGCCATTTTAGGAGCCGAACTTTACTTTTGCTTACTCTACAGAACACTTTGTACGAAAAATGCAAGAGCACGACTAGTCCTTGGCTAGATGATTACGGTGTGTTTGAGTAAGGGTCTATCTGGTGGGGCCCAGGAGATCTGGACTTGGACCAATGGGACGCCGAAACGCGGATCAGTCTTAGCCATATAAAGGGGATTTTGATTGCCGGTTCAAAATATTGCGAGATTTTGGGAAAATTTGTCATTTCTTAACGTGGGCCCCACCTGACAAACTATTTTGGGCAAAAGACTTTTTGATCGTGTAAGAAACAACCTGTGTTTTGCCATTGACCTTCTTAATATGTTAAAAAAGGCTGCTCGTTAAAAGTTAGAACTTAGAACTTAGAACAGATTATTTGGTTGGATAATAAAAATTGCAATAAATGTAGCGAAAAAAAGATAATTATTATAATTATTATAATTATAATAGTTAATTAAGATGGATGAATAATTTTTATTACAATTAATAATAGTTAGTTTATTTAGAGATTGTAGAAATATAAATTTGTTAAAATTTTAATATATTTTAATTAATTATATTTAATTGTTAAAATATAATTAATTATATTTATTAAATTTTAATATATTTTAATTAATTATATTTAAATGCTAAAAAATATAATTAATTAATTATATTTAAATTAGTTAATTAATTAATTATATTTAATTACTAAAATAAAACAAAAAGTGTCATGTCTGCCACACTTCTACTTTTAACTGGAATGACTTGCATTCCTTTTATAATCGAAAATATGCAGTAATGCTTGAATCTGATATAAAAATACTGTTTATTTAATAATAATATATTACTAAGCAATTATTTTTTATTCCTTACTCATTCCTCTCTTCTCGGATGTATTAACTAATTATTTATTAAAAAATTACATTAACAGTTTTTTAATTTATCTTAATTTTGTAATATTAATTTAAAATTTAAAAAGTAATATTATTTTTAACTAATAAGTAATTGTTATATTAAATATAAAAATTAAACCTAATTCATTTTATAATTGAGAAGCAAACGAGTATAATTCAAGATCCTTAGGGGACTTGTGTGGTGGGTTGATTTGGAGCTGCAGCGGGCCAGTGAATTAACATTGAAGGCATTGTTTCTCCTGCATCTGTGTTCGTCGAAGACCATCATTTACCCTCCCTCATGTAGTCATGTTTCAGTCCCTGATATATACCCTACAGTGACTAGAAGAAGCTGCCTAAAAGAGGCTTCAGATGAGTAGCTTTTGAGAAGGATAATACCTAAAGTCCCTTACTCTTCGAAGTCATGGGGTCCTCTGGAGTCCTCCATAAAGCATTGTAAATCAGTTTTTGAGAACGAAGTTGTGGTTAAATACCGAAGAAAATCAAACCCAGGAGAAGCAAATGAATTAGCTTTATTTTTAAATATAATAAAAAAATATTGTACACATGATAGTTATGTTATGTGACAGGTATAAAAAACTTGATATGGCATGTGTTAACAGAAAACTTAATGTCAAGTTATTTTCGTAATAAACTAAAATCTTAAATATTTTAGTATTGCTTTTTAAACTTTGACCTAATGTTGCAAAATTTAAATAAAATTGAATTTTTATATAATTTACCCAAAATAAAATAACTTCAATGTTTTGCGTGCTTCACATATTTAATAGCGAGACTTTTAATTTTGATGAGATTTCATTAATTTTTATTAATTTGAATTTTTATATTTATACTTGTACTAGGTCAAAGTTCAATTAATTAATGTTCTTTATTTTCTTAACTTTTCCATTGCACTTGCAAAAAAATTCCCTAAATATTTATGAAAGGATTGAAAGATAATAATTGCTTCATTCTTTGAAGCTTTTCAAAGTCCTCCTACCCACTTTTTAGCACTAATATTTTTATTAACATTTCAGCAGTCGAGCAAGAAGCGAAATTATAAGAAAGTTTTATTTTACGAATAATTAATCAATCCATTTTCAAATATAGTTAAAAGACTTACCCCAAAATATGAGTCAAAAAATGAAATATCATGGCACTTCCTATTGATAAGTTTATATAAAAGCTTTCAATATTACAAGTATACGAATCGTAACTTATAGTACAAAAGGTATCATTCTCACGACTACTAATTAGACACATAACAACTTGAATAAACTTTGTTTAAGGTATTAAAAAATAGATTGAATTAAAATAAATAATTAAAATTGAAATAAATAATAAAACGAAACAATTGGATAAGTGAGCTGCCAATAAAAATAAAGTTGATCAAAGTTGGAAACTTAATAATTATTCTATCCTTGTTTTATATCCCTTTATTCTTGTTAATCCAATTATGCTTGATTTTAGATATCTTTAGATTTTTATCACCCTCTCTCGAGATCTAATTAAGTAATCCCAATTGATATCGATAATAATAGAATTGTAACATCTCAATTTACAAAACTACTTCTAACTATTCAATTAGATTTGAAACAATCTAAAGGATAATTAATTCACAATTAAGATCTCTTTTTAATTATTAATTAATCTGATAATTGCAGGTCTATTAAGCTACCAACTCTCATTGCACATCTTAACATGTGTAACTTGATTCACTCTCTCGATTTATTAGAAAGTATAAGTATAACAATTATCACAAAGCATTAATAGATGTATTGAACTTAACAAGAATAAGGTTTAACAAAACAGATCAAGAACGATTCCTAATATGAGTTTAGAAATTCATAATAATGTTTAACATCCTTATAATCCAATTAAAAATTCAAAACAATCAAATAATTAAAGAGAAAAGAAAGAAAAACTAGTTGGAGTCTTGATCTGAAAATTTGGAATTCCTGAAGCACTCCTTAATGTATCATCTTGATCTTATTTTAATCTAAAGGCTATTGTTCTTTTTTGTGTTTTTTTTAACCTTAAATAGTTCTTAAGGCTTCTAGTGTTCTCTTTAGGGTTTTTTTTTTCACTTATTTTGGTTTCAAAAATAACCCAAAATGCCAAGAATACATAAAAAATGCAATCTCAAAAGGTTGAAATTCACTGAAATTTTCTTTCTATCATGCCTGTCAAGATCGTGGGAGTGCCATGATTATGGCCTACATTGTTTCATGCTTCTAATTTTTCTCTTTTCTTCAATTTCTTATTTCCATGCACTCACAAACATAACAAACACCCGTTGAAACATAAAATTAAGATTAAATTATTAGTCTAAACCAATCAAACAATTAAAACAGATATAAGCATTAACAACAACACAATTCTAAGTCCTAGACACATGATTTTTATCTAAGAAAACAATTTAAAATACACTCAAATACCTATAAAATATACTATAATCTACACATATCAACATCACCACACTTAAACATATACTTGTCCTCAAGCAAATCTAAAATCTATATATAAACAAAACACATAGACACACAATCATGCAACCATGCAATAATGGTACGCTGAAATCAAGGCTCATGGAATTATCTTAACCTCAAGCATCAACCACTTAAAAAGTGCCAACATGCTAACTTATTCCGTTCATTTTTAAGTGCTTTGATTCGAATGTACATATCTATTAAAATATTAACATCCTATTCATACACCTATGGCACTTGTAGGCATGCACTTATTATTATTGATCAATTAAAAATGCAAACCATCACTAAGTAACCCTTTATGAAAGTTCTTATTATTAAAAGATCCATAGGTTTAATTTATTACAAGTACAATCTTTCTATATTTTTTTTAATGATCACCTGGTTTTGATGCGAAAGCAAATACCTAGTTATGTTTGTCCCCCGGTTACTCAACTAGGTTGCATTTTTATTATTTGGCTTGGTTAGAGTATCATAATAACCTTTTGATGAGAAGATAAACATTTTTTCAGGAATGCCCCTGATTATTTAGCTATACCACAACTCTCAACTAACTACTTGATCTATTTTAACCCAATTTTCTTAAAAAGAGCTAACGGAATATGAATTTTTATTTAACACACTTTTTTTAATTTCTCAGCCTACCTCATTTCTTCTTAGTCAATCATTCTCATGAAAGGGTACTAATGATACTAACCAATTTAAATGCCAATTTAAATGAGTGTAAAAATAAATATATCTAAACAATCTTTCTAAAGTGAAAGAATAAATGTCTTATCATAATTAACTTACATATTCATCCTAAAGACACTAAGAAAGCAAAATTCATAAGTTAATATGCCTTTACAATTTAAAAGACCATGTTAAAAAGTAAGCCAATTCCATTCAATTCATGTCATTGCCACATGCACAACATGTAACAAAATTGTCATACAATGCCAACCTAACCAAAACTGACACAATGTAAATGCCAATTTCACACACAAATGATATGCAAATGAATAAACGTTCCCACACATTAACAACATATTGTTCTCAATGTAGACACCAAAATAATATAAATAAAGATAAATAAAAACAATGAAAAAGTTAAAGCAAGAAGACTTATATGGAGGCAGTGACGGTGTTGAAGATGGAATATGAAAATTTAAGTATTTTATTTGTGTAATACTGCTATTGACACTGATGGTGGACGACCTCCTTCAGTTGCATCTTATTGGTGTCTAGGCAACCCTCTAAGTGCTTGTTATTTTATGTCATTTGGTTATGCACTTTTTCCCATCATTGCTCTTCTTCCTCCTTGGATTCTTCCCTAGATGAGACTTCTTGTTGGTGTTATGTAGGAGTAAAATTAGAGCTCGTCTGTCTAGTCTATATTTTACTTATGATTTTGAGCTGATATATCAGAGTTCCAAACCATAGATCTCTAAGATTTACAATTGCCTCAAATGTGTATGATTCAAAATCTCAGGAAAGATAGAGATTAGTCCATCAACAGAAACATCATGAAATTAAGCTAATGCAGTAACTACTTTTCTTATTAAGAGAAGTAACTATCATTTAAAAAATGTGGATTGATGTAAAAACTTGAATTTTATGATCCATGCACTAAAGAATAAATAAATCTTTTCGAGAATACTTGTTACTTTGAGTTTTTACAAAAATAATGTGACATATAAATTTATGTAGTAAAAAATTGTCATTATTAATAATAACATTATTGGTTGCATTTTTTTGAAGTAAATTCATCCAACCCTGTTAATTTTTCCAACATTGGTCAATATGAAAGTTTCCTTTTTTTCATTAATTTTTGATTTGAGAAAACCATAAATTTCTTCTATAATATCATAATCCACATTATAAGCGCAATCTAAACCAAAAATTATCTAACTTTTGTGAATCAAAATATAAAGTTGAGTAAAATTCAAGTGTCCATTCCTTATATACATGAAAATTAAAATGAATAAATTTGTTCGATTGAATTTTTGCACTCACGGTCTCAAATTTTCTTTTTAAACCTAAACTTTCTAAGAATGTGAAATCGAAATAATATGGTGCAGTAATAATTCTTGAACAAAATGTTTGAAAATTTTTACCTTCTTCTTTCGAGAAGATTAGAAAAGACACTCCAAAATCATTACCTAAGTTACGTGCACCATCACCCGACTTTTTTTTCTTTTCCTTATGACGTTGAGCGTTTTACAATTCGCTTGATTCTTGGAGCCATGATTGAGTATATAACTTGCAAAACAAACAAAAATATTAAAAAAAACACAAAAGAATACCCAAAAACATGAAAGAGAATAAGTGTAGAGAAAATTTTGTAAAACCCCTCAAAAGATATAATTTTGTATGGAAATCACTAGATTTGTGTAAAAGGAATGATAATCAAGGTGAATGACGAAAGAATATATTGAAAAATTAAGTGAAGTGGACAGAGATTTGAGAGAAAGTAGAGAACTTTTGAGGTGGTTGCAAGTTTAGAGAGAGAATGTGGGGGTTGAAAGAAGAAAAAACAAGTATTTAAAGTGTTAAGGTTAGAAAAGAAGGGAAAACTAGGGTTTTTCAGGACATGGGTCACCCCTTGATCATGGCAGATCTCATCTACCATGATTATGAGGAGATCCTGCACTCACCATGCACGATTGTGGCATAGCTGGAATTCTCCACCTTTCTCACAGTTTTCTCTATTTAGCTCATGTATCCTTCAAAACTTGTTCCTTAACTTGTAACAACTTCAAAAATATGATATTTATCCATCAAAACAACTCTAAACACATTAAAAATAAGAGCTTACATGCTATATTTCATGAAAATCCTATCAAACATAACATGCTAAGTTATGAACTAGAAATAAAAAAATGAAACCTATCCTAAACATTATTAGGTTGATATACTCTTCACATGTACCATCAATTGGGGTCTATTATGAGTGACTTACTTTCATCCATTTTGCCCTATGGTAGTTTAGTAGCTTATAAATAAGCCACGAATTGTAAGATAATAAAAGGTACATAATTGATCAAATTAAGAAATCCAAGTAAGTTTAATAATATCCTATTCTATAACAAACTGTCAATAAAATAGGGAATGATTAAACTCTCTGAATATTCAATTGAATCCAATAGTTTATCTTATAAGAAGGTGAACTACTTTTGTTCTTCCACAATTACCCTTGTTCCCTTTTCTTGGTCCACTTCGTGAACAAAGACTTCCTTCTCTGTTAAACATCTGTTACCTCTATCCTCTATTCTTCGTTCTCTTCTTGGATTGCAACTTCATTCATGTTTATGACCTTTGTCTCCTCACCACTCTAAGGCATTAATGAGCACCAAAAACATGCTATATTTGGCTCAGTCTCTTTGTTCGAAGAAAAACTATTTTGGAAGACACGATGGCTAGCTTCACCATTGGCAAGATCTTCCATTAAAAATTCAAATGAAGCATAATTTTTCAATGCATCAGTGTAAGAGTTTCTCCACTTTCAATTATCTGTAGGCTCAATTAGTGTATTCTAAGACCATTTCATAAGCAATATGGATGCTCCCATATATAATATAGTGCCTAACATTAAGAATTGTAGTGGTTACCCCCACAAATTTCACAACACAAGATATATGTCAATTGTTGTTCTATGTTACTTGGAAGACTACCCATATTCCTTGTTAACAATGCATAGTAAGGTTGACCAACTTGAACCTCCGAGTTATGAAGAGCTGAAGAGTGATTCTTTATGAATTGACCAAATTTGGCTTAAATCCTTCTCTAACTTTTATCTTAGCTATCGTTGGAGCTCAGTATGTCTATTAAGTTATCTAACTTGGACTCTAAGTATCTAAGCTTATTCTATTAGAAACTTGGTGGATCTTGTGTCTCATATAATCTCCTACATTATTAATCCATGAATAATTTGGGTAGTATTACCTCCTAAGAATATATGTGTTAAAGTAAATCCTATCTATGCTGTATTGCCTTAATTAAATTGGAAGAAAACATCTACAATTTGCTTAGCTTAAAGTTGCTTTCTTCTTCTTCTTTTTTTTAATGTTCAAGCACCCACTATCACACAAGAAAAGTATCAATTCCTTAAAGGAATTTCATTTGTATAAGATTGTTGGACCCCAAATTTTAAGTGGACTTTAGAAATAATAAATGAAATTAAATGAGTGTTTTGGTATATGTATTGTGCTATAGATATATTTATGCATTAAGAAAATAAATGAGAAAATAATTGATTAGCTTTGATGATTTTGAAAATTGTGTAGATTTGTATGGGTTATAAAATCAGTTGATTGAAATGGAGTTGAAAAGCATGAAATAAATAATGAAAGTATGAGATTTTGGAGAATGAAGAAAAGTTTGACTTTTTGGTCATAGAGAGTTGACTTTTTGATTGAGGCAGAATTTGAGATAATGATCTTCATAAAAATTGTGGCTTCTGTTGAAAGCTTTCTGTCGCCATAAAGTATGATATTTTTCGATATCGGAATTGCAATTTATGATTTTCCGAAGTTAAGGTTATTTTGCTATGTTTGGAAAAAAAATACTATTAAAGGTAAGTTTGTGTGTATGTTGTGCTTTGAGGCAAATCGCCAGATTGATATGGTCTGAATTGGAGTAAATGGTCTACATAAAAGTTGTAGCTTATATTTCTAACTTTTTATCGCTATAAAGTATGCAATTGTTTGATATCGGGGCTAGGAGTTATGATCGACTGAAATTTGGAAATTGTTTAGGAAGAGTTGATTAGGACAGAAACTTTGAGTAGATTTTTGACTCCCTTAGAAGACAAATTGAACTTTCTGTCCTTCATGGAAGTTGTAGAGCTTCCTTTGAGCTTTCTTTTGATACCAAATTTTTCAAATTTAGATTTTGAGATCAAGAGTTATGAATTTTTGGAAATTTTGATTATTTGTATGCCATTTTGACTCCTTCTGTTTTTGTTATTTCGTTCCTAATCCGACCCTTTTTCAATCTTTTGCTTATAATTTCTCCGTCCGACATCCGACTGATTTAGTTTTTAAAGCTTTGGATTCCTAAGACAATTATCTACATCATGATGGAAAATTATGATTTTTCTGAGATTAAATTGAAAGAGATTAATTTAATCAAAATGAGTTGAGAAAGTTTTTGAACATGGTTTAGTCTTTTGCAAAATTAGGGATCTGTGGAGATCTGATTGAAGTGATTTTTGAGGAAAAATAAAATAGAGACATGGTACTACAAGTCATATGAAGAAATTGAATTTCAATTTAGCCCCTAAGAGTTTTCAATTTCTGAATCGAAGTCGGTTTTAGTGTGCAGTCTTGGATTAGAAAAATCTGAAAGTATTTTGGCTATAACTTTTTCTCTAGTAATCCAAATGAAGTGATTCTTAATTTGGATTAAACTATAAAGATAAGGCTACAATTTGTCTGAAGGAAGTGAAATTAAATTCAGTCTCTAAGAATGTCAATTTTTGGATGGAATTAAAGTGCTAGAAAATGTTTTAGCATATAAATAACCCGAAATATTTGGAGCATAACTTTTGACGTAGTGCACCAAATTAAATGATTTTGATGGCGTTATGAGATTAAGACAATGAAAAACATTTCTCTAGAAAATTGTTTTAGTAAATTTCTTCATTTTGATGGTGAGAAAAATGTTCTAAAGTAAGCTTGAATTAAAATGAATGTTAGAGGCAATTTTGGAAGAACACATAAGAACTTAAGGTTTTAGGCTTAAATGGAGGAACATATGGGTCATTAGCCATTCATTAAATGACATGGCAATATAAAACAAGAGGGGGATGTCGTTTATAATGGAGAAGAATCCCGAAAATTGAAAGGGAAAGAAAATAAGAAGAGAGAAAGAAAGGAAGATGGGTTCGGT
>JANIJH010000225.1:38068831-38082000 GCA_024520975.1 Erythroxylum areolatum
AATCTACACATATTGACCTTTGGGAGATTATCGAGAATGGACCGTATACACCGATGGATGATGAAGGAAATGCCATTCCATATACTAGATAGTCAGCTAATCAAAAAGCAAGATTCCAGCTAAATTCAAAAGCCAAGTTCTTTTTAAGTTGTGCCAGAAATCTCTTAGGAGAGGTTTGATGGAAAACTCAGTGTATGGGAAAAAATTTGAAGAAGATCCCAATGAAGAATGAATTTAGACATATAAGTTAACTTTTAAACTCTTAGAAAACAGTAACCTACTTCTAGCAAAAGTACAAAGCCTAAGTGACACTTGTCACTTTCCTCATGTCTAAGCTCTAACTTAGTTTCTTTTGAAACTAACTCCCTTAAACTCTCATCTTTACAATCCAACTATCTCTAAGACTTCACTTGATGTCTTTTTACTATTTTCCATAATTTTCTAAAGTTTATGCCTAAATTCACCAAAATTCACAAATACAATATTCTTGCTAACCAATAGAATTTTCAATATAAATAATTTCAAAATTCTCAAAATACCTAAAAATCATCACTCAATCAAATTATACTCAGAATTATTCATGAATGCATGTACAATTATTTTTATGTGCCACAACTTCACTATTCATATGTATGTGTAGGACATAATATGCATGAACATGGAAATGCATTCCTATTTCCTCCGTAATCTCTCACATTTAAAATTTTAGCCTTAACATGAGTAATAGGATGTTACATAAAATTAATCTTATAATAAGGTTAAGGAAGACGATAAAGAATAAACAACAAGAAGGCAATAAGGAGGCAATGAAATGTTCTTTATCTTCAATTGCTAGACATTGACACTCGAAATTGAAATTGGCAAAATTAAATCTGATTGGGTTGAGATAGGTTAATTGAATTTTGCCTCCAAGTTCCTAAATTCATTTAGATGCATAGGAAATTGAGAGGATTCTATAGATTTGGCTTAGGTTTGAGTCATTACATGGCTTACTTAAGATGGATTACAATCGGAGAGGTGCTTTACTTGATAGTTTATACCCTACAGCCAATCACTTTGGTTGTAATTTAGTGACAAAATATTTAAAGGCATTATTTATCTTGTAAATGTATAGATGTATATGATAAAGTCCATGGGATAATTAAACATTGCAAATAAAATTATAATGAGATTATAATTATGAGATTCATTGCATTTATGTATTATCCCTAAATTGTTTCTAGTCATTATTCTATTAAAACTAGACATTAACAGAATGTAAAAAGAGAAGCACATATTATATTTTTCCTTATGAAGGAATTAGTCGATCTCATAGGCTAAAGAATGGAGATACGTAACCAAACATATAAGTGCTTATTAGAGAATAAGTTTATTGAACATACCTGATATGAGAAATCCATTTTGAACATTACTTGTATATCTATGGAATTCTCATTATGATGATTATATAAGTGAGAATTCTCATTATGATGATTGTATAAGTGATCCTTTGATTTGAGGTCACCAAAATTATCTTGTATAGGGATTGCTATATTTTGATGCTACTTATGAACTATTTAATCATAGGTCATTTAATCGATAGTCATTGGATATAGCATTCTATGGAGGTAGTTGTGTAAACAAGATAGGATTCATCACCCTAAAGTAATTAGGGAGATTATTCCATTGTTCTCAATTAGTAGTGATTCGAGAAATCCTTGGTCAATGTAGAATGATGTTTTGTAAATAGTTTACAAATGTTATTAATTGAATCAATAGTTAACGGCGGAGAACTAATATGATTGGACTCAAAATAGAGTAAACATTAATTCCATACTCTATGGCTAATTGGAAGATTGGTTGATGAAAGGATTGAATTATACAGGAAAATTATGTACAAAAAGGTTAGGTAAAACCATCTTGACATTCTTAATATTTGGATGGTCATGACGTGTTGCTAGATGCCAATCTTGATCTATAATTATAAATTGTTTAATTAGAGAATTAAAGATAAATTAAAAGCAGCTTTAATTTTTCTAATTCTCATTATGAATTAGAATTATAATTTGTAATCTTTGCCAACATATTTAGGAACCTAATGAGTCTCACATATAAAATGGGTTGAACAGGGCAAAGTTAATTTAATCATGTTGGACTTAATTGTAAAGTTTGAAAAACTTTATGATTAAATTTGAGATATTTCATGAATAAGGATCAATATGAGATATTAAATCTTATTTAGGAATAATTGGTATTTAATTAGAATTATTTGTAATTTTAATTAAAGTTTAATTGAAATTACAATTTAGTTTTAAATAAATTACTAAAATGTCCAAAGCTTGTTATAAAATACGCTTAAGCCCTATGAAGCTAGCACTTCTTGCTTAACCCTTTCTAAAAAAGTTACAGAGTTCTCTCAGTTTATTCTGTGTATAACATTAGAGGCTAAACATTTGTGTGGCTATGGTGGTTAAGATGGATCAGTTTTAGAAATGGTTCGAAGGATATGACAAGAACATGATCAAGTTTCGAAATACGGTATGAATTTAGATTTACGCTTTATTAAGAATATGTCTTAATCATTTTATAAAATTAAATTGCTTTTAGTTTTCAGGAAAATAATTTACAAAAAAGTTTTGTAATTATTCTGTTACGATCAGGATTGGATTCTGTCCCACTTTTCCAAGATCACTAATCAACGATAGCGCCATTTCCAATGATGAAAATCACATCAAAAAGGAAAAGTGTTGTAGCCTCATGTCCGAGGATATGGTTAACATGGTGAAATGGGAACAAAGTTATCGTCTTTATATGGCCATAGGTAGCACGGGGATTGTATTAATTCATGTTCGATTTTAAGGAACACGTCTTGCTTAAAAGTTTGAGTTGCAAAGGATGATGATAAGTACAAAGAGCAGAGGAAGAAGTAGGTTTGTAATGTAGGAACACTAAAAATACTAACAAAAATGTAAGGGAGTATTTTTTTTATAACACTCATGCAAAAGTTTAGGGTTCGTTTTCTATATAATATCTAATTTGAATGTCGGGACATGTCCAAATATAATCCAATATAACTTTGACATTCTTTTTATGTTACAGATTTACAATAACATCAAAAAATTTATAACGTCAGTACTCTTTATTCTTCATTTTCCTAACATTTATAGTTTTCATCACTAGGTATAACTAACAAAAGATAAATATAATGAAGAGAGAATTATTTTCTTTCATCTGTTGATTGTAAGTTTCATGTGCTCAAATCAACAAAATTGTGATTTTTTTGTTGAAGACAAAGTAAGAGATATATTTTTTCTTTTTCTTTAAAATGAATGAATTTATTACTTTTCAAAAGGATTACAAAGAAAAACTAAACATAGGTATATTAAACAATAAACTAGTATCTTTGGTAATTAAAATATTTTTCTCTAATGATGCAAAATTTTTTAGTCTCAGAATTTAATAATTTTTATACCAAATGAAAGCACTTGATGAGTAAAACAACTTTTATAATTATAAGAAACTCAAATTCTCAACAAATTTCAAAGATTTGAAGAAAAAATATTTAAAGGACCTGACCTCTATTTTCATCAATCGAAAATGATACAAATGGTGAATGGTGATGAGATTGTAAGGCTTTTGCTCCTAATGTTGAGGGAAGTCCAATGGTCGTGGTGATGGTCAACAACATTTATCAGAGTCAATGGATCAAAGATTTGAGTTTTTCTCTCAATTTTTATAATGATTACAATGTTGTTATGAGGTAAAATAGGTTGGCTATGATGGACTATAAGAGAGGAGCTGATTGGTATATATGATTTTCCAACTAGCGTTGCTAGTAATGAAGACACAAGGAAGAGGATAGTTTTGTAAATAGTGAAAAAGAAAAACGGAAAAAGTGAGGGTGGAATATATCTATATCAATATCCATATCTATATCTTTATCTATATCTATATCTATATCTATATTTATATCTATATCTATAACGGAGGATATTACAAAATTAGTGCACTCCAACATGAGGAGGAGTCTTTAGAAGGTAATAATACTTTGCTATGTTTATTAATGATGCTACACACAAGAATTAGGTCTTTATAATGAAATAAAAAAACTAAGTGTTATAGACATTTCAAAGATTTTCATGCCATGGTGGAAAGGGAGGTGGAGAGAAATCTAAGTGTCTTTGGATCAATAATGGAGGTGAGTATACCTCCAATAAGTTTGAAGATTACTTTGCAAAACATGGAATAATGCATGAGAAAATGGAACCTAGTACCCCCATAACACAATGGTGTTGTTGAGAGGATGAATAGAACTATTACGGAGAAGGTTCGATGTATAATCTGGATGTTGAAACTACCAAATCCCTTTTGAGGTGAGGCTGCCAAAATTGCAATATATGTTATTAATAGAACTCTTTTAGTCTCTTTGGGTTTGGACATTCTTGAAAGAGTGTGGAAAGGGAATAATCTAAATTGCTCGCATCTAAGAATGTTTAGATGCAAGGCCTTCAAGCATATGCCCAATGAGTATATATATGGTATATATATATAGTTTTGTAATATCCTCCAGGATATCATAAAAATATTGGACTCCAACATGTGTTGTACCATAGAGGAGGAGTCTTTAGAAGGTAATAAATACTTTGTTAAATTTTTTAATGAGGCTACACACAAGAATTAAGTCCTTATAATGAAAGAGAAAAACTATGTGTTATAGACATTTCAAAGATTTCATGCCATAGTGGAAAGGGAGGTAGAGAGAAATCTAAGGTGTCTCTGGATCGATAATAGAGGTGAGTATAACTCCAACAAGTTTGAAGATTACTATGCAAAACATGGACTAATATATGAGAAAATGGAACCTAGTACCCCATAACACAATGTTGTTGTTGAGAGGATGAATAGAACTATTACGGAGAAGGTTCGATGTATACTCTGGATGTTGAAACTACCAAAGTCATTTTGAGGTGAGCCTACCAAAACTACAATATATGTTATTAATATCTTTTAATATCTTTGGATCTGGACATTCTTGAAAGAGTGTGGAAAGGAAATGATCTAACTTGCTAGCATCTAAGGGTGTTTAGATGCAAGGCCTTCAAACACACATCAAATGAGTAGAGTCGAAGCTGAGATGGATGTAGATCTCATCAATGAAGATAAGATTAAATCTAATAGGTATTTCGACAATGAATATACAACTTTTGTTCTTACTTCTTATGATCAACTTACTAGTGAAGAAGGCAAATATAAGCTAGTACAAGATGTTAATGATTAGGGGCAAAATGATGGAGATGAGTCAAATAAGCCACATTTTATGGATGTGTAAAAGAAATCCATGAGTATCATAAGAAAGAGGATCAACCTATATAAGACTTGGAAGATGTACAACTTTAAAGGTTAACTAGATACCCTAATTCAAAATTTCTCCTAATATTGCTAAGGGGAAGTCAGAGAACTAAAAGACAAAGATTTTTGGATCAAGGAAAACTAAGAAGAGATGGATTCATACGAATAAAAACGATGCCAACATGTAAGCAGAGGTGGTTCCTAGGATTAAGCTTGAGCTTTTTGGTAAGATTGTTGGAATGACTTTCAAATGATTAGTGTCATCTAAAATAAGCTAGTGGGGAAGATTGCTGTAGTTCCATTCCCATTTTATGCTTGTTAGCTTGAAGAAAATAACTATATTTGGACTCTAAAAGTGATAGCTATTTTCAAGGATTAAAAGGAATGAAGTTATAAGTAAAAGTGTGTGGTATAAAATCTTATGCTTCAGAGATTTAAAGACAAGTTTGAAAGACAGAAATTGTATAAGGTAGAAATACATAATTATATATGAGTTTTAGAGTCCAAAGAATTTTGTTCAACTACAATTTTATTAGTATTTGATACCTAAGATTAGTTAGGATTAGCTTTGATATAAATATATCAATTTGTACTCAATCCTAATATGTGAGAATCTTAGTATTTACAAAGTTGAAAAAGTGAGAGAGCTTTATGTTAAAGTTTAATTAGAAAACTTTCTTAACTATAAATATACAAATTGTAACTTATACAATAAAAGGTGTTGTCCCACGAGGATTGTAGTAGTCACCCATCAATTCTTGTAAACTTTGTTTAAGGAAAACAACAAGATGAATAACTAATAATTAAACTAAAAAAAGAATGAATTACTAAATTAATAATGGAAATTGCAATAGCAAATTTGATTGATTAATCAATTATAAAAACTTGGAATTACTTCTTTGTTTACACTTTGCTTTCTTTATTTAATCATACTTGATCTTAGATATTTAATGATTACAATTACCCTCTCTTAAGATCTAGTCAAGTAATTCCAATAAAAATAGACAGACATTGAATTGTGATCTTTCAATTTATCAAAAATATTTCTAACTATGTAACTGGATTTAAAGCAATCATATGAATAACTAATAAACAATTAAGATCTCTCTTTAATTGCCTATTATTTGATGATTGTAGGTCTATTAGGGTTCTAGCTCTCACTGTGCAATATAACACAAGTGATTTAATCTAATCTCTCAATTAAAATTGAATATATAACAATAAACATCACAAATATATTTCATTAAATTAACAATGTAAAGTTCAACAAATAAATCAAAAGTAATTCCTAAAAAGGAATTTAGCAATCAATAGGTGTAAATTGATATAACAATTGAATCATCATTAATATTCAACAACAACAAGGAAATAAGAAAAGAGTAGAGGATTGAATTTAGATATCTTATCTTTTTGGCCTTGAGCTAAAAAATGTAGCCTTTCTTCTTGAGATTTTTTGCCCTTTTAATCTCCTTTTATTATGGTTTTTCAATTGTCAGGTGATGTTTTTTCTTTGCGTTACACACTTCTTAATCCTTCTAGGTTTTTTTTTTCACTTATGTTGGTTTCCTAAATTGCCCTGAATCATCAAAAAATAAAAAAAATCTCACTACTTGCTCCTAAACATTGCCTATGCTCAATCATGCTAGAGACTTTCCTATTTGTTGCTTCTTCATTCACATTCATGCCAAACATTATTCTTTAGTTTTTTTTCACCTTCTCTTCACTTTTTTCTATTCCCACTTATTACTAAACACGTCAAACAAGCCTTGAAATATACGATTAGGATCAAATTATTGTCTTAAACAAAAATCAATCAAAAAAATGCATAAATACACTGACAAGAACATAAATTTAAGTCCTAAAGATATGATTATTATCTAAAAAAACACTATAAACACACTTAATACCTAAAAAACACATTATAATTTGCACCTTTCACTTTAGAGAGTTTAAAAGAGACGTTATGCTCTACTTGTCTTGTAAGGGAGTGATTAACTTGAAATCTTTGTCCCTTGTATTTTGTTATTTTGAGATTTAGGGGGTACTTGGTTTATAGGTTTGAGAAAGGGTCAATGAGTAAAGAACGAAAAGTAAGCTGTTGGTTGCTGATTCTCATTATAGAGGTAACAGTTTGATATCTCATTTTTTGAGAAATCCTCCATATCTTCCATTTAGTATAGGAATGAAACTCATTCCTTAGTAGTGGCTTTTTTTTTAAATATTCTTAATACTAATTAATTGAATAATTAATTAATATATAATTAATTACAATACAATTAATTAAAATAATATAATTACATTACATTACATTATAATTGATTAAAATATAATTCATTCATTAATTAAAATATTGTAATTAATTAATTAATTAAAAATATATTTAATTAATTATATTATAATTATAATTAATTAAAATATTGTAATTAATTAATTAAAATATAATAAATTAAAACATAATAATTTTTTTAAAATATTTTTTACAAATTAACCACTATTAATAGTAATGGTAATAATTTGTTACTCTTAACCAAATATCATAATTACAATGATAATATTTATTATCATTTCTTACCATGTCTATTTTTATTTGTTATTACCGTTCTCTTATGCAAACCATCCACGCCCTTAGTAAATTTATCATGAGTTTGTCTTGAGATTTTTAACTCTACACTTTCTTGTTAACTCTTGTGTTCAATTTAGGTTTTTATCATCATTTTTTCTAGATTAGTTTATTATTAGTTAACTAATCTCGGAAATCTTACGAACGTTATTGCTTAAAGTCGTCAACACTACTATTGTTTATAAATATCAATGTCAATGTTTTGAACATAATTCGAAGAGTAGTAATGGGGAAAAGAAAAACCCGCAAATTCATCGGGAAATAGCAATGACTCTGAACACTAGAGGATGAACGTGTCCTGTGCTTAGCTTCTTCAAAGAAGCCATTTAAGAAAGGATTTGGAAATTAAGTTTCTACTCCCCTTTGCCACGTTGGCTGCATTTAAGGAGAGAGGACGCGGCATTTCGCCGCAGCCCACCCGCTTTCTCACGCCTCCGCGTAGCTGTCAACTGACAATTGACCTCTTAACAAGGCATCTCCTTTATTTGAATCCCAAGAAAGTGACGTCATCATGCTTTCTCGTGTCCACTTTTAACTTACACCGCTGCTGCTCATATGTTGCCAGGCTACGCCGGCGACGATTTCACGATACCAATAGTTACATCAGAAAAAATGTCTCTCTTCTTCTCGTCTTCTATTTTTCCCCCCTATTGCTGCCATTATTGTCCATTGGAGCTTAGAATTGAGTTAACTAGTCCATATTATAAAAGGTTATTCTTTGAAATACATTTAGAATGAGCACATACTTGTATTATATTCTACATAAACCATATCAATAAGGAGCACCAATTCAGTGGGTCTGATCCAGGATATGTTGCTTCTTGTATGTCCCTCCTCATCCTTCTTAGTCTTACTCTGTTTCATGAACAGTTGTTGCGGTGGTTGTCGCAGTCAGAGTCAGATCCTGGTTAACCGAGTTCTCTTTGATTGTCTCCCCATTAGCGGACTTGTCTCTCTGTTGGTCCTCAAACTTGGCATTTTTGTCAGCGAAAGAAGAAGCTTTACTCCACAAAGGAGTGGCTAAAAACGTCGGCTTTTGGTTCCCAGCCATTATAACCAAAATCTTCTCCTCACAAAACTTTTCTGGTTCAACTTCCTTGCTCTGATCACCGTTTTCGAGATCTCCACCACCTTGACTATTGTCTAAGCGACCAGAGAGCCTCGAATAAGAGCAAGCTAAGATCAATAACGCGAACCCGATTAAACCCAGCGTCGCAGCCAAGCCCCCGAAGAGGTAAGGAAGTGGAGAGCGCCATGTAGATTGTGCTTGGGCCATGGCTGAGGGTGATTGTGATATCTCTTCCATGGTCGTGGCGGTGTTGGTGCCAAAGGCGATCGTTGTTCTCATCTTCTTTAGTTAATACCGACAAATGGAGAACAAGGAGAAAGAGAGAGTGAGAAGTTTCAATGAAAAGGCCAGTGCAGGAGCGGAGACACGCGGAAGCTATTTATAGGCGAAGAAAGAGCTTGAATATACTAAATACAGAAAGAAAAGGGTCAGTCTTTCTTTAACTTGGGGATCACTGCCAAGTCTTTTCTTTAACTTGGGGATCACGGACTTGGCCCTGTTTGGCTTTCCTTTCTATTTTATATTTTCATTCGCTTGCTAGTTAATATTGTGCTGACAGTATTAGTATGGACCGTAACAGCTCAGTTCTCACCATTATAACACTGGCGTTTTGTGTCAGTGATGTTTGGTATTTAACATTTTGCATTTACTAATAAAATAAATTAATAATTAAATATCAGATTGGATTAATTTGTATTTACTTTTTGTAAAATGTTCTAATTTATAATTAATAAAAATAAAGATGACAATAGCCGTAACTAACTATATCTGTACTAGGACAGGGACCAGAGCCCATTTGTGTGAGATATAAAAACTAGTTAGGAAAGGATCATGAGTTCCTATCTATTATGGTTAGCAATCTCAATCGCCTCGCTGATAATATACAACATTGAAATCAACAGACCTTTTGTTTTTCTAATTTTCTGGCATATGTGTTTTCATTATTGAAATCACCATTAAGTAAAATAAGTTACAAGTTCAATTTTAAAGTAAATTTATTAGATATTGCTGCCGCTCTACAGAAGTGATCATTTAAACTTCAAAAAAGAAAAAGGTTGTAATTGATGGTTAGCTCTCCAACTGAAACTCCACTTGCGTTGACAGGACAACTAGGATTGTATTGAAATATGAAATTATAACTAGAAATCAATATGATGCTAAAGTGTACCTCATCCATTTCAATTTCCTCCAACAAATTATACAGCTTAGATCTTACCATGCGTCGTACAGTTATATGCTTTTGGAGGAGTATCTCTTTTCCCAATTTATGAAACGATCAAATTCTATTCGATGCCTAAACTGACATAAAAAGGTTTTTACTCTAACCTGCCTAGAATGCTTGTCGGACGAATTAGTTTTCTGGATGTATGTTGCTGTTCATACTATGACCCTTTCTTTGATATGATTTGTCATCTTGATGTAGATAAAAATAATGTGTATATATATTTATATATATACTATTTATTTGGAGATGAGGGCTAAGCCAAGGAAGTATATATATATATATATATACTATTTATTTGGAGATGAGGGCTAAGCCAAGGAAGTGTGTCCAAGCTCAAACTGATTGTATAAACACATACCCACACACGTATATATATATATATATGGACACAATTCCTTGGCTTAGTCCTCATCTCCAAATAGTTAGTTCGTACGTAACATCTTCCCTTAAAATTACTAATTATATTCCTCTTATATCATTAGTTTATACCCTATAAATAATTAGCTAATTGAAATTTTGTGACCTAATTATTTAAAGATATTTTTATATGCATATTTATATGATTAGCTGGTATAAAATATAAAGTTCATATGATAATTGTATAGTGCAAATAAAAGTATGATGAGATAATAATTAAGAGAATCATATTACGTTTATAATTCTTAAATTGTTCTTAGTTATTGTTCTATTAAGATTAAACATTAACAGACCGAAAGATTAGTACATGTTATATTTTTCCTTACGAAGTAAGTGGTCAATCTCATAGGTTAAATTATAATTTATTTAAACAAACGGGCAAGTGGTTATTAAAGAACAAAATCACATAATTAACCTGACATAAGAAATTTATTTGAAACATTACTTATATGTCTATGAAAATTCTCATTGTGATCTTTTAACTTAAGACCCTTAAAGTATCTATATAAGAATTGAAATATTTTGATATTACTCACGATCTACCCTTATTAAAAATAGATCAATTAGTAGTCATTAAATATAATATAAACTATATGAAAGTAGTTGAGTGATTGCTATAGAATTCAACTTCATAAAGTGATTAAGGATAATGTTCCGTTGTTCTTAATTAGTAATCCTTTGCCAAATGAAATGACACTCCAAAAATAGTTTTATATATTATTAATAGAATCAATTACTAATTGTGGAGAGTTAATATGCTAATAGATATTAATTCTATGCTCTACATAATTGAAACATTGTATGATGAAATGATTGAATTATCTAAAAAAAATTATGCACAAAAAGTTAGTCATAATAGTAAATGCTTAATTGTTTATATTTTTTACATTTATATTTAGTGCGTTTTTCTTGTTTATTGGAGTATATTGATTGTTTCTAGTACTTAATTTTTTCATATTTCATATCTCAGGTCATAATTAACTTATTTATAGTAAAAGGAACAAATTGGAATAAGTTTAGTGTGATTTGGAGATATTTTTACCAAGTTATGAAGCTACAGAAAAAGTTCATGGGCGCTGACACCCCCATGTTGATGCCTGTGTACATTAACAAAGCCATGTTTCATAAAGATTAAAAGAGATTTCATCATGATTTTTTTAGTCTTCTATTTTTATTTTAGTTTTTGATGCTATGTTTAATATGATTAGTGACTAAACCTTTTATGGAACTTGGATTGGATGAACCTCGAGATGGACCTTGTAATGATTTTATTTTAGTTTGATTTATTCTTTAGTTTTATTAAGATTTAATTATGAGTTCATATTTATTCTTGGATTAATATTGATAATATGTTGATTCATGGGTTATTCATACAATTGATATTAATAAATCCTTTGTTTGAATGTATCTAGTATAATTTAAAGGAGTTACATGCAAACCTAAAAGATCTGTCGACATAAATCTTCCATATTAGGGTCAAATTTAATAGCAAAATTCATAAATCAAATTGATGCAATTCTAAAAGTTTTAATTAAAAAAAGATTTCAATTAATTAACCTTGAATTAGTTGTTAATAATCTAAATAAAGATATTAACATAATTGAAGAATTTTATGATCTAATAAACTTTACATTAAATCGATGTGTGAAGTCATAATTGCATGAGAAATTCTAGGGGGGATTTGAATTCTAGGTATCAAAGTTTCCATTAATTGATTCTTATTTCAATATCTATTCTAGTTAATTAACTATGTTTATTTATTTTAGTTTATTGTTTTTTAAATTTGATCAATCACCATCTCCATAATTTGTCAGACTAGATATAGAAAGATAGTAAGTGCTAGTTAATTCTAGTCCTTAGGGATCAACCATACTCATTTATGCTAGTTATAGTTACATTGTATGTTTATAGTAAAATGCATAATTGAATCAAAATTTTGGCACTATTACCAATGACTATAATATTAGGAAAACCTTATTTTTATTAGTCTTCATTATTTTCTAGGCAGTTGTGCTTCATTTCTTTTTAGGTTTATTTATCATCCTTAAAGTTCTCTTTCTTAATATTCTACTTATAACTTAATTTTAGGATTTGGGTACTCATTGTTATAGATACCAAACATAATGGAAGGATAAAAAGTGTTGAGTCAAAATGACTTTACATATATATGATTTTGATGGATAACAAAGAAAAGTTAGAAAAACAGACGCAGATGCAGAAGTTAAAAAAAGCAGACGCAGACGCAGAAGTTATAAAAGCAGACGCAGACGCAGAAGTAGAAAAACAGATGCAGAATAAAAAGCAGAAGCAGAATGAGAAGCAGACGCAGAATGAAAAGCAGATGCAGAATGAAAAGCAGACGCAGAATGAACAGCAGACGCAGAATGAAAAGCAGACGCAGAATGAAAAGCAGACGAAGAAAGAAAAGCAGATGCAAGAGTCAGTTCGAGTTAGTTACAAAACTCAACTGATTAACCGTTTCTTTCAAGAATCAAGAAACAAGATTCAAG
>JANIJH010000225.1:38097235-38115029 GCA_024520975.1 Erythroxylum areolatum
TTGATCCGATTTGATTTCGCTTTGTATGCCTTTCGCCTTATGTTTCGTTTCTTTGCTTTGATTCGATTCATATTCGTTCGTATCCGTATTCGATTTCGATTTGCTTCCGCTTTCATTTTACGTTTTGCTTTGTTCTCCGCTTCTTCCGTTTCCACTTTTCCGGTTAGGATCCGGTCTCAGATCGAGTCCCAACACTTATGCCAACATGCCATAATAAAATGGCATTACGGAGAGGAAGAATAGGCACTTTGTTGAAATTTAGCATAGTATGTCACACGAAGAAGGTACAAGGAAAGTTTTGGGCATAAGCAATAGGGACGACAATGTTTGTGATTAATAGACTTCCTCAATAAAGTTAAATTTTCTTTCACCTTTTAAAAAGCTGTGTAATGTGAAAGTTAACGTTAACTACTTTTAGGTATTTGGATGTGTTTGCTATTTCTTTATTCTAGATCATTTGCATAGCAAGCTTGACAAGAAAGTTGTTAGATGTATCTTTGTGGGTTATAATAGTCAAAGAAAAGGGTGGAAATGCTGTGACCCTACATCTTGAAGGTGTTATACATTATGACATGTTGTATTTGATCAAGCATCTTCATAGTGGTCTTCAGAAAAGTAGATATTACCATAGGCAACTGATTTGAAAAATGAGTTGTAAAGTGCTCATTTTCAATTAAGTGAAGATGGTGATGTCAAACAAAGAGTAATTCAAAATTCTTGGCAAACCAGTGTTTACCAACAATTGTGTGAAGAAGGTGGGAAAAGTTAAGTATAAGTACCCAACCCTCAATCTCAGCTTATAAGATCAGCATGAATTCAAAGGCCAAATCCAAAATATGCCAATGTAGCAACAGTTGAAGATGAAATTGCAAAAGAACCAGAAACCTTTGAAGAAGCAACTTCGAATATATTGTGGACTAAAGCAATGGAAGAAGAAATTGATTTATTAGAAAAAATAAAACTTGGGAGCTAGAGCCAAAGCCAAAAGATGTAAAGCCTATTTCATGCAAATGGGTCTACAAAATAAAATGTCACACAAATGGATCAATTGAGAGGCATAAAGCACACCCGATAGCTCGAGGGTTCACACAAGAATATTGGACTATGATAAAACATTTAGTCCAATGGCAAAGCTTACGACGATATGTTTTTTGCTTGCACTTGTAGCTAGCAAATATTGGAATTTATGGAAAAATGGATGTTAAGAATGCATTTTTACCTAGGGAGGTGGATTAGAAGATTTACATAGTTCAACTAATTGGGTTTCAGAACCAAGAACACCCTAAATATGTTTGTAAGCTACGTAAGGCACTTTAAGGATTAAAGCAATCATCAAGGGCTTGGTATGATAAGATTGCTAAATTTTTAACTAAAAGTGGTTATCTTGTTACACATGTAGATTCAAGTCTATTTGTAAAAATCAATAGTGGAAGGCTGGCTATTATGTTGGTCTATGTTGATGATTTAGTCATAACTAGTGATAATGAAGAAGAAATTTTTCAAAGGAGAATTTATCAGTTTGTTTTCATATAAAAGAACTTGGACAACTTAAGCATTTTCTTGCTCTAGAGATTGATCATATTAAAGGAGGATGAATTCTTCTTCATCGGAAAATGTATTCCAAAATTTTGTTAAAGAAGTTTAGAATGATGCAATGTAAGCCAATCGTAACACCAATAGAACCAAATGTAAAGATGTGTCTGCATGAAGGGAAAGAATTGGAATATGCAATGATGTATCGATAATTGGTAGGTAGTTTGATCTAATTGACTTTAAATAGATCAGATCTTTCCTTTGTAATTGGTGTTATGAGCCATTACATGCAAAATCCCAAGAAGTCTCATATGAAAACTATTTTCGAAGAATGTTGAGATATGTAAAAGGTACAATTGATTATGATCTTCCGAGGCAAAAAGGGTCTTACTTGAGTCCAAAAAAAACTCGATCTCTCTAAAAGACTCTTCTCTTCCTTCTCTCTAAACGATTTACCTCCTTACCCTCCAGCTTCCCTTATTTGGTAATAATTTTTTCCCAGCCTCTAGTTGTTAGTTGGTAGTGCTGATAGCTTCAATTTTTAGGTGGGGTTTCATCCTATCTGACCGGCCTTCAACCGGTGTGCTTAGTTTCCTTGAAGAAAGGGGAGTTGTCCATCACACTGGAGGATTTCCCAACCCTCACAAGAGAGTCTCTTCTTTCCAAATCCCAAGCCCCTTTGAAGCAAAGTTATGTGTATGTTGTCCCAACTAGTGGCAATAACATCGAGCACCCTACTGATGGTACTTAGAATCATAAGCTATTTTCTTACCAAAAAAAGGAGTTATGAAATACTTCATAAATGTGATGAAAGACAATAGCATATTTCATAAATGTGATGAAAGACAATAGCATATATCCCCGATTGGAGCTTCTTCAAGCTGGAGCAAAGGTATGGTCTACTGCCTTAATTGGTTTCTTTTGGAATAAAAGGCCAATGTCTCCAATTATAAACGTTTGGGCTACGTCTTGATGGTCCTCTAAAGGATTAAAAAAGGTTCTTTTTTTCTACAAAGGAAATAAAACAAAATTACAATCTAAGCCTAACTAACACAGTGTCTGCAGTACACAAATCTATGCTGGTCACAGAACATGTGGGCCCGAACTGACGTCGGAGGTTCCAGGAGAAAATGAAGACCCAGAGATGGAACTTTATTTTTCAAATTTTCTATTGAGAACCAACTGAGTGAGATTTTAGAAAATGGTCCCTGGCATATTGGAGACCAACCAATATTCTTACAGAAATGACAATATAGAATGGAGATGGATTGTAGTAAGATTGAGACCTTCCCACTATAGATAAACTTTCACAATGTTCCTCTAGAACTTTGGACATTATAGGGCTTGAGTTATATAGCTAGTTCACTTGGAAAACCTTTATATATGGACACTCAGACAGCCTGCACAGACAAACTCGACTATGCTAAAATTTGTATTGAAGTTATGGAAACTACTCCATTTCTTGAAACTTTATATGCTTTTTGTTATGGAGAGAGTGGAGGGTTGGAGAAAAAAATTATTACTCTGTCGTACCCCTAAAAGCCTATTAACTCTACCAAAATTTGGAAGCCTACGGGGAAGACTTTTCAATTAGGTACATAACAAGAGCTCTTTGGAATGGAGTTTTCTATCCCTGCTCATGAAGAAAGTAATATCGTAGATGACACCTTGCCATTTGAGGATAAAGAGGGAGCTCTAAGTATACCTCAGAACATTCAGATAGTTGATGAAAAGTTAATTCTAGAGAAAGTTCCTTAGAATACTCAGACCGTAGATGACAAGTTAATCCTAGAGAAAGTCCCCGTACTGATACAAGAGGAAACTTCATCTAATTCTGGGACTAATGTAATGCACTCGAAAGCATCTTTAAATTAAAAAATTGATGGCAGTCGAGGCTCCAGAATACTTGATGATTTTATGCATGATACTACTTTTGGTGAACATAGTAACACTCTTACAGTTGAGTCGATTCAACAGATTGATCATTAATAAGAGCAAAAAGAGTTCCAAATATTAAATACTAAGCCTTGGAGGTGTACAACAAGGAGGAAAAGGAAAATATTGATTTTGACCTCATTCTTATCTATGCTTCCAACTTCATTTTTTAGCGAGAAAATCTTTTGCTAGATTTATTTAGATTACAGTCTTCTTCACAGAGTGCTTGGCTAGTTAGAGGTGATTTTAATTGTTCCTTAAACTTTACTGAAATGGATGAGGGAAAATTTTCCATAGGTGATACCAAAAAGCTTAATTGCCTTTTTAATAACACAGACCTGATGGACCTCGCCTCTTCTGCTAGGTTCACATGGAAAAAATAAACAATTTTTATAAACAAATTGGTCAATCCCAACTGGGCTATGACATTCCCACATTCTCATGTATATTTTGGCAAAAATCTCCTCTCTGACCACTGTTTATGCTTATCCAAGGTATTGCTCAAACTCACAAAGTTTAGAGCTCCATTTTGATATTTTAATGGTATATCATAGATGAGGGGCTTCATGGATTTAGTCTCCTCCTGTTGGCTTCCAGAATTCTATAGTTATAAAGCATAACAGTTAACGCAAAAATTGAAAAAAGTTAAAGATGCACTTGAGCTCTTGCCCATACAAACCTCTCCTTAGCTTACTGACCTCAAACAACGTCTCAAGACTGCTCAAGAAAGTTATTATCTTGATCCAAATGATGTAAACTTACAAGTGGTGGAAACTAACTATCAAAAGGAGTATCAGCAAGTACTTAACCTACAAACTCCATTATTAAATAGAACGCATGTGTCAACTGGTTAGAGATAGGGATACAAACTCTACATTTTTTCATTTGTCCCTCCTATCTAGAAGAAACTGTAATCAAATTGCGCAACTACAAGATGATGATGGTAGCACTTATGCAAATCATGTGGAGCTTACAGCCTTGGCAAAATAAATTTCAATCAATTGATGGGGCCAACACACATTGAGGAGCATTTTTACAACATGAAGCAATTACTAGCTAGTTCGCTGGATCAGGATACTTAGTCACTGTTAATATCTCCTATCACTGAGTAGGAAATAAAAAAGAAAATTTTCAATATGCACCTTACCAAAGCTCCAGGACCCAATGTTTTAAAAACTGGACCGGTGACTGAACCGGAGAAGCAACTGATTCAAGGGTTAATGGTTCAACCAAAATTTAACTGTGATTGAACCGATGACTAATAAATATATAAATTTTTATTTTATATATTATATATAAAAGATAATTTTTAAATATACTATTTAATTATTTATCTAATTGTAAACTTAACTTAAACCTTCAAACTTCAAAATATACAAGTTTTTCTTAAGTTCACCAACATAACACAAAATAAGATAATAAAGCTCACTAGTCATATTTCATCAAAAAGATTAAAAAAAGATCCTAATCATAATATTCATTCAAGTTGAAATAATCAAAATCAAGGCATTTTAAATGGACCGACTGGTCCTTTCTTTCACCTGTTCAGCGATTTTTACCGGTCCAACTGCAAAATGAACGGGCCAATCACTCACAAAAAATACGGACTAAACCAGACTGTTTCATACTCCGAGTCACCGGTTCTTTGATCCGACTGACCGGTTCGGTCCGGTTTTCAAAACACTGTCAGGACCATACGGGTTCTCTGATGGTTTTTTCCAATAAACTTGGGAGATTACTGGAAAGTTATTTACGGAGGCAGTCCTAGAATTTTTATCATCCTTAAAGATGCTTCAAGAAGTGAACCATACTTATATATGTCTAGTGCCTAAAAAGTCTCAACCCATGCATATTTTTTATTTTTGTTGGATTTAATACTGCAATACACTTTATAAAGTTATCACTAAGGTGCTTGATGATAGATTAAAAAGGGCGCTAAATGAAGTTATTCACATATCTCAAAGTACGTTCATTCTGGAGCAAAACATCGAAGACAATATTTTCCTCCTACAAGAGCTGATTAGAGAGAATTCTTCGAAGAAGAATTAACAACTGTATACTAAAGATCGACTTCTTTAAAGCCTTTGACACTCTCATTTGGAACTTTCTTCAAACTCGTCTAAAAGCCTTAGGACTACTAGATTTATTTGTCAAATGGATTATGACTTGTATATCTACTACATCTCTGAGTGTCCTTATCAACGACACACCCTTTATCCCCTTTAAAAATGCAAGAGGCAATAGGCACAGGGATCCCTTATCCCCTACCTCTTTACAACTTCTATAGAAGGCTTGTCCCGATTATTGAACAAACTTCTGGCTTCTAATGGCAGCTTCACTTTCCATCACTGATGTGGTGAAAGCTGACTTACTCGCGTATTATTTATTGATGACTTGGTGCTTCTTAGTGCAGTTGAAGTCAGGTATGTGAACTTGTTGCTTCAGACATTGGAAATGTTTTCTAACTGGATTGGATTGAGAATCAAATTTAAGAAAAGTCACTTATATATGTTTTTGGATATGAGTAATAAGGAAGAACTCAGTAGTATGATTAGCATGAGTATCCACCCACCTTGTTTCAAATACCTTGGAGTTCCTATTACCTTTGCAAAACTGAAATTCTCTTATTGCATTCCCCTTCTCAAAAAGCTCAACAGTAGGATTAATGCTTGGCAACATTGTCATCTCTCACATGTAGCTAGGCTGACCTTAATATTATGTGTATTAAACAGCATTCATCTACATTGGTCTGGCCACTTAATCTTGCCTAAGAGAGTTACGAAGGAGATTAACAAGATTTTGAAAGTGTTTCTTTAGTCGGGTAAAGCTGAGAATGTCAAGAAGGCTAAGGTCAAATGGATTAAAGTCACAATACCTACGACTCTTGGAGGTCTGGGAATTATATCGGTTTCAACCATGCAAAAAAGTGATGTTATGCAAACAAATATGGCAATTATTTATAAACAAAGGGGCATTATGAATTAAATGGTTGCATGAAACTCGTCTTCAGAACATAAGTTTCTAGAATATTTTACCCTCCTCATAACATTCTTGGATATTCACCCAACTTCTGAAAATTAGAAGTTTCATTTATCCTTTTATCAAGCACATTATTAGGGATGGGGAAGACACCATGTTGTGGCCTGATAATTGGACTAGCATTAGTCCACTGATCCTTCAAAAAAACTTTGACATTTAAGACACCATCTCCCAAACTCCTCTAAAGCATCAACTATTAGTTCTAATGGCATATAGTCCTGTAATCTTATAGGCTTCCAACCTTTAGTTAGTCACCTTCCAGTCCTCACTGAGATAAACCGAGAAGATAAGGTCATCTGGACAACGACTACTATGGGTTACTTCTCGAATGCATCTTGTCATTCTCTCTTTAACAATATCTCTCCTGAAGTATCATGGCATTCACTCCTCTAGAAAAACTCCCTTAATCCAAAGGCTTTTATTATTTCATAGTTGTTTATAAAAAAATAGACTACCAATTAAGAAACAATGATATAGACAACCTGACTCTTTGTGTGAGCTGGGGGTGTACTCGGCAACTGTTGAACTTATCAATTCCAACTCGGGATTAGGAGTCCACTTTGAGCAACATTATTGCTCTCACTAAGGAAGGCAAATCGAATGTTATCCTTATTAAAACAGCATTTATAACTACCATCTATTCCTTGTGGAAAGAAAGAACCGAAGACTTTAACTGGAATTAGAGAAGATAAATATAGAGTAGCAGATAAGAGCATAAATTGAATTAGAACAACGCTCATTTCCAAAACCATAGAGCACACTCTCACGCTGAAATTAAAAGCAAATGGCATTTATGAGCTCCCTTGAGTTTTTCTGTTTTTACACTCTCCTCACTTCTTTTGTAAACTGCGTTAGAAGCTAACTGATAGGTTTCTAATTGTAAACATTGTAATAGTTTTTACTATTGTTAATACCAATTTTATTCAATTTTCAAAAAAGAAAAGATTGCAAGTTGTATGGTTATTGTGATGCTGACTACACAGGAGATCAAGATACTAGTCATTTAACTACTGGTAATGCGTTTAAGTTGCAAGAAGGAGCAATTTCTTAGTGTAGCTTGATATTTGTGTATTAGTGTGTGTTTTTCTAAGTATTTGGCATGTGGTTCTTGCATAATAGGTTATTATTATAGTGTTTTAAGACTTATTTTATATGTTTTTGTTTACTTTAATCTTCATGGTTGTTCTTTTATATTTGATGTTGGTTTAGGGTAAGAATTGATGATTTTGGTGTAGGAATTGAGGGTGGCCACCTTTATGATTGAGTTAGGGACCAAAAGAGGAGAAGAGAAGTGGAGGAGCTTTAGAATAAGAACTAATGATCGTAGGAATAGGCTTGTTTCCCACGACCTTGAGAAATCTCTTTGGAATGTTTCTGCCATATTAGCCCACGATCGTGAAAAGCACAGAGATAATTCCCACGATCGTGAGAATTGGAGGTAGAATGAACACGTGGGTTTCACTTGTTTTCAGGGTTTTACGACTTGTTTTGTGATATAAGGGCATAAATCCCTAGGGCCGAAAAAGGGTTATGGGAAACTTGCCTCCTTGAGCTAAAAGACATTGAGAGCCTAGAGAGAAATAGAGAATCAAGATTTTCATTCCTAATTGGGCAAAGAGCACACCAATTCCAGATTTTCCAAATTTGGGCAAAGAAGAGGAGGAGTTTGCTTCATTTAGTTCTTATTTCATTTTTCTCTTCTATCATCTTTATTATGGATTGTTTGGTTGTTGGGGATGTTAATGATATTATGAGGGGAAAAAATATTTTTTAGGGCTTGTTTGTTTGAACTATTTGTGAACCTTCAGTTGTTGATTTAATAATATAAATGTTTATGTTATTTGTTGAGCTTAAACCTTGCAACAATTGAGAGAGTGAGCTTGGTAATTTGTGTTAAATGTGCAACAAGAGTTGACATTTAATAGACCTATAGATAACAAGTTATTGATTTATTAGGAAGATATTTCAATAGATTGATATAATGTCTATAAGATAGCTTCATATCTAGTTAAATGTTTAGGAAAGGCTTTGTATATCGAGAGATCCCAAATTTAATCCTAATTTATTTAACTAGTGACATTTAGTTGCACCTTAAAAAAAGGTAGCTAAAATTTTAGGAAATCTTGAGCCAAGCATAAATTGAATCAATTAACCAGAAAGAAGCAAATAAGGATAATGACAAGTCTTATTTTTAATCTTGATTTTTCTCCAAATTTTAGTTTACAATTTTAGCTTTGTTGCATTGTTTCCCTTTACCTTTAGTTTGTCTTTGTTTTACTTATCTATTTAAATTTTTTTGAATTAGTTTCTTAAACAAAGAGCAACCTGAATTAAGTATTACCTAAGCACAATCCTTATAGGATCGATATCTGATTTTTACTACAAGTTACGACTCGCGTACTTGTAGTTTTGAGCGTAAAATTAGTAGTTTGTTTTGCAATCAACAAGTTTTTGGCACCTTTGTCAGGGATTGATTGTTTAGCAATTTGTTTAGTTTGGGTTACTTTGATTTTAAGAGTTTTTTTTAATACTTTTCCCTGTGTAATGAACACAAGAAGCATGCAAAGGTCTACTGAATTTAGTGACAAAGAGTTATCAGATATAATAAGGCATCAACAAGAGTTGAGAAGACCGAAGTGCCAAGACAATATACAAAGAAATATGGCAGAAGAAGGAGAGCAAGTAGGAGCTGAGAGGACATTGATGGGCTTTATGACACTAGGTTTCAATCCTTAATAAGTTGCAAGGCCAGTGATTTAAGCTAATAATTTTGAGATCAAGTCAGCACTCCTTAATATACTTCAAAGTAGTGTGGAATTTTATGGGCTGTCTAATGAAGATCCCAACATCCATCTTGCAAATTTTTTGAAGATCTACAATACCTTCAGGTTTAATAGGATGTATGACAATATCATAAGGTTGCGATTGTTTTCTTTCACTTTGAGAGATCGGGCAAAGACATTGTATAACTCATTTAGTTCAAGGCAGATCACTACTTGGGAATAGCTAGCCTAAACATTCCTTGCTAAATACTTCCCCTTGACAAAGACAACCAGAATCATAAAGGAAATCATAAATTTTCAACAAAGTGATGGGGAGTCTTTATATGAAGCATGAGAGAGGTTTAAAGAATTATACAGAAGCTGCCCGCACCACAACCTTCTAAGGGAGTTCGTTTTGCAAACATTCTATAATGATGTAAACCAGAGCATAAGAAGAACCATTGATGCAGTTGCTAGAGGATCTATCGATGCAGCTCATGATCTTTTGGAAGATTTGACGAGCAATAGTTGTATGTGGTCAAGTGAGAGGTGTAAACAAGGGAAAAAGGATAAAAAAGGTATGATCCGAATTGACTCCATTACATCTTTATAGGCACAGATCGTAACTCTCACCAAGCAGTCGAGCAACATACGAGAAGCATCTTCATCTATAGCCAAAGCTATGCAATCATAGTATGAGTTATATGGGCAAGACAACCATTACATAGCAAAATGTTTCTTGTTGGAAGCTAGTATCTCAAAACAGGTAAATTACTTGGGCCAACCACAGCGAGGTAACAATATGTACTGTAATACTTATAATCTATGGTGGAAAAACTACCCAAATTTCTTTTAGAGTACTAACAATGTAGGTGGCCATGTAAGACCACAAGGACCTCCTAGATTTCAGCAAGACCAATATGAATCTTTGGAGACCAAAATGGACAAGTTAATGGATATCTTGGGGTCCAAACTAGCAAATCAATAAGAGAACCAAAAGAGAATGTTTTCAAGTCAAGAGGAAAGTAAAAAGAGGATGTAGGCAAAGTTTGATCAGATTGCGAACAACCACGCCTCATCTATCCATAACATGGAGATACAGGTAGGTTAACTTGCTAATGTGTTGTCTTCTAGAAGTGCAGGTAGCCTACCAAGCAATACTAAGGCCAACCCAAGGGAATAACTCAAGGCTATTACACTTCAAAGTGGTAAGCAGATGGAGGAACCAAGTATGCAAAAGGATAGCTAAGAAAAGGGGAAAGGCAAGGAGATAAAAGAAGAGAAAGAAGAAGAGAGGCCTTATGTATCACCACCACCCTACAAACCTAAACTTCCATATCCATAAAGGGTGAGACAACATCAGGTAGACACTCAGTTTTTCAAGTTTTTGAAGAAACTAAAGAAGCTTCAGATTAACTTGTCATTAGTGGAAGCCTTGGAGTGCATGCCCAAGTATGCGAAGTTTCTTAAGTATATACTAACACATAAATGCACTTGGGAGAACAATCAGACGGTAAGCTTGATAGAGAATTGTAGTTTGATTATCTCAAGCACGATGGCTTCAAAACTACAAGATCCAAGGAGTTTTACTATTCCATGTGTTGTTGGTGACTTTGAATTTTCCAAATTCTTATTTGATTTAGGTGCAAGTGTTAACTTGATGCCTTTGTCTATTTTTAGGAAATCGGGACTAGGAGAGGTCAAGTCAATATCCATGCTAATTCAACTTGCGGATCAATCCATCAAGAGACCGTTTGGAGTTGTAGAAGATGTGTTGGTAAAAGTGGATAAATTTATCATTTTATTTTGTTGTGTTAGATTTTGAAGCTAATAAAAACTATCCATTGATTTTAGGTAGGCCCTTTATGAATACTGGTAGGGCATTAGTTGATGTGTTTGAAGGAAAACTGATTTTAAGAATTAGTGATGAGCAAGTTGAATTTAACATATCTAAATCTTTGAGGAAGTCAATGAATTGTACTGCATGTATGAAGATTGATGTTATAGATGAGTGTGTGAAGGAAGTTGAAGAGGAAGTTGATAAAGTTATTAAAGTGCACAAGGATGAAAGTGTGAGAAAAGAGGAATTATGTGAGGGAGTTGAGAAGGAGAAGTTTGAGAGAACAACTACACCCACACTACCTTCCATTATTAAGCCACCCACTTTAGAGCTTAAACACTTACCTTCCCACTTGAGATATAACTTTTTAGGTAAGGACTACACTCTACTCGTCATCACTTCCAACCAATAAGATTATGAGCAAGAAGAGAAAGTGATGGAAATCATTAGGAAGAGGATGAGAGCCATAGGGTGGCAAATTTCTGATATTAGGGGGATTAGCCCCAATGTGGTGATGCATAGGATTAACCTAGAAGAAGGATGTAAAATTGTGAAGGACAACAGAAAAGGTTAAAACTAAACATGCAAGAAGTTATGAAGAAGGAGGCGGTGAAGCTTTTGGATGCGGGGATTATTTATCCCATTTTAGATAGTGAGTGGATCAGTCAGGTATAATGTGTGCCTAAGAAGGGAGACATGACAGTGATGGGAAATGAAAAAGGTGAAAAGATTTCTACTAGGACCATCACAAGTTGGAGAGTGTGTATTGATTATCAGAAGCTCAATTTGGCCACCAAGAAAGATCATTTCCTTTTACCTTTTGTGGACCAAATGATTGAGAAGGTATTGCCATACATTTTACTATTTTCTTAATAGATATTCAAGGTACAATCAGGTGTTTATATACCCACAGGATTAGGAGAAGACCACTTTCACTTATCCATATAGGACTTTCATTTATCAGAGGATGCCTTTTTGTTTATGCAATGCACCTACCACATTTCAAAGGTGTATGATGGCCATATTTGTGGACATGAATGAGAATTTCATTGAGGTATTTATGGATGACTTCTCTATCTTTGGAGATTCTTTTGATCATTGTTTGTTTAATTTAGGTAGAATGCTTCAAATATGTGAGGAGTCTCATCTAGTCTTGAACTAGGAGAAGTGTCATTTCATGGTCCAAGAAGGAATTGTATTGGGCCATAAGATCTCATGTAAGGGGATTAAAATGGATTGAGCTAAAACTAAAGTGATTAAAAAGCTACCACCTCCCACCAACATCAAGAGCATTCGAGCCTTCCTTAACAGGGTTCTACAGATGGTTCATCAAAGATTTGTCTCTTATCTCTAGACCCTTGACTCATTTATTAGTTAAAGATGTACCTTTTATGTTTGATGGTGCTTGTTTGGATGCTTTTAACATGTTAAAGAAGGCACTTACAATAGCACCCATTCTGACATTGCCAGATTGGTCTTTTCCCTTTGAGACTATATGTGATGCAAGTGATCATGCCATTGGTTATGTCCTTAGCCAGTGGAAGGAAAAGAGGCTGCAAATCATCTACTATGTAAGCAACACTTTGACGGAAACATAGCTGAATTACACAACTATGGAAAAGGAGTTACTTGTGGTATTTGCTTGTGAGAAATTTTGTTCTTATCTTTTAGGCTTACATGTTCTTGTTTTCACAAACCATGCAGCATTGCGATATCTTTTTACTAAGAAGGATGCTAAGGTAAGGCTCATCCAATGGGTGCTTCTATTCTAAGAATTCGACATTGAGATTAAAGACAAGAAAAGAGCTGAAAATGTTGTAGCGAACCATTTATCACGGCTTGAAGGGGACACCATGAAGAAGAAGAGGAAATCAAGGAGAGTTCTCTTTATGAGGCTTTAATGATGGTAGATAATCATTTTCGTCCTTGATTTGTAGATATTGCAAACGACCTCTCAGGTGGTATTATTCTTTCTAGTTTATCTTATTAACAAAGGAAATGTTTTTTCTTTCAATATTCTCGCTATATTTAGGATGAACCTGTACTTTATAAGATATGTGCTGATAGTGTGATTTGTAGATGTGTCCTCAAAAATGAAATGCCTAAAATTTTGATGTAATGTCATAGCCACTTTTATATAGGGCATTATAGAGCTAACAAGACTACATCTCGGATCTTAGAATGTGGGTTCTATTAGCCAACCTTGTTCAAGGATACTCGATATTTTGTGCTGAAGTGTGATAGGTGTCGAAGAGTGGGCAACATATCGAAAAGGGATGAGATGCCACTTTCAAACATCATAGAGATGGAGATATTTGATTATGTGGGGCCTAGACTTCATAGGATCATTCCCATCCTCCTTAGGTGTAACACTTACATATTGGTTAGAGTTGATTATATATCCAGGCGGGTTGAGGCCGTAACTACTCCAACTAATGACAGCAAGGTGGTTCAAAATTTCACGAAGAATTTCTTTACTAGATTTAGGGTATCTAGAGCAATGATAAGTGATGGAGGGAGTCATTCTTGCAACAAACCCTTTGAGACTCTTCTGAGAAGATACAATATTCATCATAGAGTGGCTACCCTTTACCACTCCTAAACTAGCGGCCAAGTGAAGATGGTGAGCAAAGAGTTGAAGAACATTTAAGAGAAGGTAGTGAGCACTTTAAGAAATAATTAGGCTTTGAAACTAGACGACACCTTATAGGCATACAGGACAGCTTTCAAAACACCCATAGGTACCACACCATATCAACTTGTGTATGACAAGGCTTGTCATTTACCATTGGAGTTGGAGTATTGGGCCTGTTAGGCCGTTAGGAAGTTGAACATAGATTGGAAGCTAGCAATTGAGAAGAGATTGTTACAACTTAATGAATTGGAAGAGTTAAGGCTTGATGCTTATGAAAATGCCAAGTTATACAAGGAAAGGGCAAAGAAGTGGCATGATGCTCACATCAAGAAGAAGGAGTTCAAGAATGAGGACTTGGTGCTTTTGTTCAATTCACAACTTCAATTATTTCCTGGAAAGCTCAAGTCAAGATGGAGTGGACCCTTCAAGGTTATTCAAGTGTTTCCCCATGGAGCTTTGTAGTTAGAAAATAAAAAGGGTGAAGCATTCAAGGTCAATGGGCATATATACAAACTATACTATGGAGGCACATACTCATAAGAAAGGGAAGTCATCTCTTTCCTTTCTTCCATTCCTTCTTGAATGCATGTGGAATGCTTAGGCTAATGACCATAACTTAGCATGTTTACCGTTCTGTTGGACACTCCGCTCTTGTGAGTCACGAGCCAGATGTCCTAAGTGACATCTGAGCACGTATCCCACAAGAATGGCGTGCCCCCACCAAGACAAACTTACTTCTACTGTTGCTGAACTAAGAGGAAGCAAAACTAAGAAGAAGTTCATGAACTGTCACTAAGAAGAAGTTCATGAATTACTAAGAAGAAGTTCATAAATCACTAAGAAGAAGTTCATGAGCAGTCACTAAGAAGAAGTTCATGAATCACAAAGAAGAAGTTCATGAATCACTAAGAAGAAGTTCATGAACAGTCACTAAGAAGAAGTTCATGAATCACTAAGAAGAAGTTCATGAACAGTCAATAAGAAGAAGTTCATGAATCACTAAGAAGAAGTTCATGAACAGTCACTAAGAAGAAGCTCATGAATCACTAAGAAGAAGTTCATGAAGGGTCACTAAGAAGAAGTTCATGAATCACTAAGAAGAAGTTCATGAATCGCTAAGAAGAAGTTTATGATCAGTCACTAAGAAGAAGTTCATGAATCACTAAGAAGAAGTTCATGAATCGCTAAGAAGAAGTTTATGAATAGTCACTAAGAAGAAGTTCATGAACAGTCACTAAGAAGAAGTTCATGAATCACTAAGAAGAAGTTCAACTTCACTCTTGATCATCTTTCCTTATAAGGACCATAACTATTATCTCGGAAGTCCAAATTTTTCATAATATATACCGTTGGAAAGATAAAAGAAGGATATACAAATTTTTAGAAGACAACTTTGCCTAAATCAGCCTAAATTAACTCAGATTCTTCCCTAAAGTCAGAAAATGAAAAATTTCTTTATGAAACTTGAAAGATTTCAACGTGCAAACCTAAGAGAGAGTCATGAGTAAATATGCATCAATATTCCATTTGCATCAAAAAAGAAAAGTCTTATAAAGCTTTAGTGGGCATTTCAAGCCGCAATTACATCATAATCCAAAAATACAAACTTTGAAAGAACAAGAATCGCTCAAAATGCTACTAAAGCATTGTTTTATAAAAATTAACTTAAAATACAAAATAAACCAATTCCGTAGTAATGCCTTTATGCTCAATCACTCGATCTCGTGCTCCTCACCTGAAGATGGGATGGTATGGGAGGGGTGAGCTTAAAGCTCGTGAGTAACAGTTTTATAAACGGTAATAAGCAAAAACTATTTGAAACTTTCATGATCATAACAAAAACTCATTGAAATCTATAAAACATACATTTCTTAAAATTGTCAACTTGTCAAGCAAATTCACAACTCACACAATTCAAACAATCATCAAACTTGTCAACAAATGCAAACACATAAACACATCATAATGGTTTGGGTAAATCTATAAACATGACGAACCACACAATTCCATATAATGGTCCTGTGTAGTCGTATATCTTGAGGGAGTCCATGAAGGAGCTCCGTGTCACTAGTGGGCAGGCGGGAGAAGCCTTTTCTTGGTCAACGTGCACGTGAAAATTCTTGAGGGACTACCCCAAACCCAGATAACATGTAATTCATGAACTAAGAACAGTTTGCCAAAATAGGCACACTTTTGAAAAACTTGACTTTCATGAGCATGAACTATTCATATGCAATTCTATCATCATTTCACAATTCGACAATTTAAAATTTTATGCACTCATAATAATCTTTTCTCAAATCATGTGAAAGCAACATGTACCACAATTATGAAGCATTTAGTAATCATTCTCAAGCATTTAAACAATAATAAATGCACTGTTATAGGTAGTTGGAAAAATCAATTAATTGCATTTATTCGAATAACATTTATGGTTTATTAACTCAATTATAAAAATGTCACCCACCGTAATTTCCTTGCTTGAAAACTTGGTCAAGGATGTACCTCCTCTAGCTCCTCTTGCCTCTCTTGCCTCCCTTCAACATTAGCAAAAGAATCCCCACTCAAAAGAATTTCAAATTGGAAAACCCAAAGAACCAAAAGCATGAAATTGATCCTGGAATACTTATACCCATGCATTTCCTAAAATCTTTGAACCAAAAACCTTCTAAAACTCCCAAATATTAAAATCAACTTACCTTAAATCTTAACCCAACAATGGATTTTCTTGGTTCTAATGGAAGCTCTAATCTTCCTCTTCCTTTTTCCCTTCTTGCTTAACCCTAAAATCCCTCTTGAAGGTTAAGAAAAATCAAAACCTAGCTCAACTCCCTTTTTTTCCCTCTCTTTTTCTCCTTATACGACACTCTCTCCCTTTTCTCTCTTTTAATTTTCATTTTCTCTCTCTTCCAATGCCAAACAAGCCTTTTCTTCTCCCTTTCATACCCTTAATGAATGCACAACGTCCATATTGCCCTTCCTTTAAAGCCTTAAGACTTTCCCATTTAAGTGATCTTCCTAAACTACCCCTCATGCATAAGTTACCACCTTATCATTTTAATTCCCTTAACTTATGCCACCTAATCTCATTCACATTAACATGTCAATTAATTCCAACATAAAATTATCTAGCAAGACACCAAAATAATCTAATCATGCTTATTTATCAAGAAAAAAATTTAGGGGCCAACAATTCTCCCCCTCTTAAAAGAATTTCGTCCTCGAAATTGTTACCTGAGTCACTTAAAAGTTGTGGATACTTCTCCTGCATGGTTTCCAAAGGCTCCCACGTGGCCTCTTCCACAGAATGGTTTCTCCACAGAACTTTGACCGGTTGAACTGTCTTGTTCCTGAGGACCTTTTCATTGGTGTCCAAGATCTCCACTAGAATCTCTTCATAACTCAAATCATCTCTTAATTGAACCTCAGTAATCTGAATGATGTGGGAGGGATCCGATCTGTACCTCCTCCACATGGACACATGAAAGATATCATGTATCTGTGACAATTCTGGTGGCAATGCCAACCTATGGGCTAGTGGTCCAATTCTCTCGATAATCTCATAGGGACCCACATATCTCGGACTCAACTTGCCTTTCTTGCCAAATCTCATAACTCCCCTGTTGGATCGAGTACAGTCCGAGTATTCACAATACACTGCGGAAAAGACCAATACAACAACATAAAGTATAATCGAAAATACTTAGGATGTACAAAAATACCTTATTGTCGTGGATAGGTTGCTTCTTTTTCGGATTCCAAGACACTGCAAATGCAAATGCCCTCTACCGGTATCCACATGAGTATGCACGATCTGGGCTACGGCTGTGGTGTGCTAGCACGTCCTGAAACTCTTTCCGAACGCCGCACGATTTTCCTCTTGGATGGTGGCTAGGGTTTCGTGACAATTGTGTCTTTTATCTAATGAGACCTAAGCTTCTCTATTTATAGAGAAACCCTAATACCATTGAGACCCCAATAAGTTTTGGCCCATTATATCTCATATAATAAAAGCCCGACAACTTAATTCAATTTAGCCCAATAAATATA
>JANIJH010000225.1:38115129-38132390 GCA_024520975.1 Erythroxylum areolatum
TTAAGCATTTTTGTTTTCTTTGTTTCTGAGCCTTTCGATTTCTTTGGCTCCTTAAGCTTTCGATTCCTTTGGTTTCCGCACGGGACTTTGATTTAACCTTAAGCTTTTTTATTTCTTTGGTTTTCGCCCACGCTTTATGATTTCAAGATCTATTTTTTGAAAAATTCTGTACGCACGCTTTTTGATTTCCATATAAGAGTTGGGTTCCGGAAACGGGTCCCAACACCTTTTTAGAAGATTACTCCCAGTTCTTCCTCTTCCTGATCACTTCATTTTTTATGTTTTTCAGTTTTTCTGCCTGGAGGGTTGCATCTACCAATAGCTGGCAGTCATAAAAATTATGAATCAGCACCTTCTCCTTGATCGCCAGATGAAGACCCCCCTCAAACTTACGGCACTTGTCCTCCTTATTAGCAACAATGTTTGCTGCGTACCGGGAGAGTTGAGTGAATTTTATCTTATATTCACTCACACTCATGTCCCTTTGTGTGAGATTCAAAAATTCTCTAGCCTTCTCTTAGATACAGATCCTCGAGAAGTACTTCCTCTTGAAAGCTTCCAAAAATTCCCTCCATGTCAATACCGATGGTATGTCCTGACTGTGGGGCACTGACTCCCACCAATGGAGCACATCCTCCTGTAGCAAGCTGATTGCATAGCCTAATTTCTCTTCATCAGAGCACTTCATCTGTTTTAGGACCCTTTCGATCCTCTTCAACCATGCCTTAGCTCTGTTAAAATCTATAGCTCTATACTTGCGAATCTTATCATACTGCCGACTCCTCTCTACAGGAGCTGGTACTGGCACTTGTGACCCTTAGCCCATGTCATAAGTGAAAGTCTGGGCGAAGGCTTGAAAGAAATGTGGATCCATTTGACGCATCGGAGGAGGCGGTGGAGGCACCTCATGCTGCACGCTGGGTGCCTCAGAATCTGGAGCAGAACATGTCTGCACATCTTATAGGACATACGATTCATCCATGCTCCCTTAGTGAGAACCAAATCGAGTCAAAGCTCCTCAAGTTCTTTTTCGAGGCAACATTTTACTCCTTCAATTGAAAAATCATTGAAAATATTTAGTTCATGGAAAATAGTTTCAAATCATGTAAAACAATTCAAAACAATGCAAGTTGTTCATTTAAAACAAATAATGCATGTTCGTCTTGAAATAAAAACTACCCATCTCAAAGACTAGGGTATCCCTAAACCTAGTTGCTCACCTGAACCCAAACCTAGTCTCTCTGATACCATAAGTGTTGGACACTCCGTCCTTGCGAGTCACGAGCTCGACATCCTAAATGATATCTGAGCGCGTATCCTACAACAATGGTGTGCCCCCACCAAGACAAACTTACTTCTACTATTGCTGAACTAAGAGGAAGCAAAACTAAGAAGAAGTTCATGAAAAGTCACTAAGAAGAAGTTCATGAATCACTAAGAAGAAGTTCATAAATCACTAAAAGGAAGTTCATGAACAGTCACTAAGAAGAAGTTCATGAATCACTAAGAAGAAGTTCATGAATCACTAAGAAGAAGTTCATGAACAGTCACTAAGAAGAAATTCGTGAATCACTAAGAAGAAGTTCATGAACAGTCACTAAGAAGAAATTCATGAATCACTAAGAAGAAGGTCATGAACAGTCACTAAGAAGAAGTTCATAAATCACTAAGAAGAAGTTTATGAATCACTAAGAAGAAGTTCATAAACAGTCACTAAGAAGAAATTCATGAATCATTAAGAAGAAGTTCATGAATCACTAAGAAGAAGTTCATGAACAATCACTAAGAAGAAGTTCATGAATCACTAAGAAGAAGTTTAACTTTACTCTTGATCATCTTTCCTTATAAGGACCATAACTATCAGCTTAGAAGTCCAAATTTTTCATACTATATACCGTTGGAAAGATAAAAGAATGATCTATAACTTTTTAGAAACTTTGCCTAAATCAGCCCAGATTAACCCAAATTCTTCCCTGAAGTCAGAAAACGAAATTTTTCTTTACGAAACTTGAAATATTTCAACGTACAAACCTAAGAGAGAGTCATGAGTAAATATGCATCCATATTCCATTTGCATCAAAAAAGAAAAGTCTTACAAAGCTTTAGTGGGCATTTCAAGCTACAATTACATCATAATCCAAAAATACAAACTTTGAAAGAACTAGAATCGTTCAAAATGTGACTAAAGCATTGTTTTACAAAAACTAACTTAAAATACAAAATAAACCAATTCCGTAGTAATGCCTTTATGCTCAATCACTCGATCTCATGCTTCTCACCTGAAGATGGGATGAAATAGGAGGGGTGAGCTTAAAGCTCATGGGTAATAGTTTTATAAACAGTAATAAGCAAAAACCATTTGAAAGTTTCATGATCATAGCAAAAACTCATTGAAATCCATAAAACATATATTTCTCAAAATTTTCAACTTGTCAAGCAAATTCTCAAACAATCATCAAACTTGTCAACACATGCAAACACATAAACACATTATACTGGTTTGGGTAAATCCATAAACATGACGAATCACATAATTCCACATAATGGTCCTGTGTAGTCGTATATTTTGAGGGAGTTCATAAAGGAGCTCAGTGCCACTAGCGGGCAGGCGGGAGAAGCCTTTTCTTAGTCAACATGCATGTGACAGTTCTTGAGGGACTACCCCAAACCCACATATCATGTAATTCATAAACTAAGAACAGTTTGCCAAAATAGGCACACTTTTGACAAACTTGACTTTCATGAGCATGAACTATTCATATGCAATTCTATCATCATTTCACAATTTCACAATTTAAAATTTTATGCCACTCATAATAATCTTTTCTCAAATCATGTGAAAGCAGCATATACCACAATTATAAAGCATTTAGCAATCATTCTCAAGCATTTAAAGAACAATAAATGCACTTTTATAGGTAGTTGGAAAAATCAATTAATTGCATTTATTTGACGACCATTTATGGCTTATTAACTCAATTATAAAAATGTCACCCACCTTAATTTCCTTGCTTGAAAACTTGGTCAAGGATGTACCTCCTCTAGCTCCTCTTGCCTCTCTTGCCTCCCTTCAACATTAGCAAAAGAATCCCCACTCAAAAGAATTTCAAATTGGAACCCAAAGAACCAAAAGCATGAAATTGATCCTGGAATACTCATACCCATGCATTTCCTAAGCTCTTTGAACTAAAAACTTTTCAAAACTCCCAAAGATTAAAATCAACTTACCTTAAATCTTCACCCAACAATGGATTTTCTTGGTTTTAATGGAAGCTCTAATCTTCCTCTTCCTTTTTCCCTTCTTGCTCAACCCTAAAATCCCTCTTGAAGGTTAAGAAAAATCAAAACCTAACTCAACTCCCTTTTTTTCCCTCTCTTTTTCACCTTATACGACACTCTCTCCCTCTTCTCTCTTTTAATTTTTGTTTTCTCTCTCTTTCAATGCCAAACAAGCCTTTTCTTTTCCCTTTCATACCCTTAATGAATGCACAGTGACCACATTGCCCTTCCTTTAAAGCCTTAAGACTTTCCCACTTAAGTGATCTTCCTAAACTACCCCTCATGCATAAGTTACCACCTTAACATTTTAATTCCCTTAACTTATGTCACCTAATCTCATTCACATTAACATGTCAATTAATTCCAAAATAAAATTATCTAGCAAGACCCCAAAATACTCTAATCACGCTTATTTATCAAGAAAAAAATTTGGGGGCCAACATGTTCCTTTGCTTGTCTTTATTTACGAGTTTGTTTGATTTGTTTGGTTACGATTATGTTTGGTTTGAATTTGCTATGATTTCTTAGTTTTTACTTGGATTTTGTTTGAGTGTTAACTTATTTTCTCTTCAAATTTCTTATTGCTAGATGATTATAGTGTGGTTACAGGTTGCTTGAATGTTGAGAACGTATCCTAAGCTTAGAACAAGACTAAAAAGTTGGAAAAGTTAGAGTGCCCACGAACGTGGGAAGGCTCTTTAAAAACTTTCTAGAGCCTTAACCCACAATCGTAGGAATGGGTCTATTTCTCATAAACATAGGAAGGCTCTCCAGAAACTTTCTGGAACCTAAACCCATGAATGTGGGAAACATAGGTATTCCCATAATCATGAGATCCTTAGTTGAAAGATTTTTAAAACTCCCTCTTTCTTTCTTCTTTCTTCATCTTCTCATCATGGGATCCTTAGCCAAAAGATTTTTTTAAACTCCCTTTTTCTTTCTTCTTTCTTCTTTCTTCATCTTCTCATCGTGGGATCCTTAGCCAAAAGATTTTTTAAACTCCCTTTTTCTTTCTTCTTTCTTCATCTTCCCACATTCTCTCACTCTAAACACGACATCCACTCACTCTAACCTCACAAATCCTTCTTCTTTATCCCAAATCTTGGTATTTTCTCCATTTTTTCCATCATTATTCACTTTTTAGACATTTTTTCACATTACCCACTCAATAATACAAGGATTTGGTGAGTTTTTCTCTCTTTCTCTCTTAAAAACGTGCTTACCTCTCTCTTGACTATTTTTGCATATTTTTCCCATTCAATGGCTCCAAAGAAGCTTGTAGCCCAGAAACCAATTGACCAACTACCTTTAAGTCTCTTGAGAAGGTAAACATAATATGGCGGCCACTTTTCGCGCCTCATTCCCTATTTTTTGAGAACAAGAAGGAATAAGATTTCGGGACTTTAAAGATAAAGAGTTATTGCCTCCTAGGTACTTTGATTTTGAACTGTAAAAAACTCTAGGATTGAGGCGTAACATTGAATGATTAGCTATGAATATTGGTTGGGTCATCTAATTCATTGCGATGTATTGATATACCCCATGATGACTGTAGAGTTTTTTACCACTTTATGCTACAATCCTAAAATGGACACACTCTGGTTTGGGATAGGTGGCCATGCATATAAGCTTGATTATACTATCATTTTTGCGCTCTTTGACTTGTCTAACTCTAAAGTTTTAGATGACCATGATGAATTTTATGTTGGTGATTATTGGAAAAGCCTTATGGGTGAAAACACTTTTGATTCTAGGAATGCACCCTATACTTTGATTCATAGCACTGAGCACTTACTTCTTCACAAGTTTATGTGCTTAATTGTTTTTAACAAAACTAAAAGCAATAAGTATTAGACTAAGGAACTTTTCTTTCTTTGGTGTATGGATAGTAAAATTAAAGTAAATACCCCGGATCACATTTTTTGATCTATTATGAGTTGCATTGGTAAGAAAAGCTTATACTTTGGCATAAATTACATTGTAACTGCTTTGGCTTCATATTACAATCTTGATGTGGATAGTGTACGCATAGCTAGACTGGATGTGTTTGATGTACCTTATTTGAAACGCTCTGAAATTTTGGAGATCCATCGACATCCTCAAATGCGCATTGATGTTAAGGATAGGAAGGGCGAGGATGCAATCACTTCTCAACCATCCATCTCTCAAGTGCCTCCAGAGCCCCAAGAAGAAGCAGTTGAAGAGGAATCAACTTTAGTAGTAGATGTTGATAAGTTTCAGCAAATCCTTAACCAAATGGCCACAGATCATCAACAAATGACACTGCAAATTAATAAGCTCGACAACTAGAGGCAACAAATGCATAAGGAGCAGTGGTATGTCAAGAACAAATTCCTCAAGTTCATCCAGATAAAGAATATTAAAGTCCCTTCTCCTATGCCTTTGCCACCACAATCTCCATGAGCCTTCTTACCCTTTACTTTTTACGTTGTTTTATTTACTTTGTTAGTTGTTTTACTTATTTGTTTGTTTGATGTTGTGTTTTGTGTTTTGGTTTCTTTTTGTGATTACCTTGTCACATTGAGGACAATGTGCTTTTCAAGTGTAGTGAGATGACATTTGCTTTATCAATTGCATCGTTTTAATTTGTTTTAGTTACTGTTTGCATTTTGTTAACTAGGATGCATGTTTTAGGCATATTAGGCTGTTTTTTTTATGTTGTTTTGTGATAATCAATGGAACCACACTTGAATCATTTTGATTTGTTTTTGCCATGAGATTCTGTCATGCTAGTTGGAATGAGATTGAATACATGCTTAAACTCATATTAGGCTACTAAACTAGAGAGTGAACCATGTTAAGTGATGAAAAGTAGTTGGTTGCATAAGCTTACTCAAAATTTGATACTTGAGCAATGAGGTAGTGTAGAGATGCACAATGAATTTTTATTTGAGCCAATGTGAGGATTAAGCCTATATGATTCCATCTATAGTCATTTTATTTCTTTGATTGTGTGATTCTTCCTTAGGTTTTTTTACCTTCAGAACTTGCTTTGAATCGGTTTGAGTCTACTGGATGCATGCTTAAAAGAGATAATTAAGGCCCTTTTTATGTTAACCTTTGGCTTAAATGACCAACCTTTTATTATCCCTTGCTACCCCCATTGAGCCTTAACTCTTTTGTTTTTTGAAAACACCTTATATTTTAAAACCTGAAACCCCATTATGCTCCCTTTCACAAGTTACTAGAGTATTAAGTGATGCGTTAGTTTCGAATTTTCACTACAATTTTTTCTTTCTGAGATGAGTTAAGTGATACTTCTACTCTTGGAGCACATTGCATTTAGTTGCTATTTTGATCATTGTTTCTTCATTTATCTAAAAAAAGAGAAAAATAAAGAAAAGAAAAAGCAAGAACATTTTAGTATCATTAATAAGTACAAAGTAGTAGTTTATTTTCATTTGTGTATCTCAAAAATATGTTTTGCTATCCCTTTATTCACTTATTATTTTATGAATGCTTGTGTTAAACCCTTTACCCTTTTTGACCCACCTTAACCCTTACCACATTACAACCCCAAATAAGTCCTTTTGATCTATTTCTATATGTAATCATTATAAAGGAGAACTAGTGTATTAACAAGCCTATGGTAGTGTAGTTTCCTATAGGGAGCTTGAGTGAAACATTAACTATCAAACGCTTGAGAGAACTGACTGAAATTGTGAGGAAGGTTCATTTTGAGTTTATATTTATCTTTGAGTGATGGTGCCATAAGTTGAGTTTGCTTATGTACACTAATGAAAAGTAGTCATGATATGTGTAGTAAATTGACATTTGAGTTGGCCAAACTTTAAGGGATTGCATGCTTTGATCTTTGTGAAAAGTAAATGGTGGAATTGATTGGTTGTGTTTGATTTTACTTAAGGATAAGCAAAGATTTAAGTGTGGGGAAGTTGATAGTTATGCATTAGTGTGTGTCTTTCTAAGTATTTGGCATGTGTTTCTTGCATAATAGGTTATTATTATGGTGTTTTAGGACTTATTTTGTGTGTTTTTGTTTACCTTGATGTTCATAGTTGTTCTTTTATGTTTGATGTTAGTTTAGGGTAAGAACTAATCAATTTGGTGTAGGTATTGGGGGTGACCACCTTTATGATTGAGCTAGGGACCAAGAGGGAGGAGAGAAGTGGAGGAGCTGTAGAACAAGAACTTATAATCATAGGAATGGGCCTATTTCCCATGACCGAGGGAAATCTCTTCAAAATGTTTTTGCCACATTAACCCACGATTGTGGGAAGCATAGGGATAGTTCCCACGATCATGGGAACTGGAAGCAGAATGAACACATGGGTTTCACTTATTTTTTAGGGTTTCATGATTTATCTTGTGATATATAAGGGCATAAATACCTAGGGCCGAAAGAGGGTCATGGGAAACTTGCCTCCTTGAGCTAAAGATAGATTGAGAGCCTAGAGAGAGGTAAAGAATCAAGATTTTCATTCCTAATTGGGTAAAGAGCACACCAATTCTAGATTTTCCATATTTGGACAAAGAAGAGGAGGAGTTTGCTTCATTTAGTTCTTATTTCATTTTTTCTCTTCTGGCATCTTTGTTATGGATTGTTTGGTTGTTGGGGATTTTAATGATATTATAGGTGGCTAAAATATTTTTAAGGTTTGTTGTTTAAACTATTTGTGAACCTTCGGTTGTTGATTTAATAATATAAATGTTTTTGTTATTTATTGAGCTTAAACCTTGCAACAAATTGAGAGAGCGAGCTTGGTAATATGTGTTAAATGTACAACAAGAGTTGACATTTAATAGACCTGTAGATAACAAGTTATTGATTTATTAGGAAGAGATGTCAATAGATTGATATATTGCCTATAGGACAGCTTCACATCTAGTTGAATGTTTAGGAAAAGCTTTACATATCAAGAGATTCCCAAGTTAATCCTAATTTATTTAACTAATGACATTTAGTTATACCTTGAGAGAGGGTAGCTAAAATTTTAGGAAATCTTAGGTTAGCATAAATTGAATCAATTAACCAAAGGGGAGCAAATAAGGAAAATGACAAGTCTTTTAGCTTTAATTGTGTTGTTTCCTTTTACCTTTAGTTTGTCTTTGTTTTACTTATCTATTCAAATTTGTTTGAATCAGTTTCTTAAACAAAGAGCAACCAAAATTAAGTGGTGCCTTAGCATAATGGTTGTGGGATCAATATCCACTTTTTACTACAAATTACAACCCGTACACTTGCGATTTTGAGAGTAAAATTAGTAGTTTGTTTGCAATCAACACAACAAAATGCAGCCAACTATGTTTTTGTCAAAAATAAAAGCATAATACCGAGAAGCAGTAATTATAGCTTAAGAAAGTACATGACTTATACAATTGATGAATGATTTACATTAGATTGTAGATTAAGTAGTCCCATTATACTGTGACAATCATTCAGCAATTCGTTTAGTAGAAAACCCAATATTCCATGCAAGAACTAAGCATATGCAGGTTCATTACCATTTTATCAAGGAGAAAGTTTTGCAAGGAGAAATTGAATTGGAGCATATTGGATCAAATAGTAGACCTTTTTACAAAAGGTTTTAATGTCAACATGTTTGAAAGTTTCTATCGTGAGCTAGGCATAGGTAAAAGGGATAGAATCTGACCGTAATCAAATCACGGGCACAATGAAAAACAAAAATTTTACAGATTCCAAACGGATCCTGATAATTGAATAAACTTGAATAAAACATAAAACGATTTAAAAATTGTACCATGTTCGCTTTTATGTTGAAAAACTTTGAAACTTTTTCCTATTGATCAATTACGAGCTGTTCAAGTGTCCAACCTCTGAATCCACAGAGCAATTCTCAAACTTATTTGAGAGGAAGATGAAAAAAAATGCTAGCTTCCAAAAAGCTCTTCCCTTTTTATAGAAAAAATCATAAGAGTCTTTTATTAAAATTAAATCTCTTTAATTATAATTACAATTAATTTAATTTTAATAAAATCAAATATCTCATATTTGATCCACAAAGTTTCTCAAACTTTATAATTAAGTTCAACTTAATTATATTGATTTTTCTTTCACAAATTGCTCTTTAATTTGTGACCCATTAGGTTCCTAATAAATTGACAATGATTGTAAACTATAATTTTAATTCACAATTGAATTGGATAAATTAAATTTTCTTTTAATTTATCTCTAATTCTCCAATTAAATATTTCATAATCATAAATCATGATTGACATCTAGCAATATGTCATGATTAGTCAAATATCAAGAATGTCAAAGTGTTTGACTTAACTTGTCTATACGTGGCTATAATGTATAATTGAATCCTTTCGTCATTCAATATTCTAATTAGACAGAGTATGGATATAGTGTCTACTCTTATCATCCAATCATGTTCATTCTTGTTAATTAGTAATTGATTTATAATTGAAATTTGAAAGCTCCTTTTCAAATATCAATTCACTCTAGCCAGAGAATCCTATAAATCATTACTAATTAAGAATAGTAGAATATTCTCTCTAAAATAGTAGAACATTCTCTCTAATTACTTTAAAGTGACGAATCCTATATTGACTTACTCAACTATCTACATATGGTTCATTCTATATCCAATTACTACCGACTGAATTATCCTACGATGATTCATAAGTAGCATCAAAACACAGTAATTCCCACACTAGATACCTTGGTAATCTCAAGCTTGAGGATTAATTATACAACCATCATTATGAGATAATCCATAAACACATAAGTAATATTCCATCCGAAATTCTCATAATCGTGTCAATTCAGTGACTTATTCTCTAATAATCACCTATACATTAGTTTAAGTATCTCTATACTTTAATTTATGAGATCAATTACTTTTCTTCATAAGAAAGAAACATAATGTATGCTAATTTTACCGTTTCAGCAATATCTAGTTTTGATGAAACAACAACTAGGAACATTTAGGAATAACACATAAGTGTATATTGAATCTCATAATTATAATCTCATCATAATTTCAATTACGTAGTAATTATTCCAAGGATTATACCTTTAGTATTAAAATATAAAATATTAATTAAATTAATACATAAAGATAACTAAAGCCTTTTAATTATTTCAAAAATAATGTCATACATTAATTTGCATCCAATTGATTGGCTGTAAGGGTATAAACTAACAATCTTCCACTTGTACTAAAGCTAATCCCTTATATCATATCCATCCATATGTTGATCATGTCTCTTTTGAGATAATGGCTTAGTAAGAGGATGTACTAGATTCTCTTCAGTGGGAACTCGCTCCAATGCTATATCTTTCAACTCCACTATCTCCCTAATTAAGTGAAACTTTCTGAGTACATGTTTGGAACGTTGATGAGACCTGAGTTCCTTTGTTTATGCAATAGAACCATTGTTATCGTAATACACTACTACCAGATCAACAATGCTAAGAACCACTCCAAGATCAGTGATGAACTTCTTGATCTAAACTGCTTCCTTCACTTCCTCAGAAACTATAATATACTCAACTTCAATTGTTGAATCTGCGATGGTTGGTTATTTGGAACTCTTCTAACTAACCGCACCACCAAAAAGAGCAAAAATATACCCTGACTATGATCTACTATCATCTTGATCATATTGGAAACTAGCATCTGAATGACCCTAAACTCTCAGCTCAGTTGCTCCATAGACCAGATTTTCACAATTATCTAGTGACCTCCACCGGGATTAGCTTGATATTTGCTTGTTATGCTCAAAGTATAAGAAACATCTAGTCTAGTATACAGTATCGTATATCTGATTGATCCAATTATCGAAGCATATGGAATACAATCCATTTTATCTCTCTCTTTTTTTTGTCTTTGGGCACATACTCTATGAGAGAGAATCCTATACGATATAGGTAAGAATCTCCTCTTGGAATTCTCCATTTTAAACCTATTTAGCACTTTATCTATGCACGTGGATTGAAATAATCTAAGTAACCTTTTTGATCTTTCTATATAGATCTTTGTACATAGTATATAAGTTGCTTCTCTCATATCATTCATGGAAAAGTTCTAAGATAACCATATCTTAACATACTAGAGCATTGAAATATCATTTCCAATAAGCAATATGTCATCTATATAAAGCACTAGGAAAATGACTTCACTCCCACTTACCTTCTTGTAAACACAAGGTTCATCCACATTTTTTATAAAATCAAACTCTTTGATTATTTCATCAAAATGGATGTTCCAACTCCGGGGTGTTTGCTTAAGTCCATAAATAGACCTTTGCAACTTGCATATTTGATTAGGAAATTCTTTGGAACCTCAGGTTGTGTCATATACACATGCTCTTACAAATTCCCATTGAGAAATGTTGATTTGACATCTATTTGCCAAATTTCATAATCATGGTATGCAACCATAGCCAATAAAATCCTTATGGATTTAAGCATTGCTACTAGTAAAAAATTTTCATCAAAATCAACTCCTTATTTTTGTTTATAACCTTTCACCACCAACCTTGCTTTGTACGTATGTACATTTCCATCTATGTCAAATTTTCTCTTAAAAATCTATTTGCACCCAATAGGTACTATACCTTCAAGTGCATCCACCAAAGTTCATACTTGGTTAGTGTACATGGATTCCATTTCCAATTTCATGGCTTTTTGCCATTTTAAAGAATCAATGGTTGACATTGCTTCTTTAAAAGTAGTAGGCTCATCATGTATGAGTGATACATTATCCTTTTCATGCTTAATATGTAGATCTAATATAGTGGTAGGATGAAATATCCTACTAGTTCGTCGTGAACTATGTGTCTCTTGAACTCTCAGTTATACATCATATGTATCAACTTGAGGTTCTTGTTCCATTTTGATGTGAATTTGTGGCTTTTGAACTTCTTTAAGCTCAATCTCACTCCCACTACTTTCTTTGAGAATAAATTATCTTTCTAATAATGTAGTATATCTTGAGACAAACACCTTTGGCTTAATAGGATGATAGAATTGATAACCGAAAATATATTTTGGATACCCCACAGATTTACATTTATCTAATTTAACTTAAAGCTTATCAGATATAGCACGCTTCAGATCCCCAAATCTTTAAGTGTGATAATTTAGGTCTTCTACCAGTCCATATCTCATATGGTGTCTTATCAATCGATTTAGATGGAGCACTATTTAGGAGATATATTACGGTTTCAATTGCGTTTCCCCAAAAGGATATAAAAAGGACTGCATGACTCATCATGGAAAGTACCATATCTAATAGTGTATGATTTCTCCTCTCAGAAACTCCATTATATTATGTAGTAGGAGGAGGAGACCATTATGAGAGAATCCCATTCTCTTTTAAGTAACTAAGAAACTCGTAATCTAAGTATTCACCACCTCGATTTGATTTAAGTGTCTTAATACTTTTTCCAATTTGTTTCCCTACCTCTAGTTTAAATTCTTTGAACTTTTCAAATGATTCAGACTTTTGTTTCATCAAGTACACACAACCATCATTATGAGATAATTCATAGATAGATAAGTAATATTCTATTCGAAATTTTCATACTCGGGTCAGTTCAATGACTTATTCTCTAATAATCACCCACGCATTAGTTTAAATATCTCTATACTTTAATTTATGAGATCAATTACTTTCTTGAAAGAAACATAATGTGTGCTAGTTTTACCGTTTCAACAATATCCAGTCTTGATGAAACTACAACTAGAAACATTTAGAAATGACACATAAGTGTAAATTGAATCTCATAATTTTAATTACACAGTAATTATTCTGATGATTTTATCTTTATTATTAAAACATAAAATATTAATTAAATTAATACATAAAGATAAATAAAGTCTTTTAATTAATTTAAAAATAATGTCATACATTAATTTGTATCCAATTAATTGACTGCAAGGTATAATCTAGCAAAAAGAATGGGAGTTGACGTTGAGAGGGGATGTTGAAGTTATACAACATCAACTCTGTTAGTTTTTGACCAAGATTGCAATATAGCTACTTTATAGCTTTAAGTTGTTATTTTATTATTTTTCAATTACAGAAAATTTTCCTAATTTCTAAAGTTGCAGATATGTTTTCCTAATTTTTAGTGAAATCTGTTTAGTGTTAGGGGACTATGGGTTTAAGAAAACGTGGGTTTCTTTGTAAGGCTATTAAGTGGATTGAGTAAACATTCCTACCATTTTTCTGCAAAAGTATCATTTCACTCTCTAATTATTCTTTTATTTATTGAGCTTGTAGTTCTTGTTCTGTTTCAACAAAGTTGAGACGATTTCTTTCATTTCGTAATTCAGAATGCGCCTGTGTTATAGGCCATCAAGTAATTATGAGATAAGGATTGAGAATTTGAGTATCCTGATTCAAAAACTTGTTTCATTATGGACATTCTGTGCATGTTAAAACGTTTACCGTGCTCATCTTTACATTATCGTGATTTCTCTGGAACTGACTATTGCATAATGTTTTCCATTTTTAGGATAAAGAATCAAGCTATCGCTTGATCTATATCACTTCCCATGTTTGCATGAGCAGGGAACTCAAATTGTTATTCAAGGTTTGATGAGTTTGCTGTAAAAGTTTCCTCACCAACTTAATTGGGAGTCTTCGTTTTCTCTTTTTCAGGACATATTAGGAAAAACAGGTGGAAATTTTCACAGGGGCTGGGGTTAAGGAGTCACAAGATTTCAAAAGAGAAGTACTGGAAAAGAAAGAGCACCAAAGAGGGAAATCACATTTGAGACTGAATTGTTTGGTTCAAAAATAATTTTAATCTATGTGGAACGTGTTTTTAGCAAGTCAGGGGAGAAAATTGGTATACATTATATGGGTATGGAAGTAACAGATCAGGCAAAGAGCAATTTCGTTTTGGTTCTTTCAGGATTGTCTTATCCTTTGGAAAGAATGAATATTTGTATTCTCATTGGATTGCAGGTCCAAAACAGAGAGAAAATGGCAAAACTTCGTGAAGAGATTGCAGTACAGAAAGTGAGGGAAACAGAGGTTGCCAAAACAATCCATATAACAGGATATTTATATATTTATATATATATTAAAACTTGATTTGGTTGCCAAATATTGCTTCAGTACTTGAAATTGGGTTTAGACGATGCGTGCAAAGCAAATGCTAGCAACCGTGCCTCTTGAGATAAGATGTCCACTGTCTGGAGTTGCTAGAATTGCTGAGATTCTATCAACCACAAGTCTTGACTGCGAGCAAAAACAACTAGTAAACGTCATGATATCTTCAGGAGATCTAGTTCTTCAACTTATAAATGATATACTTTACCTTTCCAAGGTAGAGTCAGGAGTTACGAAGTTGGAGGCAACAAAGTTCCTCCCAAGAGAGGTAGTCAAGCATGTTCTTCAGACAGCCGCTGCATCACTACGGAAAGTTCTGACCTAACAAGGACGTGTAGCCGATGATGTTCCAATATAGTTGAAAAAGAAAATATATACCATATAACCCCTACTTTACGAGGATGTCTAGGAGTTGAGAATTGATTCTGATTGGACTAATGTATCAATTTCAGATCATTGGAGATGTTCTGAGGATTCGACAGATCCTCACCAATTCTATCAGGTAGTGAATTTTGAGTTTCAGGAAATGCTCTCCTCAACTCTAAGATAGATTGATGCGAATGTATTTCACTTAGTTCAACAATCAAACTACTCATATCCATCACGTTATCTTTTTTATTATCTTCTTTGGCTATGATCTGAATCACATCATACGCTATTTTTGCAGCAATGTGATCAAGTTCACCCATGAAGGGAAGGTAGGCATAAATCTGTATGCTGTAGCAGGCCCTTGTTATGAAAAACCTCAAGGAAACCACCAGAAGTCAACAACTAATCAGACAATTAACGGCCATAATGAAGACCATTGTGAATTAGCATCCAAGCGAGAGGTTCCCACGTTAAGAAATATAGTGAAGGTAACAATCAGAATTATTCACTTAATGATGAACCTAGAACCCCAGTAAAGCTCAAAACACATTGGATGGAGACAAAGATGAACATCCTCAATCCCTTGAAACAATGGTGTGCCTGCGCTGTGACGTCTATGATACTGGGATTGGGATATCAGCTACATTACCACGAGTTCATATTTCCATCATGTTCAATACTTTTGTTTCATGTAAGAGACAGTGCTTTACCAAATCTGTTTAAAAATCACATGCAAAAGTCAGCGCAGATCATGCTCGAAAATATGGTGGGACAGAGCTTGGCCTTGCAATATGGAAACAGCTGGTAGTTGGCATTCAGTTACAAAAAACTACTATCTGAAACTTTTTACATGGCTTAACACTTCAAAGTATTTTTAATATAGTTTCCAAACGACTCATCACTCATTTCAGTGGTGGCTCCGTAAGTTCAAGTGGTCTTTCATTCTTAATTTCGCACTGGAAGTTGTAAATTAGCACTAAATTGGCAAATGGCTGGAAGTTGTAAACCACCACTAACTTGTCATTAGGTTGAGTTGATGGATGGGCGTCTCACGGTGTCTGGTCAAGTCAACTGTGGCTCTGCATTTACGTTTGTACTACCATACAAGGCATCACTAAGTTGGGATTCTTCAGATGACCCTGATGAGATCTCATGTGTGGTTGATCATGGTGCTGCACCTGAAAGATGAAACAGCTGGATCCTTTGATTTTCGACCATGTACTTTAGGCACTTTATTCAACAATGGGCCCGCCAGGATTGCAAAATTGCAACCACAAAGCATCAGTTATGGCGATTCTTATAAAATTAATGGATTCTTAGATGATTCTTAAGGCAACTTGAAACTGTACATTAAAAAAGACTTGTTCTATTGTTGAAGTTGCTGAAACATTGTCTAAACCTGAATTAGAATTGAGGTCAAACGCAAGAATAAATTATAAAGTTCTATTGGAAGGCTGGAACTTAGATAGTGATAAGTTTTGTTTATTGTCATTCTGAAGTTATTTGAGTTTCCATGTTAATGTTTCTCTCAAGTTTCTTGATTTGACTCGACAGCACAAACATTCATTTACAACACCTTAGTTTTATTCAAGAAAAAGAGAAGATGACAACAAATGCATTATCAGAGAGTGCAGATGAATGTGATGCAAATGGAATGGACTCCTTTGTTTCTAAAAGAGTGTCTGGACAAATATCTATACTGATATTTTCTCTTGTTCCTCTGTTATTTTAAGGGGTTAGGGAGATTGACTTTTGAGCAACTGCAAACTATTCTCGTGCAATTAGTTGCAGGTTTTGAAAGTACTTAGGAAGCTTGACAGATTTGTATAGTTCGTAATACTTCAAATGTTATTATTATATTGGTTAGAGTTAAGAAGCTAATTAATTCATGTATTATACTTTTATTCTTTTTATAAAGGAAAAGAAATTTATTTATTGGAAGCAGGATTAAAGAAAAGGAGAAGAAAAAGAAGAAACTGAATCTGCTTGGTGGGCTAAGATAACAATTACATCTTACAAGTCAAAACCATCAATTTAATGAGGTTAAGGGAAATGCCTTGTGCTGCTTAGCCACTTTTCAAGTCTTTTATTTTCAGGTCGTTTGGAAACTTTCAAATTAGATTTATTGACGAATTAGATTCAGTTAAATTTGTGGGATTGAATTAAATTCGATTTACACTATTTGGAATAAATCTATAAATATTAGAATTAAATTCAATTACATTCTTTGGAACACAAAAAAAATGAATTTAACTACTTTATATGTCATTTTTATCCTTAACTAAAAATAGTATGTAATCACTGTGTGTGTATTTTGTAATAATTTTTATATTTATGATGTGTATATTTGAAAAAAAATAATGTTTTGAAAAAAATTGACTCTTCAATTTAGAATTTAATTCACATCATTTAAGATGTAAATTGAATTTATAAAAAAAAGATTTAATTACGTAGTTGAATTCAAGTCATCTCCTTTTTAACATTCCAAACGTATGAATTGAATTCAATTACATCATTTAAGCAAATGCAAGCATCACT
>JANIJH010000225.1:38205584-38218355 GCA_024520975.1 Erythroxylum areolatum
ATTTTAAACTCTTGCAAAGGAAAGCATCGTGATAACTAAAGGAAGGCTAAGTCTTATTTAACCTAAGTATAAGACATGGGTAGGCAAGTGACAAGTGTCACTTGCCACATGTCCACTCTTAAACCCCTTACTAATAAAATTTCCATTTCTAGTCCAATTTATCTCCAAAATTTTAATGGCTCAAATTAATAAATCCTACCATCATGTATCTAAATTTCAAATGTCATTGGACAGTCATTTCTAGTACCGAAAATTCAATCAGTCTGTCACTTGGTAATTTTTTCGGTCCGAAAATTTACCCCAAAAAATTTCAGAAAAATTTCTAAAATTCTTCAAAAATATAAAACACACAAAAATCTACTCTAATACAATTTTCAATCACAAAAATCCTATTTTTCACAAAAATCACATTTATAGACACATATGCCGGGAAATGTCATGGATGCATATACAATTATGTGCATGTGCAAAAATTTCTATTCATGTATATATGGAGGCCATATTATGCATGTTCATGCCGAGATACGTATACACACTCATACCTCGTCTCAAATTACTATTTTACCCTTCCCATCGGTGATGGGATGTTACATTGTATCAACTGGTATCAGAGCTAAATTTTGAGATGACAGTAGGCAATTTGATAGAACGAGTGATTAGGGTGAAAGCTCTCATTGGGCCAATTCCTCAAGGAGAGGAAGAGGTCACATCTCACAATACTCGATTCGAGATGTTGGAGGCGCGAGTCCAACAGTTGTAATAATAGATGGCAGAGGTGTTGAAGGCACAAAAGGAGGCCCAATTTGAGATCCTTATGTTGAGGCTTGCCGTTGCAACACTAGATGTCGATCGGGGTGAAAGCTCCACACCACAACTTTCATCTGTGAAGGTACGTGAACCCAGGGTGTTTGAAGGCCTATGGAATGCTAAGGTGTTGAAGAATTTATTGTGGGATATGGAGCAGTACTTTGTGACTGCTAGTATATCTGATATTGAGAAGGTCAATGCAACGACCATGTACTTAGATGGGGATGCCAAGCTTTGGTGGAGGACAAGAACCTCTGTTGAGATCACTGTGGGTAGAACTTCGATGGAAACGTAGGTGCAGAGGAAGAAGGAGCTCAAAGATCAGTTCTTTCTTATGAATACTTCTTGTCTTGCGAGAGATGCCTTGAAGAAGTTCAAACAGGATGGATTGATAAGAGACTATGTTAAATCATGTAGTTTTCTAATGTTGGATATTGAGAATATGTTAGACGAGGACAAGCTCTTCAATTCTCTGTCCAGGTTACAACCGTGGGCTCAAATGGAGTTACAGAGACAAAACATAAAGGACGTGGTTGGTGCAATTGCAGTTGCTGATGCCTTGGTGGATTTTCGAATGGCAAAAGAATCTAAGGCGAGCTCCTCCAATTCTTCCAAGGGCAAAGGCCACACCTAACAGGAGAAGATCGAGGGGAAGAAGAAGAAAGACTCCATGAAGGGGGATTTCAAGGGTAAGGGCAAGTAGAATGGTGGCTCTAAGAACGGGGAGACATCCTTAAAGAAGGGCAAAGTTGCTTGTTACTTGTGTGATGGTCCACACTTTGCTAGAGAGTGCCCGAGAAGGGAGACGTTGAATGCCCTAATTGCCAAAGAAGATGGTGAATCTTTAAAAGATGCAGCACTAAATCTGATCGCCTTGTTAAATGAGGTTAGTAGTGAGTCGGTTCCCTTTGATAGACTAATGTACATGGGTGTATAGGTTTAGGAGAAAGATGTGACCGCAATGGTAGATACGGGTGAGACCTATAGTTTCCTAACGGAAAAGATGGTTTGAAAGTTGGGCATAAGGGTGTACAAGGCCCCAATGAAGATTAAAACCCCTGTGGGGAAAGAACAAGTAGTTGCAGGAATTGCTTATAATGTTCCAGTCAACATTGGAAGTTAGCATGCCAAGATGAACTTCATTATCATACCACTTGAGGATTTTGAGATGATATTAGGGGTTGATTTTTTCAAAGTAGTAAAGGTGATGTTGTATCCGAGTTTGGGAGGTATGATGTTAATGAATGATCAAAATTCTTTCTACGTGAATTGTTGTAGGTTTGGTGGTGGAACAACGGATGCTACAACTTTGGTAGGACATGTTTCGTCCATGAGCATCGAGAAAGCGTTGAAGAAAGGCATAGAGACCTATTTTGTTAATATGTAGGAAATCAGCAAAGACTATGTGGTGGAAGTCCCTGATCCAGTTGCAAGTTTGTTGAGGGAGTTTCGGGAAGTGATGCCGAAAGAGTTGCCAAAAAAACTTCCCCCTCATCGTAAGGTAGATCACAAGATTGAGTTGGTTCCTAGAGCGATCCCACCTGCACGTGCTCCATATAGGATGCCCCCGATGAAATTGATGGAACTTCAGAAACAACTTGATGGGTTGTTGGAAGCAGGGTTCATCCAACCATCTAAAGCCCCATACGACGCCCCAATATTGTTTCAGAAGAAGCAAGATAGTACACTTCGGATGTGTGTCGATTATCGAGCGTTAAACAAGGTAATGATCAAAAACAAAATATGGTACCTTTGGTTTAAGATTTGATGGACAGGTTGTCAAGGGCTGAGTTGTTCACTAAGTTGGATCTTCAGAGTGGGTATTACTAAGTGCAGATAGCTAAGGGTGATGAGTAAAAGGCAACTTGCATAACTCGGTATAGATCTTACGAATTTTTAGTTATGCCATTTGGATTAACTAATGCCCTGCTACATTTTGCAACCTTATAAATGATGTGCTATACAACTTCTTGGATGAGTTTGTTGTGGTCTACTTAGACGACATTGTGGTGTATAGCATTAACATGGTAGAAAATGTGGAACACTTGAGATGAGTGTTCAAAAGACTAAGATAACATAAACCCTACATGAAGATAAAGATGTGCAAGTTTGCCTAGTTGGAGATCAAATTCTTGGTAGTGAGCAAAGGTCAGGTCAGGATGGATCCAAGAAAGGTGAAAGAGATAGTTGAGTGGTAGCCTCCATGAAAATAAGAGAATTGTGGAGTTTCCTTAGCCTTGCAAACTACTATAGGCAGTTCATTGTGGGATATTCTAAGAAAGTGACGCCATTGATGGACTTGCTGAAGAAGAAGCAAGAGTGCTGTTGGTTAAGTGCATGTGAGGAGGCTTTCGAGAAACTTAAAGTCGGTATCTCAACCGAACCTGTGTTAAAGCTGTCTGTGTTCAATCTTCCATTTGAGGTACATATTAATGCTTCTGACAAAACCATTGGCAGAGTCCTTATACAATAGTAGCATTTGAGAGCCGAAAGCTTAATGGTACAGAGCAGCATTACTTAACGCATGAAAAGGAGATGCTTGTGGTGGTGCATTGCCTTAAGACATGGCGAGTATATTTACTGGGAACTAGGTTTGTTGTCCGAATGGATAATGTTACTAACATGTTTTTCAGTATCCAAAAGAAGTTTTCTGCAAAACAAGCCCAGTGGTAGGAGTTTCTTACTGAGTATGACTGTATGTGGGAGTATAAACTGTGAAGGCACAACAACGTGGCATATGTTCTGAGTAGGAAGGAGGTATTTGCAGCCCTTTATTCATTCACGAGGGTAGAGTCCAACTTGTTAGAGCAAATTAAGGTGGCAACTCCATTAGACACTATATACTGTAAGTTGATTTCTCAAGTCAAGGAAGGTGTTATATGCAAGTTTTGGCTCAACGATGATGGGTTTTTAATGACTAAGAGTAATCAAGTTTATGTGCTGAGTTTTTGTAGATTACAGAAATAGTTGCTAAAGGAGACGCATGACTCGTAGTGGGCTAGTCACCCAAGAATTCAACGGATGCTAGCACTCCTATCTCGTTCCTATTTTTGGCTAAAGATGGAAAATGACGTGGAATGTTCGTCAAGACGTGCCTCGTTTGTTAGTTGGATAAGCTAGAGAGAAAGAAGGAAGCTAGATTGCTACAGAGTTTCTAATGGCATATCACCCATAAATAGATGGCCAAACAGAAAGAATCAACAGTTTATTAAAGGAGTACCTACGACATTATGTAACTGCAAATCAACGTAACTGGTTGAGTTTACTTGGTACCGCATAATATTGCAATAACTTGTATAAATCTTTTACTACAGAGGAAAGTCCCTTAAGATTGCATTGGGACAACAACCTCTTACAGCACTAGAGATTGCTCAATAAAAGACAAGTGGCAAAAGTCCTACGGTACATAAGTTTACGAAGGAGAAGTAAGAATTATGGGATGAGGCCTTCTTGACGGATGAAGAAGCAAGCAGATCTTCAAAGGATACCGTTAGAATTTGACGTGGGAAATAAAGTTTTATTGAAACTAACCCTACTGATCTGGAAGAAGATCTTGAATAAGCAAGTTCATAGGAGTTTGGTGCTAAAGTACGATGAACTGTTTGAAGTGCTACACAAAGTGGGGAACGTGACATACAAATTGAAATTACCCGAGCATTTAAAGGTACACCCTACTTTTCATGTTAATTTTCTCAAGTCTTACTATGAGGATGCATCATATCCAAATAAGAGTCAAGTGAAGTAAGATCCACCAGTTGTGAGAAAACAGTTTGAAGATTAAGTGGAGAAGATCCTAGATCGTCGAATAATGGGTCAACACAAGAAGAATCGACGTACCAAGTTCTTGATTCAGTAGAAAGGTAAACCTATCGTGGAAGCTACATGGGAGAAAGATATGACATTGTGGCAATTTGAGGGCTAGGTAAATGCCTACGTTCAGACTAATTCGACGAGAGCGTCGACTCCATTTGGTGGGGGTAGTTTGTTAGACCCTTAAACTTAGGAGCACTTCTCAATGACCTTCATTATACGCCATAGGAGGAAGGTTAATTAGGTTACATGCATGAGGGAGGCATGCAAAAACACTAAGGAAAATATAGGCAAGTGGGATTGGATTTGGTGTAAATTTTAGTAGAGTCTCAGACCTTGTGGAGATTAACTCACCCTAGGCCAAGGACTTGATGGACTAAAGACTTGGGCCATGCTCAGATGAATGGACCATGACTAGTGGACTCCTTGTGGGAAGCATTGGATCAGGTTAGTGTGCTATGTGGGCTTCGGTAAGATCATACTGTGTCATCAACGGATAAAGATCGTGGAGAGATCTTGGATGATGTGGCGATAACTAGGAGTTAGAGTTACAGTGAAACTTAATATCTAAAGATAGTAGAGATCTTCGAGGATAAGGATGCTAGTTTCCTATTTGAATGTAAACTTTATCTTTCTATTATCTTGTAGTTTCTATCTTATCAGTTAGAGTCCTATTTGGATGGGGGTGTCATCCAATTAGTCTATGTGATATAATCTGATAAAGATAGACTTGAACTTAGCATGATCTTAGGTAGTTCAGTTTAAGTGGGATTCTGAATGTAACTTGGCTTCCAAATTAGAGTGTCTATATATTACTGATTTGAGAGGTTTTCTACTTATTCAGTTAGAGAGAACATTCCTTGTGTTCTTTTGAGGGAAAGTATATAAAGGTTGGTTTTACCGTTTCTCTCTTGTTTCTTTGATGCCTTTGTTTTCTTATTACTTTCGTAGCATTGTTTCTTCTAATGTGCGAGATAAACACTTCGAGGTTCATTGAAGGCTGAAGTCTTGCTTAAGCGGACCTAAGTGAGAATGCTGTGCAAAACGTATTGGTGATCAACTTCGATGAAAGTTCGAGTCCCAAAGTGACCTTTGTATTCGATAACACCAACCCTTTATTCATGCAGGGTAAGCATGACTACCCATTACTATAACCAATAACACTAACACCTCTCTTTCCTATAACCAATAACACTAACACCTCTCTTTCCTACAAAATGAAAATCAATCCTTTTTAACTCAATCCTCATGTTTTACAGTCCAAGAACGCGCAGAATATGATAAGACCACTCCCTCATGATAATCCAACTGTTTCCTGACGAAAAACAAAAATACCATTCTCAGAATCCCATTGCTTTTAAGCCTTTTTAAATCCCAGGAGGGTAGCTGTAGGAACCTTGTGAGGATGTGTGATATGAGATGGTATAAAGCATCATCTCTTCCTATATTCATTCTGTTAGCCAACGTATCTATCCCTACTAAACTTTAAACTCGTCCCTGCAGAGCTCAGAATTAGTGATTATAGACAAAGCATCTATAAGTTTATTTTCCTTGTCTTTATTATATTAGATCTTGTAATCATACTACATCAGTTTAGCTAAGCAAGCTTACTGTGTAGGGGTTATAAGTCTCTAGTCCAACGAGTATCTAAGACTCTACTGGTCAGGTTGAATCACAAAATGCTTATAGCTAGATAAGACTCCCATTTTTTGAGTGCTAATAGAATAGTTGGCATTTATTTATCATATATAGAAAGCAATTGATTCTTTTGGGGATAAGGACTTATTACTATAGTAGATAGGTTGCCCGCTTTGAGTTAACACTACTTGAATGCCTTCCTCGCTAGCATCAGTTTCTTTCACGAATTTCTTTGAAAAATTTGGTAATCACAGATTTGATGTTGTCATGATGATACCTTTAAGTGTGTTGACTGCTACTTATGCCTTGTTGTCCCATCTAAATGAATCATTATTAAGTTAGTCAAAGTAGTTATAGTCTTCTTATAATTTTCTATAAATCGATAGTAATATCCTATTAAGGAACCCTCTCAGTTGATTGAACATTTTAGGAATGGACCACTTTTGGATAGTGTCTATCTTGGAGCGGTATATCTTAACTCCTCCTAATATAATGTATCTAAGATATTTGATATTTGATATATGATTAATTGATTATATATTTACTCCATAACATTTAGTAATTAACGTTATGAAATGTTTAAGAAACTCATTTTGGTTCATATTTGATTTACAATTTAAAAGTTTAAGAGCTAAAATAAGTTAAAAGAACATTCTTCAAGTTATCCTATTGATGCTCAAATTTATATGTCCTTTTGGAACAAGAAGGAGATGGATTAGGGTGACAGTGGGACAAGAAAATAAACATTTCAACATGACCTGCAAGACACACAATTATGTAGCTTGGTGATTGGAGATTTTTTGGATTGCCTAGCCATTTATCTACTTACATGGCTGTGCATCTTTGTAAATGAAGCATTTTTATTGGTTTGCATGGTTGGATGCACGATGCTTCTCCCTAGAAACCTAGTTTTTCATATAAACAGACATTTAATCAGTCAAAAAAGAGAGGAATTGTTTTTGGAATGCAAGAAAGGGTAGAAACCTTACTTCTTTGGAATCTATGGAGGGCTAGTGTCTTCCTTTTTCTAGTTTGAAGGTGATATCGAAGCTGAGGATCTCATTTAAACATCTCTTCATTATGTACTGTTGAATCTCTCTCACTTTAGGGATTATTTATGTTATTCTTTGCTTAATGTGGGTATTTGTATAAAGATGATCTAAGTGCTTCTATTACATTGTTTTCATATAAACCCATTACTAGAATCTCAAATATAATAAATAATAGTTATCTTTTGGATTCATTTATGGAAACTAATGATGTAAAATCATTAAGGATAGCATAACATAGGTTAAATGACCCGAGTTTGTGTTGATGTTGCCTAGATTAATTTGTTTTCCTTATTCGTAATGCAACGGTCCTATTAAATATAGAGTGCTTGTTCTATGTTAGCTTATTTTGATTACATACGACCTAAGGGAAAAATGGGGTTAGCAGAGCTTATTATTAATCTAGGATTAATAGTTTCTAAGAGAGATGTGAAACAATAAGCAATGGAGTATTTTATTTTTGTGTAGGATGAGATTGAGAATCGGATTCCAAAATCATTCATCGATTTTCTGTTTTTATTATTGTTTAATTTGATTTGCTTCCATTAATTCAGTTTTACTTTGTTTTCTTAATTGGATCCAACTAAATTCCACTTATATCCTAAACATCGATTCTTTCATTGCAAAACCTACATGCACACTCCTTGTGGATATGATCCCTACTCACTGATGTTATAAATCTTAGCATAAATAGTTAGGTTTATTTTCTAGTGCATTCAACATGCATTAATATTCTATACTTGAACACCCAAAAAAAAAGCACTCCATCCTTTTAGCATAAAGTTGAAGTTCCTTTAATTTCTCTAAGACCACCCTCAGATGTTTAAGGTGATCATCCATACTTTAACTATAAATGATTATGTCATCAAAGAAATCAAAATGAACCTTCTCGAATAGGGCTAGAAAATACAGTTCATAAGGCATTGAAAGTTTGAGGGGCATCAATGAGGCCAAACATCATGACAAATAACTTATAATACCCCTTGTGTGTGTGAAATATTATCTTCTTTATATTAGGTTTATGTATACATATTTTCTAATACCCTATCTGTAAATCCACCTCAAAAAACACCCTAAACCCTACCAATTCATTAAGTAGTTCTTCCACCATTGGTATAGGGAATTTATCCTTGATGGTGGCCTGGTTAAGAGCTCTATAGTCCATAGATATTCTCCAGGAATATCCTTTTTCACTAGCACCACTAGACTAGCGTAGGGACTATGTCCACTCCTTATAACTCTTGCCTTTAACATTTCTCTCACCAACTACTTTATCATATTTTTATAAAGGCTAGCATATCTATAAGGTCAAATGCTAATTGGTTGCATTCTCTCCTTTAATTCAATTTGTAATCAAATTCTAGGGTTGGAGGTAAAGCCACCATATCCTTGAAGATTGTCTTAAATTCTGCTAGCAAAGAATCTAACTCAAGCCAAAAGCCGATCATTCTCATCAAGAAATCTTTGTACAGTTAATAACTTTAATAATGCAATCATTTTGATGCATGCCACATGTTAGGCTTAGCTAACAATCTATACAGTTGAGTGGAACTAAACATCTCCAGTTTGCCTCCTTTATAACCTTGTAATCTTTATGGGTAAAATGGGTTCATTCTTGATATATTAAAGGCAAAAATCTCTAGATTGATAAGATTCCTGTAAATTTTCCTTCTCTAATGTAATTCTTATTCAAGATGAGGATCAATATTAGAGAATCATGTAAATATGTTGTCAAGCATGGTAGGACACTTCTTTTTGGCATGATTCTTAGACCCCTTTTGGTGCCCTGGAATCAGTAGAAAAAGTAGCTCCTTTACAAGAATTCTTACTAACTAATGTCACAATTGCTAATGCTATCTTTATTTAAAACCCTATAGCCCTCATTCATGTGTCTTGGTTACTTATCTAAATTTTTTCTCAACAATTATGGTGAAGACTTAGTTACATGGATCCATACTTCATCTAGTATTTTTACTAATGCATCATACTAGTCTCTCTTTAGGGATACCAATACCTGTCGTTGGACGTATAAAATTAAATCCTTATTTACTTTCAATTTATTAAACAAATGTAGTATATAGCAAATAAGAGTTGATCCCACGAGGAAAGCTAATTTAATAATCTAGTTTATTAATTACAATACTTGTAAAAGAGATAATTACATCCTAATAATTTTGCTTATATGAAAGAAATTCCATAATATAAATATCATTAACATATAATATCTTTTGTAAACACATAATTAAGTTACACCATCAAAACTTAAGAAAATAAACTTACAATACATCCAATTTTATAATACATGATTATTTTGAGCACAGTACATTAAGCTTTGCTATTTTCAAGTTGAGATGAAATTAAACATACATAGTACAACTTATACAAAGATTTGGACAACATGGATAAAATCTCTAACAAAATACGAAGTTAGGAAAAATCCTAAACCAACATAATACAAAATAATGAAACCTATAAAATTAGCTAAACTAATGCATATATAAAAAGAGAGGCGGGTTTTTGATGTTCAAAATGAATTAAATTAAATTTAGAAATCAAAGAAATAAAACATATATCTAACCTAATATTTACAGGTGAACAAGTAAGTTTTAAATTTTAGTTTAGTGATGCAATTTCTACATATCCAAGAAAATTTGAGTCGTTTAATAAATTAATTGTAAAAAATCAACCAACCAGTTTCTACTTATTTAGTTTCTACTTATTCCTAATTTCTCTTAGAAATTGAACCAACTTAACACATTAAGCACCAAGAAATGCAATCAACAATCGAAATTTGATGTTGACATTCTAGTAATTGCATGAATGTTAATTCCATTTAGTAATCAATTTAATTAAAATAATATTCCAAATAATCGAAACAACATAGCTAAACTAGAATTCAACAATTAATTATAAATTTAGCATATAAAAATAGAAACAAAAAGAGTAGGGTATCCAAAAACTCATTCAATTTTTCTACCTTCATAGACCTCAAACCAACCCTAAAGTCTAGAATTTCTCTCCTGCTAGTCACAAACTAGCTCAATTTTAGCAGGCTTATGGCTCTCCAAACACTCTTATGCCTCGTTGCGCTACCTCCTTCCAAGGGTGTTATTCCACTTGGAATACTCCCTTTTCACATAAATGCTTGATCTTTTTTTTTTCTCTTTCCACTGTTGCCTTTTCTCCACTATTGCCTTTTCGCTCATTATTCGCTCTTTGATAAGCTTCTGCTTTTCTCTTCCATTTTGAAGAGAGTTAGTGTAGAAAACGTAAGCTCCATTGGGATTTTTGTTACGATTTCTTTCTACTGCATTTGCGTTTCTTTTTATTTTTGTTATTGCGTTTTGTTTTTGTCCTCTGCTATTCTCTGCTGTGCATTTTATCCTAGCTTTTGTTCTCCTATGCATTGTGATTTTTCTTATTCCTTTTGTAGAAATAGATAATGTCAAAAGGAATTGAAGATGAAGTTTGCATTTCTGTGTGTGTAAAAAGAGATAGACATACTCCATTTTATACATTGTAAATGCCTCTAAGTAAAGCAACAAACTAATATAGTAAAATACATCATTAATATACATGATCTTAGGCAAAAATAAAAGCTAATTATAGGGAATTGGTTAACTAAGAGAGATTGTGTGATAATATACATTAATATCCCCCCTCAAACTCAAAATGGTAGTGACAACGAAAACTTGAGTTTGGAGAGAAGATCTTGAAAACGTCAATGTGGATGTGATTTGGTAAACATGTCAACAATTTGTAATTGAGATGGGATTGGGACAAGTTATATGGTTTCGTGAAGCACATGATGATGCACAAGATGACAATCGATCTTGATGTGTTTAGTTCATTTATGAAAGACATCATTATGAGCAATCTGCATGGCACTATGATTATCATAGAAGAGAGGAACTGCTGAAGAGAATATGGCACCGATGTCTTGAAGTAACCATCGTAATCACAAAAGTTTAAAGGTAGTGCCAGTAAGGACTCAGTATTCTGATTCAGTAACTGAATGAGAGATAATCAGTTGCTTCTTGCTACGCCATGGAATGAGAGATGTGCCAAGAAAGAACTAGTACCTAGTGGTAGATCAACGATTAGTTTGGTTCCCAACCTAGTTAGCATCAGAGTATGCACTTAAATCTAATGAAGATGAATGAATAAAGTGGAGCCCATGAAACAAAGTACCTCGAATATATCAAAGTATCAGTGAGACTAACATGAGAGATAAGATCAGTAGCATACTTGACTTGAGATAAGTAATAAACTGATCTCAAGGAATGATCATAAGAGCTGGATGTGAAGCTAAAACAGTTGATGGTGGAGCTAAATTTAGCAAATCATGCTCGAGGAGCTTACTTAAGGCTATATAAGGTTTTGCAGAGACGATATACTTTAATAGGTGGATGCTCATACCTAGGTGGAGGTTGCATGTATACTTCTTCCTAAAGATCACCATTAAGAAAGACATTCTTGACATCCATCTGGAACAAGTCCCAATGCTTACTTGTTGCTATGACAAAAAAGCTACAAACCGAAGTTGGACGAGCTATTGGAGCAAAGGTTTGCTTATAATTAACTCCATATTCCTGAGTAAACCCCTTGGAAACTAATCGTGCCTTATATCTTTTAACTAATACATTAACTCGAGTCTTGATTTTGTAGACCCATTTACAACTAATAATAGACTTATTTGAAGGTAGGTTAACTAACTCCTAAGTATTGGTGTTGGAGAGAGCCTGTAATTCTTCCTCCTTTGCTTGCTGCCATAAGAGATTAGAGCTGGCCTCGCGATATGTATAAGGTTTATATGGAGAAACAATAGTAGAATAAACATGGAAGTCTTTAAGATGAGTAGAGGGTTGACTTACTCCAGAGGATTGACGGAAGGAGTGTGGAGGCTCAATAGATTTTGGTGAAGGGTTATTTAGTGATGGAGGTTCTGTAGCTAGAGAAGATACAATAGGATCAGTCATCAGTTGGGTTCAGCTGTGAGAGCGGTAAGATGGAACTGCAGAAGAAATATTAGGAAACAAAGATATGGTAGGGTCAGAAAAAAATTTATGTGTGGGTTCACTGACTCAAAATTTTGATATTGTGGAGAACATTTTATGTTCCCAAAAGGTGACATGTCTGAGAGATTCTAAGTCTTTAAGATAGTGGATCCCAACATCTATATCCTTTATGATCTATCCCATATACTAGAAAACAACATAAACATGCTCTGGGTTCAAGTTTGGTGTGTTCAGGAGATTGTATGTAACACCCCACTCCCGAGTGACCCGAACCCGATATCGTTGGTGATATCCGAGTCCGTGCCCCACGAGGGTGGCGTACTACATCAGTCGGTCGGTAAAACTTGGTATACTTTTTTTTAAATAAAAAAACGTTCATTCCATGTTAAAAGGAAGCAGTTTCAGTCATTTCACAATTACGCGGAACAAGCAGTAAACAGTAGTAAATC
>JANIJH010000225.1:38227577-38237997 GCA_024520975.1 Erythroxylum areolatum
ATAATATATTATCAACAAATCATAATGTTAATACATGAATCACAACTATCCATTGGCCTAGGGCACACTACTAACATATTACTAGTTCGTACTCTAGTTGAGCACCATTGATAGTTGTTTATGGCTATATCCTCAATCAACTCTTGGCCACTTCAAGTGTTTTATCCTTTAGCATCTCTTCAACTACTGCATCAATTGGCTGCATTGTATTCTGATTTATCCAGTTATAAAAAGTTTGGATTTACACCCATAGGGGTAATCTATGGTATAGGCATCATTGATGCATATCCATAAATCTCTCCCAAGTTTCGTGTAATGATTCTCCTTTAGTTTAGTAGTATAAAGAGATGCCGTTCCTTTGCTTCGTAGTCTTCGCAAGAGGAAAATACTTCAATAAAATTTTTCCACCACTTAATCCTAGGTGGTTAATGACGAACGTGGCATAGAATTAAGCCACCATTTTTCTTTTCCTTTAAAAAAGAAAGGAAATAGATCTAATATGATGACATCATCATTTGCTCTATTTAGTTTAAAAGTATTGCAGATCTTTAAGAAGTTAAAGATGTGAGCACTGGTGTCCTTGTCTCGAAGTCCATTAAATTAGACTGACTACTGCACCAATTGAATAATGCTTGGTTTGATCTTAAAGGTGTTCGCTTATACAGTCAGCCTCACAATGTTGGATTCCATGCTAGTTAATTCTAGCATAACATAGTCAAACATAGCTCATGATTGGTCCGTCATATCACATAATCCCTCAATTCCTATGTGACCTACCAAATCCTCTATTTGATGATCTAGTTTAAACTCCATAAGGTTTGTTCTATGACAATTCCTAAACATAGTTTTTCTATCTTAGGATTTACATCAAATAGGTTGTCAGTGTTACTTTAGGTCATAAACCGACTTGGATTCTACCTTAAACTAAACCTAACTAAGAAAAAAATAAGTAAGGCAAAACAAACAAGCAAAAATAATGACTAGAATAATAAAACTAAAGTGTTCCTAATATCACCGTCCTTGACATGGCACCAAAAACTTGATTAACCTAATTTGCATTAGTTAATATTTAATACTGTAAGTGCATGGTGTAGCTGTAGCTAGTACCAATAAATGTAGATTGATCCTACGAGGAAGGGGATACTAGTAATGAATATATTCTATTATCAAGCCTATGGATTGATTGTGGGTTTTGAATTTAAGAAACTAAAATTAAACAATTAAAGTAAACAAGCAACACAATTAAAGTAAAGAATTGGCTAACTCACTCATTTATTTATTAATATCAAATGATTAGTATCTAGACGTTGAATCCCCCTAAACCCTTATTCGATTGATTATTTATGCAATTGCGTTGTTGATTAGTTGGACCATAGAGATTCTTAAGGTATGCTAATAGCTAACCTTGAGTCTACTATCAACTAATCCTAAGTTCTTTAATCGAATTACTCAGGTTAAAACTTATAGGATTGCATTACTGTATTATGAATCCCTCTATTAGGTTTAACCATAATCTAGAAGATTTATGTCATCTTACCTCTAGGATTGCAAATAATTCCTTCTAATTACGGTAGATCTATTCACATTAGGATTTCTCAAACTCCACATATGAAATTAGATTATGATAAAATATTATTGGGTTATTAAAACATAAACAAAACGTGTAATCAGATCACAACATATCAAACAACCAACTACATTAATAAAAGAATCAAATCTTATCAAAGTATTAACATAAAGTTCATCTAACCTAAATACTAACTGGGCGTTTAATTATATATGATCGAACATGAAATCAAACTTACATAAACATAAACATGAATTGAAAGCAATGAGTTCATAATTCTAAATCTCCTTGATTGTCCTCTATCTAATTGTAACACCCATATACCCCCTAAGAGGATATGCAGATGCCATATAAAATAGTATTGAAACAATCCAAAACATGTTAAAGCATTTCCAAAAACTCAAGCAAACATACATTACTTATCATTAGATGTTATTTTATAAACAGAACATATCATGCATATTGTACTTATCAAAATACAAGCCATAATTCAAAATCCAACCTGTATTAAAGTTATTACAAACCATATGCACAAAATAAAAAAGGTCTTATTATAATGAGTACAAGTAAAATAAAATTAAACATTTCCAAAAAAACACATTCTTCTTTGACCACTATGGTTGCCTTTGTCCCAGTCTTTAATCCTTCTTATTAGAACCTACACAGAGGCAAAACCACAGTGCTAGGCATATAGCTTAGTGGGGAATAATTAAACAAGATATAAACTGGCGATTGTCTCTAACAATCGTCTAGCATTCACATATACAAAATCGGATCATATTACCAACAATCTTTAATTGTTCATATTATAGAGCAATTCAAACATTATATGTCTCAGAACAAAATATGATTCATCAATACAGAGCAAGAAATATAAAGATCAGAACTTAATGTTCAAGAATCAAAACAGGATATATTTTTTTCTGATCAAAATTTAACTTGTATCAAATCAGGATATATCTTATATCAAATTAGAACTTATTTTGTATTAGAATAGAACTTGTTTATAACAAAATTGAACATATATCATAATATAAAATACGTTAGCTTGCTAATCCCTCTTATAGAAGTAGGTAACGGACCAATATAGAAGATACCTATGTTTGGTATCTGAAACAAAAGAGAATTATGTCTATAAATCAGGGGCCACCATAATGTTGATAATCAGGGGACACCATAGTGTCAATAATTAGGGGACACTATAGTGTCAATAATGAGGGGACACCTTAGTGTCAAGTTACAGAAGCAGCTGTAGACCCTTCTAGGCATGCCTATTTACCCACGACTAGGACTTGGCAATTTTTAAAACAAAACATGTCACATTTTAGAATTCTCATGTAAAAAAATATTGCTAAACATATGACTCTATTCCACTTTGCTTAACTTGAACATATTCATTCACATTTGATCAAACTCATCATGCCTTATAAACATAAGCATTTTCAATGATGCACCAATGGATACATTAAGTAATTACACTTTACATGTACTCACCTAAGTTCCCAATTCATAAACATTCATAACTAACACATCACTTATATCATTTAAATCACTTTTGTGTTCATAAGTATACTTCATTCCTTTAACAACTTATAAGTTATAAAATTAGATACCTTGTTATCTAGTAACACCTTCCTTAAGTTATTACTGCAATTAAAAATCCAAATCTTATTCAACCTTTAATTAACTTATTCCACATCAAACTAGGTTCATTTTACACTTTAATTAAGTCCAATTACACCATTATAAAGTACCTTAATGTTATATAGTCCAATAATTACCCAAAACCAACCTTTTCTCCTTCCTAAGTACTTCCCATGATTGTGGGAATGAGCCATATAAATTCCACGATCGTGGGATGAGTGAACCGAAGGTTCACTCACTTATAAGCTTCAGTTTGTTTCCAAAATTTAATTTCTTCACTTCCATTCGACACACCTTTACCAAATTCCATCAATTTCACTTCAATTCTACCTTATTCATTCTTCAATACCTCATCAAATTCACGTCCAAACAAATTCAAATATCATTCATGAAGCAAATCACAATCCATGATCTTTTAGGTATCAACATCCAAAACAAAAGCTATCAAACAAATATCATGTTCCGGACCTCAATTCATCATCAATTCAATACAATTCAAGCATAAAATAATTCATATTATAGCACGCAATCAAGATTAGCATTCCCTTAACCTCTTAACTTCAAATTCCTACTCCAAAGAACAAGCCAATTAAATCCTTCATGGAACCAAGATAAGTCCAAGATCAAGGTGTAGACATTAGCACCAAAAAGACAACATAGAAGATAACATAATCTATTTCCTTGACGCAATATTTGGCTAAGAATTTGTAGTGGTAATGCATGAATTTGCAGTAAAATTTCAGAGCTAAAGGAGAGGGATAGTTTTGGTGGTGATTGAGCAAGAAAAGAAAGAATAACCAACAGAAGCACTTCTACTGTAGCTGGACTCATTTAATGCTAGGTGTCACTCCCATCATAAGGCATATGTCTCCTTTGCATGTATCACATAAGTCCTGCATTTAAGCTACCAATTGTCACACTTCTATTAAGCCATTTATCATTTAATGAATACTTCCAATTGCCACAATTCAATCAGGCCACGTGTCACTCAGTCAATGTTTCCAAATGTCAATGCATTAGCTATGCCAAATTTCACTAACTCATGCTTAGTCATCCAAATTTCCATGTACCATCTTGTCTTACCACTTGACAATTTTCTTAATCCAAATGTACATTTCATTCATCAATTCTCTAATGGTAACAATTAATTTCAAGTTACTAATTATGGTCCATTAAGCCATAATTCAAGGCATATACAATTCACGATCATATCATAATTTTAACGCCTATCACATTTACTTTCATGAACATGTAACATTTCTACTAAGGTGTAATTTGGGGCCTTACACGAATGTTCTTTCTATGTAGAGACTTTATCTTGTATTATGATGGATTTGTGGATGATTTCTTCATTTTTTTGCTTCTCTAGACCGAAATCGGCCCTTAATAATGACTCCATGTCTAGAAATCACCTCCCAAAGTCTCCTATTTTTTCTATCCCCATAATGCCACTTTTTTATTGAATTCTTGGTTTTTAGACTATGTAAAAGACTATGCATAATCAAAATTTACTGGGTTCACGAAAAAGAACAGATGTGCTAAAGTGCACGATTGTGCACTCTTTATAAATTGTTGATTCTCTATTTTACGCCATGTTTTTAGCCGAATTCTTCTCCTTTAAGTTCGTAAAGGCAATTATACTCTATAAATACACTTAAAACAAATTAAGTTCCAAATATATACCAAAATTATAAAATATCAAGCAAGAATACATTAAATATGTGGTAAAAATATGGTCAATTCACCATTTATCAATCTTTTGTCGACACAAAATCCTATTAATATGCTTGACCATCATACTGCACTTGCTTAGAAGATCTTGATTGGTAGGCATACTAGGATAGATACACTAAATGTAAGGATTTGAGGCGTGCAATGGAGTCTTATTGAAGGAGATTGGTCCTCTACCATCTTACTCCATGTTTTAGGGGTACAAGTTTAACTGTATTTGTGTAGATGAACCAAAGGAGAGACGTTTGTAACACCTTTGAACTATACTAGTAGGGGGTAAACTAATAAAGGAGTGTCTTGTTATTCATTCAAGGCCTTTATAGAGCCTTATGGGGTAATAAAATCTAGGGCCTTTTATAATTATAGGGGAGTGTTTACAAAGAATGAGGGTTTAAAAAGCGAATGTACGGATTAGTGTTATGGAAGTTGTCGTAGGGACATCCAATGTGGCTTTTAGGTGGAGCAATGTAGTCACTGGCTACTAGAGTAGTCCATTTTAGAAATGGTGAAAAAGCAAGAAATAAGAAATGAGGAAAAGAAAGATAAAAGTTACCATTAACCAAAAAAAGAAGATTAATAATAACTTTGATTAAGTAAGAAAGGGGGAATTCATGACGGTTTAATAAGAAATGGAAGCATCTTCTCACTAGAATCATCATATAAGAACCATTTTATAAAACAAATTGTTCATCATAATTGATATAATAAGGAACTCTCATAATATTCATACCTATATAAGTGATAAAGTTATATCAAATAAAAAGATGCAAATTTGGTTGTAAAAAATGTAACTAATTATGTAAATAATATGAATGATATGTGTTGTGTGTGTGTGTGTGTGTGTGTGTGTGTGACAATTGACATTCAAGACACATTAATGATTCTTTATACAATTTTTTAGATTGGTACCTATGTTTAAGAAAGTTGTTTAATAAATGAAAGGAAGAATTTGAGATTTTCATACTTATTTATGTCTTTTGATAGGAAAAGTAAATATAAAATATGAAAATATCAAAGAAAAATGATGATATTTCAATAGCTAGAGCCATTAATGGTAAAAGAACTTTTACAACTTTAGAATGAATTATTAAATTCATAAATCTGTATAAAATGAATATTATACATATATATATAATTTATATGTGTAAATAAATATATGCTCAATTCACTATCTATGCCATTATATTATGTAGTTACTAAATATTTTATCATTTAAGGTTTATTAATTAATTTTGTATAATTCTTTATTTGTGCATTGCATTTTTAAATATATAAATTCAATATTATATTATGCATGGTACATTAATGCATATAAAATTTAAAATAATTGAAATACATTAAAAACTAAGCATATATTAATATATGTAAACTTAATTTGATATATAATATATATGCATGCATTAATTTTATACGATACTTTTATATATAATTAGAATTACTAAATATATAACTTTTAATTAACATATAATTGTTACTTTCTATCCACATTGTAGGCCTACTTAAAAGCTCACAATGGTTATGTCAAGTTCACCTAGGATTATTAGTATCAAGTATCAACCAAGCGCCAAAATCTGAATGCATATGAGAAACAACGTCCCCATTGGCGCCTTATATCTTTGCTGCTCTGTTCTTCTAGTGCATACCTCGAATATCTTAGGTAAAAATCACTTTTCATTGCTGCAAGATATCTATTTTTTCGATGTTTCTTTTCCTTTGTGTGATTGATTTGTTTTTCAGTACGTGATTTTGAAGATGGAAGACATGGAAAATGAAGTGCTTATTTTCTAGGCAGTTTATGTAAAGCCTCATCGTCTTGAGTGAATGTGGGTAACTTGGATTCCCGACTCGCGGAGCCTGATCTCGAAGATGGGTTTCATAAATTTGGGATTATTAGAAGGTTGATATTTTATTCACGCATTTTATTTCTTTTTTTTCTCAATTTGATTACCTTAATATATTTTTTCTTGACTTATTCTCGCAAGTAATTTGAATTTTACAGAAAAATCACTAGTTCACCCTTTCTAAGGTAAAATGAAATCTGTGTGTAGTGTGTGGGTTGCAAGGAGGCCAGCAAGTTATGCTTGTATTGACTTTGATGATAAAATGACACGGGCCGTAATCAAGTGAAGAAAAAAAGTATATAAAATTAAGAAGTTAATCTAAACATGAAGAAGAGAAGTAAGGAGAGAAGAGGAAAAAAAAGATTATGAATTAATTTACAAGGCCCATTGAGAATACAAAATTTCAGTCTCCCCAGTATAAACTCCTTTCTCTTATTTATACCAGAACCCTAATTGATAGGAAATAAGTAACATAAAGTGAAATCTCCATCCTTGGCTGTTGGCTAAGTAATAACTTCAATTCCCTTGTATGCTAGCTCTTCCCACTTCATTCTTTTCATTATTACCTACATGCTATTTATTAATCCCTAACTATGATGAATAACATTTCATATCAATAATCCCGGGTTGACTTTCCCTAACTTGAAAGAAAAATTCTAGGTATTACAATTGAATCTCATTAATAAACTCTCACGTAGCATCTGTTGGAGAGTGATCTTGCCAACAAGTCAATTGAATGGAAGCATTATGATTTCATTTAACCAACCTTGTTTCTAAGATTGCCTATGGTGAGCTTTGGACGAAGCAATTAAGGAAGTGTGGACTGGAGAAAGCTTGCATCATAAGCCCTTTTTAACAAAGAGATATAGGACTTACTTTTGAACCCGCTTTAAGTTAGGGTGATTAATCAACGAATCTTGGGGCACCTGGTTTAGTTTTTGACACAAAACATATTATGAATGTGAGCTTCTTTTGTAGTTGTAACTTGTATGCAACTTTTCCTATCATGTCTAGTATTAGAAACATATCGTAATATTTTATAACAACTTATGAGTCCATAACCTTTTAATCAAACTTTGTTATCAGTAGGGATGAATCTCACTACAAGGAAAGAAACCCTTCTGCGATGTTTTTAAAACATTGTAGAAGGTAGTAAAATGTCGCAGAATACTACGTCGCAGAATCCCTTCTGCGACGTTTATAAAAACGTCACAAAAAATGTCACAGAAGGGGGGATAGGCAATGGGTTTTCACGACGTTTTAAGGAAAACGTCGTGAAATACCCAATTATTCTATGACGTTTCAAAAAATGTCAAGGAAAGACGGGAGATTTTGTGACATTTTTAAAAACGTCATAGATTGTTAAATTTTGATGAAGTTTTTTAAAAACGTCTAGAAAACAAAACATTGCAGAATAGGTACAATATGCGACGTTTATTTTCTGAACGTCACGGATTGTATGAAATTATTGAATATAATTTTGCAGAAAATAATTTTATTTAAATACTTTTTCTAATTTTATAATTAATTTTTCATTTATCTGAAAATAATTAATATTTAATAATAATAATAATTGAATAATTATGAAAATTTTATTATTATTATTATAATTTTTCATTAATTTGAAAATAAATTTAATTTAATAGTTTTCAATTGTAATAAATTTTTTTCTTTTATTTTGTTTCAATTTTTGAAAATAATTTTAATTTAATTATTTTCTAATTTAATAATTAACAAATTTATAAATATCAATTTTTAAAAAAATCTTATTTATGTAATAACTATTCAATATTATTTATGAAATTTATTTATTAAATAATTCTTCAATTTTATGAGTATATCATTAATTTTAATAATTATTAATGTATAACAAGAATTTAATACGTGCAGACAATTTATTATGTAATTGCAATTGTAAAAAATGTCATAATACGGCAATTAATATAAACAATAAGTCATAAGTGTTTAATATTTCAATATGAGTACAAATCTAATCTAAACGAACATTATGTGTAGCACATAAAAGTTGCAAGACCTTTTTTTATTGTTCGACTTCGATAGTTAAGCGATCCTGCATTTCTTGAAATTGTTTAGTCAATTCATCGACTTGAGACTGTAACCTCTGATTAGGCCTCTTTGACTCCTCTAATTCGTCTCGAAGTCTCTTCCTGACCGAAGTCTTCCCTTGTGCTCGAGGTCCAATTCCTATGCCAACAATGTAATCTGATCTAATGCCCAAGACTTTGTTGCACACTTCATCCACTATCATTGGATGACCTTGTTCCGTTGAATATGTCAATTCATGACACATTAATTCCTGAAAAAGCAAGAATTAATTACATAATATTCTCATTTAAGAAATATTTGTAAATGAACTATATGCTCACCCATTTTTCTTTGCATTCAGCAGTTGTCCATTGACCTTTACTTTCATCATAATGAGTATGATACCATAGCTTCATCCGGTCACACTCTTCTCCATCTCGGTCACTCTGTTATATAGAAATATATTACTAGTAATATTTATTATAATTTTGCAATGACAATCAAAGTAAAATGTAATTAAAAAGATAATAACTCACAATCTCATGTCGTATCGCTACAAAGGCCTTAGAGTCGGAGTTTGGTCGTCATTTGACCTGACTCCTAGCCAATTCGGCTTTTTGACTTTTTTCCTAATCGTACACGCAACAAAATCTATTATAACATCTATAAATCACAATTCATACGTACTAAAATATAATTAGTTGTCACAAAAGTTGTGAAATTAAGTTTTTTTAATCAAATAAACTAACCGTTGTAGCTAATTGCTCCCAATACTCGCATAAATCCATCCACTTCGCCATTGTAACATTATGCGGCTTCACATCCTTTCCGTGCTTGGTAGAAGGCTTTTTTAAATTATAACTTTGATCTTTAGACCTTAAAGCAAGAAACCTCTTCACAACATCATGTACTTCATTGTCAGTTCTCATTCCCTTGACTTCCAACTTTTGCTTCAAAAAAGTATAAAATATCAGTCAAAGCTGTAGGTGTTGGGACTTGATTTTAGAACTGGACTCCAACTGGAAAAACGGATACATAAACGGAAACAATGCAGCGAAAATCTAAAACGAAGGCAATCTAACGAGGAAAGCCAAAAGCGGAATCGAAAACCGAAACACATAACGGAATCCTAAACGAAAGCGGTCCAAAACAAAAGCGAAACACAAATCGGATCGAAAAATTCATAAAGCAGAACGTATTATAAAGTGAAAGAATCGAAAGCGAATCGAATGGCTCGGAATCAACGAAAACAAATCGTTTAAGAACAAAAACTTAACTCCGACATCCAAAAACAAACATTTTAGAAAAACGTCGCATTGGAAACCCTACGACACACTTGATCTAAACCAGACCAATTTGGTATAATTTTTTTTTAATTTTATTCAATCTCTTACAAAGCAATTCATTGATCCATTTGGAAATTCATCCTTAATAAAAAACTCAACGTATAAGATCTTTTAACCAATTCTTATTCTTTTTAACCAATTTTTATTCTTTTAACCAATTCTTATTCCTCTTTAAACATCTCACACATTGCTATTCATACACAATCAAGCCATACACAATAAGCACTTCAATATCTCAATTCCAG
>JANIJH010000225.1:38249801-38260208 GCA_024520975.1 Erythroxylum areolatum
AAATTGAGATATTGAAGTGCTATTTGTGTATGGCTTGATTGTGTATAGCAATGTGTGAGATGTTTAAAGAAAAATAAATTTTCGTTAAAAAGAGGAATTATGAGATATGTATCAATGTGAAGGTTAAAATATTTGAGTTTATGGAGAGGATAAATTTCCAAATGGGAAATTAAATTGCTTTGTATGAGATTGAATAAAGAATGAAAAAGAAAGAAAAATTTTTTTTTACCGGATTCGGATTTGCTTAGATTGGTTTAGTCTTAAGGTTTCCAACGTGACGCTTTTCTAAACTATGCGTTCATGGATGTCAAAATTTGAACATTCAGTTGATTGATTCGTTTTGTTTCTTTGTTTCCAGATTTTCCTCCGTTTCCGCTATTGGTTTCGTTTCCACTTTATGACTTTCGATCCGATTTGTGTTTTCGCCTTTGTTTTTGGCCCAATTTTCACTTTGTTATTCGGTCTTTTACTTTCCGCCGCTTGTTTTGGTTATGTTTTTCCGTGTTTTTTCTTATTGCGGTCCAGTTCTGAAATCGGGTCCCAACAACACATATGTTTGGAATTTATGTCACTACATCTTCCACCTGAGCCTTTTACAAATCGCTTGATAGTAGAATTCTTGGCCATCTACAAATGTCACCTTGAGAGCTCTTATCTCTAGCATCACATAACCCAATTTTTGTGAAGTACCTTATTGTTCCAAATTTCTCAACTCTAAAAGTGGGTCCCTGTAAGTAAGATAGAGGGACCAAGCCCTCATGTTGCAAATATAGTCTTCCCATTTATCATAAGCTTGATCACTCTTGGTTTTGACGGACCCCACATGCCACTATAAGGCCTTGCCCCCTCAAATATAATACTACCTTTTTGATTTGATTTTAGTTAAGGTACCTTTTATGTTGATTTTTTTTAATTTACATATATATGTGAGCTATCAAAGTCATTCCCATTGAATTTAAGAATCTTCATATGGTGTGTTAATTGATGATTGGAATGTAAAATGGTTTTTGTGGTTACTAATTGTGTGCAACTGCCTTCTCCAAGAGAGCTGTCTTGTTGCATGGACATCATATCCTCTTAATATTATAAACTTAAGCCCCCGAGAAGTTCGTCAACTCTCTTATCGCTAGTTCAATTCCTTAACCAATTCAAAGATCTCTCTCCTAAATTCTTGTAAGCGAATTTCTTCTGCCATTGAATGATTGTTCTAATACCAATTAATATAGATCTAGAATTGGGCCAAGAAAAAAATATAGAATTAAGTAGTTGATCTAAATTTGAGATAGAAAAGGATGACAAGAAGTAAGAATAAAGGAGGAAGGAGAAGATTATGAATAAAAAACAAAGAGGAGAACATTTACAATACCCATTGAGAATAACAAATTTTAGTCTCCCATTGATCTACTAAGGAGATGATGTTTATGAAGTTAATTGAGCATTTGACCTTATAAAAAATGTTGATATTCTGTTTGAGATATTTGATAAAGTTGTGAATGAAGTTAAGTATAAAAACATAGTACATTTTTATCATTGTCAATGATTTTAATTATAAAAGTAGGTGAGAAAAGGTTGCAAAGTTGCTATAATTCTTTTTATTGAACTCTTTGAGTTATCGATTGCATTGACCCAATTTTAGAAAATATAAGAGATGTTATATAATTTTCTATTATTGATGAAACAATGTAAAAAGTAAGAAAAGTGACTAAGTTAATCTCTAATCGTGTATGGATTTTGAATTTGATAAGAAATGGTTTCACTAATGATAGAAATTTGTGTCATCCTACAATTTTAAGATTTGTAACTAATTTCTTATCACTTCAATGCTATGTTAAAATGAAGAAAGAGCTAAGATAAATGTTTACAAGTGATAAATGAGTTACATCTCAACAGGCTATAACTAATGCTAAAATGAAGGTTTCTAGAATTATACTTAAAGATCATAAATTTTAGTTCCAATGTCAATTTGTCATATGAGTTTATGAGTATTTTGTGAGAGTACTTCGTCTAATTGATAGTGATGAGAAGGCAATAACGAGTTAGTTTTATGATACCATGGAGAAGGTAAACGAAACAATCGAGAGTAATCTGAAAAAATAAGCCTTCCTTTTATATACATTATTTTGCAATCATTAATAAAAAATGTAAAAGGAAACTTTACTCTCTGTTCTTTGTTGCTAGATTTTTTAATCTTAGTGTCTATCTTACACCAAGTTTTTCAACGAAAGCTAAAGTTTAATAGGAGAATGCTATTAACTATTACAATAATTATATTCACATGAGATCATATATGATCTCTTTAACTCACAAATAGAGGCATACAAGGATGCATGTGTTGATTTTGGGATACCAATTACAATTCATCAAAGAGACAAACTTAATCTAAGTATATATTTCTTCAATTTTGGTTTTTTTAAGTTAATCATCATTTTAGTTTGTTCATAAGGTGACTTTTGTTATCTTACAGTTGCTTGGTAGGACTAATTCAAAAGTAGTGTTTCAAAATTACAAAGGTTTATAATTCGAATTCTAAATCAATGTTTTAGTGTAACTAAGTGTAAAAAAGATTTGGAGTATATTTGAATTCATTAATTCCAAAAAATGGATACATTAGAATATAAAAGAAAAAATGATTTGATTTTTATTCATTACATCTTAAAGCTTTGAGAAATGTATGTTATTTTCATTAGTAAGTTGAATATAATTTCTTATAATTTTTAACATTTAGTTATTATTATTTTAGGAATCTTAATAGAACAAATAATTATATAAATCCAATTAGTTCTGATCATATGATCTTTCAATAGATTGAGTTTCTAAGAAATTAAGTTTTATAGAAGAAATTACACTGGAAGTTAATCTTAAACGAGAAAGTATTGATATTGTAATGAATTTGTATGATAATTATGATTAGACTTCTCTCAATGATGAATATTTTGTTCTAAAGAAAATTGACGTTAGTGCAATTTGAGTTTAGTTATAGGTATTTTATTTTTATTTTTTAATTTCACTTTTATTTGATGTATGTGTAAAATTTATATATGCAACAAACAAATAAAGCGTTTAATCATAATTGTTTTTATTTCACACAAACTCTTATTCTAATACATATAGATTAAATTATTTTTATTACATGATGTAATTATTTATTGCTATATAATATAACCTGTAACATTTTAAGTACTCTTTATTATTCTTAGTTTTATATCTGTATAATAATTATATGATCTTGCTCTTATATTACTTGTAGTTGTTATTTATATGTGAAATCTGTAAAACGTAATATTAATAGAAATAAAGAGAGTTATTATTTTAAATTTATATTGTTATGATTTTTTGAGATAACATTCATATAAAATTAAAAATTATATAGCACAATATATTAATTAATAGATTATTTTATAATTTTAAAAAATTTGAAGACTATGCTGTAATTTATAAGATTGCCTAAAAGAGTACCCAATATTAATTGATACTAATATCATATTGTAATTGAACTAAATCCGATATTAAATCTGAAATAAAATTCATAACATTTCACCGAAAACTTCTTAGCCACAATTAAGAACACCACCGCAGTCAACACCACTTCTTGATCAGCTATAAAATTCTTTGAACCTTCTTGTGTGGAAATCTTTCATAGATGCCTATTTCTGGATTATTGGGATACCAAATTTTAGCACTTTCTCTTGTCAGGACTTCATTGCAATTCGTGAATGGATGAAGGAAAACTAAAAGAACCACAAAGATCGTGCCTTTTGCTTTCATACTTAACTAAAAAGAATCTGGAAGAGAACAAACTAACTAGATTTTTTTAACACCATTATAACTAGTCCATAAGGCAGAATCAATTGCAAACTAGTGGAAACTCAGTCATTGAGTTGCTAGGGACGGAAGTATTAATGGGAATAGCAGCCACAAAATTATCGGAGTTCCCAAACATCCTGGGAACAATAGAAAAACAATCTTAAAGAAACAAAATAACAAGAAAAATTCTCCTGTGAATCTGATATAAAATCCGTTCCAATGTTTTCTTGTATGTAAAATACTTTCTTATGTGCCTCACATCCACTGGCCACTGTCTGTCTCTCCAAGTTTAGGCAACTTTCTTGTATTCATCCCATTGAAAACAAACAGCTCAATTTTAGCTACGTTTCTTCCGTCATCAACAGAGTTTTCTGCTTGGTTATGTTGGTCACTCTCTCTTTCTACTCCAATAGCTTTTAAAGACACTTGGTGTTTTAAGTACATGTGGAGATAAACCTTTTGTTTTATGAGCTTAGCTCAAACCGTTTCCATTTCTCAGTTTGAAATGACGGAGGAGCTGTGAACTCTTGTTCTGTCAAAACTATATTAATATTTTATCGTTCCTTTTCCCATTAATCGTTACCTTTTCTTGTTATGGACTCTAATAAAGAGAAGTTAGTTCGGTAAGTGATTAACCTAACCTCTGTTGAAAGATTTGCATCAGCATTTTTATTAATTTCGTTGACGAACTCTGAAAACCTGTAGGTTTAATGACAACGAGCACCGGGAGAAGCATTTGCTTGCAAACAAGAAATCTTTTCCGTTGTTGGTACTTGAAAGTGGCAAAAGAGATAGAAAGTCAAACAACAGATATGGCGGCTTAAATGTGGTTCCAGAGAATCAGGAACCGTCGATGAACCACACTATTGATCCAGAAAGTGATGTTTACCTACAATGGAATAGAGTTTTTCTCTTCTCCTGCCTACTATCACTATTTGTTGATCCATTGTTTTCTTTCCTTCCATCTATGATGAATGATGATACTTCGTCGTGCATCACCACAGACTTCAAGCTAGGAATCACTCTCACGTGTTTTCGCATTCTCACAGATTTGTTATACATGGTGAACATAGCTGTAAAGTTCCAGACAGCCTATGTAGTAGCTAGTTCAAGAGTTTCTGGGAGGGGTGAACTTGTTACGGACCCCAAGTTGATTGCTATACGTTACTTGAAATCAACTTTTGCACTCGATTTTATAGCATCATTACCGCTTCCACAGGTAAGTCATTAACATTTTGGCTGACATCTAGTGCCCTGTTGAATGGGCATGCAACTGAACAGATTGTTTTATTGACAGATCCTCGTATGGTCTGTTTCACCGACAACTAGTCCAAACTCTGATGAGAACAACAATGCCCTTGTACTTATTGTTCTGTTCCAATACATTCCGAGATTGTACATGATTTTCCCATTAAGTTCTGAGATAACCAAAGCCGCTGGAGTTGTCACAAATACTGCATGGGCTGGTGCTGCATACAATCTTCTACTGTTCATGTTGGCTAGTCACGTAAGCAAAATTTATTACGGGGTTATATGTATGTCTATAAATCTTAGCGGTTATAATCACTCAGACTTACAATGACTGTTATTCTTATAATGCAGATCTTAGGGTCTGCATGGTATTTGTTGTCTTTTGAACGTCAAGCAACATGTTGGAAGCATGCATGTAGGGAAGAACTTACTCCTGTGAGATGTAATAATAGATATTTCCATTGTAGAACTACGAACCAAGTTGATCGGCAGATATGGGTGAATAGGACTCTTGTATTTACTCTCTGTGCTCCAGACAACGGCACTATCTTGGACTATGGCATTTTTGCGAATGCTCTGTCGCAAGGTGTTTTGTCCGCCACTTTCCTTGAAAAGTATTTCTATGGTCTATGGTGGGGATTGCGGAACTTGAGGTAAGCCTCTAGCCTTTCCGTATCAGTTGACAATGGTTAACTATATTTGAAATTTCTGTCATATATGGTGTGCTTTTCAGTTCCTATGGCAATAATTTGGTTACAAGCACATTCATTGGGGAAACGACGTATAGCATTCTAATTGCGATTTTGGGTCTCGTTTTGTTTGCCCTACTGATAGGAAATATGCAGGTATAAGGAATTTTTTATTCCCTTTATACTACATTTTGCATTCTGATGCTTAGATTTGTGAGATAATCGATTCTTTTCTTTGACGGTGATTCACTTAAAAAAGATCATTCAACTTGTGTTTGAAGTTTCTATTCTATTTGTCTCTTATGGAGGTTTAATTGCACCTGTGCTTGAATGAAAATAAAGGACAAAGACAGAAGGAGCTATCAATATATATACCGAATAATTAAAATCGTAATTATGCAGAATCCTTCATTTTTCAACTCAAACCTGATCTAGAAAACCTTTCCTCTGTAATTTTACAACTACACGACATTCTTTAAGAAGCTATGTATATCTCACTCGAAAAATTGGCTGCTTGTATAGACGTACTTGGAGTCCATCACTCTAAGACTTGAGGAGTGGAGGCTAAAGCGACGAGACACAGAGGAGTGGATGAGGCACCGACAACTCCCTCACGATACGAGGGAACGTGTTAGGGGATTTGTTCAGTACAAGTGGCTCGCAACTCGAGGGGTTGACGAAGACTCCATATTACGTGGATTGCCAACTGATCTTCGTCGAGACATTAAGCGCCATCTCTGCTTAGACCTTGTTCGACGAGTAAGTTGTATTGTGTTTGTTGGTGAAGTTCACCCGATACACATTCATGCACCCAATTTAGAATAAAGAGAAGAGGAGCGAAAACGCATGCTTTTTTACTTGGTTCCAATGTACTATGAAAAAAAAGATATGAACCACAACTCGGCAATCATTTGATGGAAAAAACACAACTCTTAACCTAAACCGAACCCCATTTTCAGGTTCAGTTTTTCTCCCAGATGGATGATCAGCTACTTGACGCCATATGTGAACGATTGGTATCCTCCTTAAGTACGAAATACACATACGTAGTTCGCGAAGGCGACCCAGTCATAGAGATGCTTTTTATCATCAGAGGAACGCTTGACAGCTCAACAACAAACGGAGGTCGAACAGGTTTCTTTAACTCAATCACTTTGGGTCCTGGAGACTTTTGCGGAGAGGAACTGCTCTCATGGGCATTGGTACCAAAATCTACTACCAATCTGCCATCTTCGACAAGAACGGTGAAGGCTCTAGAGGAGGTTGAAGCCTTTGCATTACGAGCAGAAGACCTCAAGTACGTGGCCAATCAGTTTAGACGACTCCATAGCAAAAAATTGCAGCATACCGTCCGTTTTTACTCTCACCACTGGAGAACATGGGCTGCATGCTTTATTCAAGCTGCTTGGCGACGATATAAGAGGAGGAGCATGGCAAAAAGCTTGATTATGATGGAGTCTTTTGGGGATTCATTGGATGTCCAAATGACTGGTGAAATAACAGAAGAGCGGGGAAAACATGATAGTGCTCCTTCGTCGTCGACTGACATGCAACAGAACCTATTAATGGCTTCAATATTTTCTGGAAGCTCGAGGAAAGGAAGTACCAAACTCAAACACGGAAAGAGCCCACGGCTCCAAAAGCCTGATGCGCCAGACTTCTCGAGAAATCTTGATGATGATGACTAGCCATAACATTTCTCGTAAACTGACTTTGAGAGGTTGATTACTCTTAAGAGAGATATATATTCAAAAGTCTTTAAAGTTTAAACGATGACATCTGCTAGAGCGGTGCATTTACGGTAGCTATGATATTGGAGGCTTAGCAATATAAAATGTATCGAGGTTTGTGGTCGCACAGATACTAATCAAACTATATGTATACAGGCAGGACGTCTTCTCTTTAAGTATACTCCCTCCGTTTCATAATAAAAGTTGTTTTAGAAAAGTACACGCTTATTAAGAAAACTAATAAAATTATAGATATACCCTTATTAAATATGCACCTCGGTAATTTGTAATAATTAGCATGTGAGAGAAATTGCTTTGAAATTGTGATTGTATAATTAAGATGAAAGAGAAATGAAAGGTTAATTTTGGAAGAAAAGTTATAAACATGCATACAAAGTCAACAATGACACTTATTTTGAATAATAAAAATGTTTCTAAAACGACTTTTATTATAAAACAGAGGGAGTAATTTTTTTCGTAACTAGGCACCGTAAACAGCAGCTGTCTGGAAATTAGCAATAAATGTTGGAAAATGGACCTATTAATTAAACTTGATTCAAGTAGTTCGTGTACTATTCTTTATGCATTTATCTCTACATTCAAGAACTTATAATTTCTAGGGCTTATAATTTCAAAAACTTTATTGTATCTTATGTATTATAAGGTGTCTTGTACACCTATAAATAGTTCACAGACTAGTTCAATTAATTGAAACCAAGTGAAGAAGTCAATCAAAGTTAATTAAGTGAATTTACAAAGAGATTTTGAGTGATCTCACTTCTTTATTTATCTCCTTATTTTCCTTCAAATTGTTATCAAAGCATGTTGTTTGAACTGTATAACTTCCACTAAAACAGAACATACTTATAGCAACGAAAATTATCCTCACTAAAAGTATTTAAATCGTTGCTAATATAATTAGCGATGATTTAAATTCGTTGTCAGAATTGTCATCAAATCTCCATAGGTAAAAAGTATAGGCGATATTATTTTCATATTCGTCTAAAACATTTTTCCTATACTTCACCTTCATAGCCAAAAAGTATTAGCGACGTATTGTTTCGCTATAAAATATTTTCGTAGAGAAATATTACTTGCTACGTTTTCTAAAACATTGGTAAAAGTTTTTAGCTATGTTTTTGTAAATGTAGCCAAAAACTATTAGCGACAATTTTAGAAATGTAGCAGGAAACTTTTACCTAACAGAAATTTTTTAGCAACATTTTTTAAAATGTAGCAAAAAAAATTTAGCTACATTTTCTAAAATATAGTCAAAATTTTAATATACATTTTAACTAATTATTATATCACGTTAATTATAATTATTTGTGACATTTTTAATCCATATTGTTGTATATACTATTTCAATTTTTGTTGTTAATTTACTCTACAAAAACGTAATAAAAATAAAAATTAGAAACATTGTGTATTAAAACAAAAGGTTATTAAATTAGATTGTGTACAAAATTTTAATTACAACTTCAAAAATATTTGTATACAAAAGATTTTGAATCGTCGTAAAAGAAAGTAGCTAAAATTTAATTTTGTTGTAGTGTTCGATTTTGCAATTCTCAAACTAAATAACAAAACTATGATAATAGGTGTGTTCATATGAAGGAAATTCTTGGCTCACAAGATGCATAGAAGATAGTAAAGCAAGGATATAAAGAATCGATAAACTAAGGAGTGTTGAATTAAGCCCAAAGGAACATGTTGCAGAGGAATATTAAAATGGAACAATGTGCTCTTCTTGTAACATTAGATGACAAAATGTTTAAGAAAGTTTCATGTGCAATAAGGCAATGCAAGCCTAGTAGATTCTTTAAAATGTTCACAAAGGAGTTGACAAGAGGAAAAAGGTGTATCTTCAAACTTTGAGAAGTGAGTCTAAATCCTTACAAATGAAGAAGCCTTAAATCCATTCATGATTATTTTACAAGAGTCTGGAAAACTACCAATCAAATGAGGAAATAGAGAGAAAAAATAGAAATGCTTGAATGGTGAAGAGAATTATTCATGCTCTTCATTCAAACTTTGATCTTAGTATTGTAGTTATTGAACAATCCCAAGACTTGGAAAATGGACCAATTCAAGTATTTTTCTTTATGCATGTATCTCTACATTCAAGAACTTAAAATTTCAAGGACTTATAATTTCAATAAGTTTATCGTATCTCATGTATTATTATAAGGTGTCTTATACACTTATAAATAGCTCATATACTAGTTCAATTGAAACCAAGTGAGCAATTTAAGAAATCAAAGTAAATTAAGTGAATTTACAAAGAGAGTTCGAGCCAACAATCACAAAACTGAAGAGGTCATGGAAGCTATAACTATAGGAAAGGAAGTAGAAGAAGATATGACCAATATAATATTCAATGCTGTAATTGTCATAAATATGATCATTATTCTTATGATTGTTGGAGCTTTACTAGCAACCAAGGAAGGTTCATCTAGTAGAAACAAAAGAAGAAGAAGCGGAGGAAGAAGAGAAACTCTTGTTATTAGATAACAAGGGAAAAGAAAGTGAATTAAGGTGGTGGCTTGGCATAGGTGCAAGCAATCATATGAGTTGAAATAAGGAGTTATTCATGTAGGAAAATCCCGGTGGGTACATCACATGTACCCGGTGCAGAAAACAAAAATTTTTGTCCTGAGACTTTCCCGAAACCCAGGATCGTTGTGTCTATAAAACTAGGTCAAACCATAACGACCTATGTAGCCCGTCTCTAACGGTATCCACGCAGAAGTCGGAAAACCTAACCGGGACAAACCCTTTAACCCGGGAATAGCTAGACTAGAGTAAAGAGTGCTAGCTCTTACCTTAGCCTTGGAGAGCAAGAAGAATCGATGAAGAAGCACCTTGGAAGAGAAGAGCTATCGTGTAGGATGAAGAGAGAACTTAAGAAAATCAAATTTTCTTACACTTTT
>JANIJH010000225.1:38462497-38475198 GCA_024520975.1 Erythroxylum areolatum
TCAGCATACCCTCACTTACTTTGTGTTGAAAACATTGAAAATGAAATTAGCCAAAACCGACTATCATTTAAAGAATAGAAGGTATTTTAAAAAACATAGGGACCGCTTTGAAACTTATAAAATCTTTGAGATACAAGAATGATAAGAATCTAATTAGGGAGAATTGTTGAATGGAGGAAATAAAAAAAAACAGTTTCTGCAAGAGCATGGTGCCGCAACGAAACCAAGAGTTCACCACGGCGAACAATTTAGTATGCAAACATTGTTATGGAAAAGAAAGAATTCACCGTGGCGAAAAAGATTAATTCCACACATTGCCACGGTGAAGGCAAAGTGCGCCATGGAAAAAAAATGACAGAAACTTTGGAAACAAACAATTGGCCTCAATCACTAAGTTTAAAATTTTAACATTACGCACAATTGATTTACATAAACATTTAAATGGCCGAAAATGATGCACATGCACAACAAGAATTGCAAATTGAAGCATCCCCCACACTTAAACATTATATTGTCCTCAATGTGAAGAACAATTAACACAAATATACAATCAAGGGGACAAAATGCAACCTAAGCAACCTCATCAAATTCCTCAACATGGAAGATGTAGCATGCATCAAATCAAAAACACTGTAGGGATTATTGAATTGAAACTACATAAACTGAAAAATAATCCTAGGTCCTAGTGAAACGGTCACTCCCCCACACTTATTCAACATACTCATGCATCCATAATGTCATATTCAATCACAGAGCATAAGTAAGTGGTAAGTGAAGGATGAGAAACAACCTGCTGATTACGAAGGGTGTTGATTCTCATGATAGAGCTTCAATAGATGGTCATTTACTTTGAGTTGTGTCCCTGTTTCTTCATGTAAGAGCTCTACCATGCCAAAATCGTGCATCTTGGTGACTAGGTATGGCCCATCCCATCGAGTGTTGAACTTTCCATGCTTAAAAGTGAATTGAGCCTTAAATAACATAACTTTGTCTCCTTCCTTGAAATTCTTCCTTTGAAGAACTTTATTGTGCATCAACTTTGTTTTCTCCTTATAGAGGCGAGAATTCTAGTATGCCTCTAGCCTCAACTCCTCTAATTCTTGTAATTGGAGCTTCCTTTCTAGACAGAAAGATTCCAACTCCATGTTGCATTGATTGACTGCCCAATATGGTTTATGTTCCAATTCCACTGGCAAATGACAAGCTTTCCCGTAGATTAAGCGGTAGGGCGACATGCCTATTGGAGATTTGTAGGCAGTTCTATATGCCCACAGTGCTTCTTTGAGGTGCAGGCTCCAATCCTTCTTTGATGGTTTGACTATCTTTTCCAAGATGCGCTTCACCTCTCTATTCGAAATATCAGCTTGACCATTGGTTTGTGGATGGTAAGCAGTAGAGACTTTGTGAGTGACTCCGAATATAGAAAATAGGTTGCCAATGTTTCGATTATAAAAGTGTGTCCTTCTATCACTAACTACAGCCTTAGGAATTCCAAATCGACAAAAAATGTTTGACTTAAGAAATTTAGACACTACTTGCACATCGTCTTTTCGAGTAGGAACAACCTCTATCCATTTGGACACATAGTCAACAGCTAAAAGGATATACACAAAACCAAGAGATGGGGAAAAAGGTCCCATGAAATCAATCCCCCATACGTCAAAGATTTCGCAAAATAATAAAGGTTATTGTGGCATTTTGTGGCATTTTCCTAACCCGCCAAGACATTGACATTTGTCACATGACTGACAAAAGGTAAAGGAATCCTTAAAAAGGGTAGGCTAATAAAACCCAGAATCTAGAAATTTTCTAGATGTCCTCCTTGCACTAAAATGCCCACCACAAACCATGGAATGACAAGTTGAAATTATAGCCTCGAATTCTTCATTAGGCATGCATTTTCTGATTACCTAGTCACTGCAAAGCCTCCATAGATGAGGAGAATCCCAGATATAATGCCAAGCTTCATTCTTTAGCTTTTGGGCCTGCGACTTAGACATAAAAGGAGGAGTTAGGCCAGTCATGAGATACTTGACTACATATGCATACCAAGGTTTGTTAAAAATTAAAGCACATAAAACTGAATCAAGAAAATAGTTGCAAGTTAGTTTAGAAGAGTCCATTCCTTGTGTATCATTTGGTAGCCTACTCAAATGGTTAGCAACCTAGTTTGTTGCTCCAGCTTGATCCTTAATTTCAATATCGAATTCTTGGAGAAGCAATGCCCATCGTATCAATCTAGGCTTCGATTGTGGTTTCTTGAGGAGATATCGAACAACTGCACGATCAGTGAAAATGGTCACATGTGAGTTTAATAGATATTGCCTGAATTTTTCTAAAGCAAAGACTACTGCAAATAGCTCCTTCTCAGTTTTTGTATAGTTGATTTGAGCGGGATCCAGTGTCTTCGAGGCATATGCGGTAACTTTGGCTAATTTCTCCTCCCGTTGTCCCAACATAACTCCTACAACACAATTAGAAGTGTCACATGAAAGCTCAAAAGGCAGAGTCCAATCAGGAGCAACTAAAATGGGAGGGGAAATGAGTTTCAATTTGAATTTGTCAAAGGCATTTCTGCAAGAATCATTAAACTCAAACTTAGCATCTTTTTGTAAAAGCTTGGAAAGAGGCAATGCAATTTGCTGAAATCTTTTATGAACCGCCTATAAAATCCTGCATGACCCAAAAATGATCTTATATCTCTAACACAGGTAGGGTAAGGCAAAGAAGATATAACCTTAATCTTAGCTTTATAAACTTCCACCCCTTTGCTAGAAATCAAATGACCTAGCACTATACCTTCATTGACCATGAAATGACATTTTTAAAAGTTTAAAATCAAATTCTTTTCAATGCATCTCTTTAGGACTTGTGCAAGACTAGACAGCAAGAGTCGAAAGAATTACCATAAACTGTGAAATCGTACATGAAAACTTCCATGCATTTATCTAAAAATTTACAAAAAACAACCACCACACAACATTGGAAAGTTCCTGGGGCATTACATAAACCAAAAGGCATCCTTCGATAAGCGAAGGTACCCAAAGGACATGTAAAGGTAGTTTTATCTTGGTCTTCTAGTGCAATAGGTTCTTGAAAATACCCAGAGAAACCATCTAGAAAACAATAATGTGATTTGCTGGCAAGTCTTTCAATCTTCTGGTCAATGGAAGGTAGAGGGAAATGATCTTTTCGTATTGCATTATTTAATCATCTACAATCTATATACAAGTGCCTCGAATTCTGCGTTCTGGTAGGAATAAGTTCATTTTTATCATTTTTGACCACTGTTATCCCACTCATTTTTGGTACCATATGTATTAGACTAACCCACTCACTATCAGAAATCGGATATATAATCCCATCATTTAACAATTTTGTGATTTCTTTTTAAACCACATATAAAATAAGTGGGTTCAGTCTCCTTTGGGGTTGCCTCACAGACTTCGAACCCTCACTTAACAAAATCCTATGTGTGTAAATCACTGGGCATATTCTGGGTATATCTGCCAAAGTCCACCCTATAGCCCTCTTATGTTCCTTCAAAATAGCAAGGAGTCTCTCTTCCTCATTGTGAGATAAGGTATTGGCAATTATAACAGGTCAACACTCATTAGAATCTAGGAAGGCATACTTTAAGGTAGGAAGCAGAGGTTTCAACTCAATCACAGGAGGTTGTACAACAGGGGGAATCAATTTATTAAGTTCAAGAGAGAAAAGATTACTCCCCTTTCCTTTAACCGATGATAGCTCCATCTCCATGTGGTTGGTTTTATAGCCTCCCTTTACTTCAAACAAGGAGCCCATCTCGTGTTGATCTATGGTAGCAACTACCTGGGCCAATTCACTCTGCCTCCCATCAAGCGGACACTATGATTCTTCAGCTATCTTCTCATCCATGTCCATCTTCTTGATGCCGAAAGCACCTGAAAAATCAACAGAAAACCTTCCCCGATGGGAATTATCACTAACAAAAGAAGATGTCAGATTCATACATGAGTGAGAAAAATCAAATGAATGCAACTCGGAATCAACCAAATCCTCTTTGAAATCAACATCAGAGTAGGTATCATTAACAGCAACATCAACCATATTAACTCCTAAAAGTGAATAATCCTCATGGGGGTGTTTCATAGTCTCATACATATTAAAACTCACCTGTTGGCCTCCTACCTCCATGGTGATTGTACCTTCTGTCATGCTAATCATGGTACTAGAAGGGTCTACTGAGAATCAAAGAAGTGTCTTGCACAACTTCAGAAGACATATCAAGCACATAAAAATCAACTGGAAAAACTAAACCCTTGACCTGGACCAAAATATCCTTTATAATGCCCATAGCATGGCTAATAGACCTATCAGCCAATTGGAGAACTACAAATGTACACTTAAGATTTTTGACTCCCAATGATTGATAAACAGACTTAGGCATAACATTAATGGCTGCCCAAACTAAACCCTTGACCTGGACCAAAATATCCTTTATAATGCCCATAGGATGGCTAATAGACCTATCAGCCAATTGGAGAACTACAGATGTACACTTAAGATTTTTGACTCCCAATGATTGATAAACAGACTTAGGCATAACATTAATGGCTGCCCCTAGATCTAATAAGGCTCCCCCTATGGTAACTTTACCTATAGTGCAAGGGATAGTGAAAGATCCAGGGTCTTGGCATTTGACAGGGATTTGAGGCTTAAATAAGGCTGACACATTTGAGCTTACTTGGACTCTTTCATTGGGCCTAAACTTCCTCTTATGGGTACACAGGTTTTTAAGGTATTTAGCATAAACGGGAACTTGTTTCACAAGATCAAGCAAAGGAATATTTACTTCCACTTTACTAAACAAATCAATGATATCTTTTTCATGCTTAATGTCAGTCATTCGTTTGCTCATCAAATATGAATTAGGAAAAGGAAGGTCTTGAAGATTTACCTCCTTACCTTTGGCTTCATTGGCTCCATGCTTGTTTGATTCCACATGCTCACTTGTTGTTGTTTATTCCTTGTAGCTTTTTGAATTAGCTCCCTTGCTCTTTGATTCGGACTTCTTTTTAGTCAAAAGTGATTTTTCTTTGGAGCTTTCACATTTCTTGGTTTTGTCCTTTGTTAAAGGAAAATTTGCATTCTCAATCTCCTCTTCGCCTTCTTCCTCATCGTGATTTTTGAACCTCACTTGTTTCCCACTTCGAAGAGCTATTGCATTTAAACTTTTGGGGTTCAACATGGTGTTTAAAGGAATAGCTCCACTATTTCTCGCTTGACTCTCACTCATGTTGTTGGATAATTGGGTGACAAAGGAATTGATATTTTAAGCTTTTTTCTCCTATTGCTCTATTCTCTTTTCTAGAGCATTAAACTGAGTAGCATTCTTTGAAGAGTCTTGCTGAATAGGAGAAGCTATGGCATTGAATTGATTGTTGTTAGAATTCCTTTCTTCCTTCATCAAAGTCATCATATTGTGCAATAGTTGGTTGGTGTCCTCCTTAGGTGGGATGGTCAGGGCATGCTGTTGGTTGGGGAACTATTTAGTGGAAGTACCAGCTCCTCCTCTTTGTTGAAATCTGTCTGGAGCCCTTCCCTCTTCATTCCTCCAACTGAACCTAGAGTTGGCCTTCCATCCCTCATTATAAGTGTTGGAGTAAGGGTCCCATTTTTGATTTGTTCGTCCTGGATACACTGCAGACACCTCTTCATACCGACCGGGGCAAACACTAGATATATGCATCACTGACCCACAAGTATCACAACTGGGTGCAGTGAGATCCATAGAAGATGTCGGGCGATGCACAATCATATTCTTTAGTTCTGCAGTAATGAAGGATAATTGCGAGGTCACTCTACTCTCCAAAGAGTCAACTTTTGACTCCAAACTCTCCATTCTTTTGGATTGGGCTGTTGTGGCGCCCAACTCATGCACTCCTCTGGTCTCTCTAATACTGTACTATTGATGATTCAAAACCATCTTCTTGATCAAATCCTATGCTTCTGTAGCGGTAAGATCAATTAATGAACCTCCTGATACCGCATCCAACATACCTTTATCTTGACTTTTCAACTCGTCATAAAAATACTGCACTAACTGCTCATCAGGTATCTGTTGATGGGGGCATCTAGATAATAGATCTTGGAAGCGGTTCCAATAATCGTAAAGGGATTCATCATAATCCTACCATGCTAAATAGATCTCCTTCCTCATCGATGAAGTTCTGGAGGTCGGAAAATACTTTTTCAAGAATGCTTTCCTCAAATTTGTCCAACTATAGTAAGCATTCGTCACGTGCCTTAGGAGGCTCATATACCACTCCCAGGCATTTCCTTCCAGTGATAAATGAAAAACCTTCCATAGTACTTGATCAAGGGAGGCTCCCACTGGCTTCATACTTTGATAGATCATGGACAAAGATTGCAAATGCATGTAGGGATCCTCTCTTGTCAATCCATGAAATTTAGGAAGGGAGTTAATGAGTAATCCTTTTACTTCAAAATTAACATCAAAATTAGGACAAGCAGTAGTAAATAGGTCATAATTGACATTAGAAATTTTTTCTTCCCTAATGATTCTCCTTTGTTGATTCCCATTATTCTCTCCAACCCGCTCATGTTCCCCATTACCTCTATTATCACCATTCCTAGGTTGGTTAGCATGAAAGTTAGGGTTTTGCAGAAAAGTAGGGTTCTTAGCCATGATCACTCTGTCTATCAACTCACTCTCACTCCTTAGACGACTAGACTCTTTTTCTCTTCTCTCCTTTCTAATCTTTCACAAACATCTCTCAGTTTCAGGATAAAAAGGTAGAAGCTTGACTTTCTTGGGCATGCTTGGAAACACTTTTAAATGAAACTAAAATAAAATAAAAAGTAACAAAAAAATTCTTGCAAGCACACAAAGTCAATTAAAAAGGAAAAATGTGAAGGATGCAAGTGGGTAGTGTATGAGAGTGTGTGTCAGAGTAAAGTGTGCAAGTAAAGTATGTATGTGTGAAAAAGCAACAAAGAAATGTTCAAAACTATGCAGTGTAAAAATGCTAAGTATGTGGTATGCAAAAAGTATGGTATCCTATTTATTTGAGTTTTCAAAAGAATTTATGCTAATGAAAGAAAATGAAATCCTATACTATTGACAAGTATGACACTAAACTATCTAAGATGCAATCTAACCTAAGGTTCCTCACCTCTTTTAGCAGCAAAAATGACAACAGCTAACCTAAAGAACCAATTGCTTGATTCCTCGGCAACAACGTCATTTTGATTCGAAGCCTTCTGTCCTTACCCTTGGAGGTCAAATCAAAAATTTTAATTCCAAGGATTGCAATATAGAATGCAACCTTGGGTCGTTTCACTTAATTGGAACCTGATCAATGGAACTAAGCTAGCCTATATGTAATGATATGCAAACCAAATTAGCAACGAAGTGGGGGTTTTTAATCTTCGGAAAAATTGGACAAAAATAAGTGAATTGAAAGAAATTGTAATGAAAAGTATTTTTGGATTTTGGGAATAGAAAAGCGATAAAATGAAAACAAAGATCAATTGATGAAAATATCTTCTTGAAAATGAGTTTTGGCTATCATAGTTCAAAACAAATTTTTATGGGAGTGAATCACTAAGTTTCAAATGGTAAACCTTAAAGAACCCTTTAAGTCCAAGGTTTTAATCAATGAACTCCATTTCTTAAAACCTTGTTGAATGCATCTTAGTGTGTGCCATGGGCAAGTCAATGTAATAAGTCATTTGGGATCTAGAATCATCTCAATATCAAACACAACTAGGCAGATAAAAGAGAATTAACCAATTCACAAATAGACATATATGAGATTTCATATATTCAAGTTCCAAGTTCTACATCAACAAATCCCAATAATACATTAAACATTCAACACTTGATTAAACTCTAATCAAGAATATTCAACTACAAATTACAAATCCTAAACCTAGGCGTTCGTAACAATGTAGCTAAACATGATTAAACTACTCCCCTTTGAAGCCCGTTGAACTCTAGCCATTGCTACATCTTCAAGAGGAAAGAGATGCCTAGCCAAGCATTACTTTAGGAGAATTCACAACCGGAAACCTACTGGAATCATCCATGGTAGCAGCTGTAAGTGGAGGAGTTGATGATGAAAATGGAGGAGAGGGGATGATGAATGCCCGAAGGTTGAGAGAGAGTGAGGGTGTTGTGGATGTGTTGTATGTTAGCTCTCCTTAACCCAAAATGGTAGTTTTCTTATAGAAAATGGGTTTGGATCGGGTTGCACAGTGGATAAACTTCCGAAAATGGTTCAGGTATTTGAAAGTTCACCGTGGCAAACTTTTCCCAAAAGTTTTAGCTTCATTGTTGGTTCTTTTGTCGTGGCGAAAGAATTAATTTTTGCCACGGTGAACTTTTCCCGAAAGTTCTGCCTGGAATTCTTCATACTTCGCCGCGACGAACTTCTTATTACGCCTGTTCACTTGTTGACTTGACTTCAGCCTTTCCTTAACCCTACATCTTCTTCTTGAGTCCCTTCTCCTTGAGTCTCCTACAATGAACGAATCGTAGTTTGCAGTATCAATTGTTCTCAGAAAATTAATTAGTGCAATTAATAATGATTTGTGACAATTTTACTCTCAAACTACATAAAATAAAGTTAGACACTCAAGAGTCAATTTAAGCATAAAATCTAGAAATAGGAGCCAAGAAGTGTAATAAAAGTCATGAAAATGTCACCAATTTATATAATAAACTTGGGCTCAATCAGTGCTACAAGAAATTTAAATTTATGGCAATATAGGAGCATGTCTTACAACCTATTAGAGGACCAATTTTTTGGCCTACAGTTGATGATGAAGATTAATAGACCCCCCAGCCAAAAGAGCCATGCCTGAAAGACCTAAAACAGATAGAAGGAGAGGAGGAAATGAGCCTACTAAGTTGAGAAATTAAAGCAAATTCGGTAGAAAGGTCAAGTACAAAATGTGAAAAACTAGCAATTCTAGTCACAATGCCAAAAAATGTAACAATCATTCATCAACTTAACCAGCTCAGCAATCTCCACAGGGATGACAAATTATTTGATTAGTATGTATTGCTACATATATCTAATGGTCATTTTTGATACTATTTGATTCATATTTATTAGGTTATCCCTGATGTCTCCTCATAACCTAAACATGTTATTGTAGCAAGTCAACAAAGCAATATTGTGATTATATTTACTTAATCAACCATTATTGATTTCTTTTAAGACTAAACACTGTTAACGACATATTTATTTATAGGTTGGTAGCTCTTCACATAGTCGTAAACGAAAGTTTGGAGAAGTTGATCCATATTCATTCAAACTATCTTTCGCATCAAGAGGTCTAAAGTTTAAAGGATAACTTAGCATAACTTCTCAATAGTTACAAACTAAAGCAATGAGGCAGATATCATCAATCAATCAACCAGTACATAATCAACCTTCTTAGTCAAGTGCAAATGAGGGAAGCAATTTAGTTGACTTGCAAACTTTACATTAATGTTGTCTATATGGACGGGTATATAGCATAACTTTTTTATATAAATGGATTGTGATGTAATCACTTTACTAATATTATCACTTTTATATATACTCACAATTGGACATGTTGCTCCCATTGTTTATTATGATATCATTTTTGTATTTAATTGTCTATGATGCCATATGAATAATTAAATAATATTATAAACTATTAATTGCAGTCATGAAAGCAACTTCATGAATAACAAAACAATAAAGGAAAAACATAGTGCAAAATATATTCGTTGAAATGAGGATTTTTATTCTTCATAATTCAAGTTTTAGAAAAAATAGTACAATTTACTTCTATTTGTCTATAACAGACCATATTTTTAAACTTAACATAAGTATAGAAACCCTATAATAATTATTACATCAAATCTCAACTTATTTTTCTCTTTCATTAGCAAAACAATGTCTTCGTTCATTAGGTTTATTTACTCGTCAATTTTGAACGTCGAATGTAATTCAGTTATGCTTTGTGGGCCTCCTATTTTAAACTATTAACTTCTTTCTTCAGGTTATGAATTACTTCAATAGTTTTGTCACTAAATTTTTCATCGTATCACTTAAAATTCACATTTTCAACCTCAAAGATCATTAACAATCACAAGGAAAAAAATTAAATATATATACAATCAATTTTAACTTATCAACAAAAAAAAGCATATATGATATTTGGGGCATCCATAAAATCTTCTTCCAGAGTTTTTTTTTCACTACCTGAAGTTTTTAATGGAGCTCTTAAACCACAATTACACACCACATTATCATTATTTGAATTTAATGTAGTGTTAGTTTAAGACGTCATGTTTACATCTTTGGATAGTTACTGCAAATTTATATTAGTACTTTTACTTCTTCTAATCAAAGGTCGAAACAATATGTCAACAATCTCAAATAGTGACTTCACATGAGTGAAAATAATATGTCAAATAACTCCATTCACTAATCATTCATATATACCCATATATATGCAACAAAACTGTTAAGTCAAAATGACTTTACGTGAATGATTTTGATTAAGTACAAATAATGGAAGAGAAAAACAGACGAAAGCCAAAAACAGACGGAAGCTATTGAAAAGCAGATGAAAGTTGAAAAATAGATGGAAATTGAAAAGCAAACGAAAGTCAAAAGCAGAAGAAAGCCAAAAGCAGATGGAAGCAAAAGCAGACGGAAGCAAAAGCAGACGGAAGCAAAAGCAGACGATAAAAAGCAGATGGAAGTAAACCACGTCAGAATCAAGAAGAAGTTTGAGTTAGTTACAGAACTCAACTGAATAACCGTTTCTTGAAAGAAGCAAGAAGCAGTTGAAGACGAAGACTATAAATATGAGTCGAAGTCGAAGACTGAAAAAGTTACTGAAGTTACGAAAGTTACAAGAGTTACACACAAGTTACAAAAGCTTACTAGAGAAAAATTGTGTGCAAAACTTATAGCTACTTTACTGTAACAAAGCTCAACAATCTTTCAGTTGAAAGTTGTACAAATAGCCTGCAGAGGCTAAGTGTGAAAGAATACTGACTGTAAGAGACCTGAAGAGGCTCGGAGACAAAGAATACTTGTAAAAAGTTTTGAGAGATAGTGAAATCTCAGAAAGACATCTGAGGATTGGACGTAGCCCACGGTTTGGGATGAACCAGTATAAAAATTATTGTGTCAACATCTCTCTACCCTTTATCTCTCTTATCGTTCAAATTTCAATCTTACTAGTTTTTATACGGGTTTTAAAAAAAACGTTATAACTTTGATTTTCAGTAGTTCTTGTAAAAAGAACAAGTTTCTTTTAACAAAACGTTTTCGAAAGTTTTTTAAAGAGGGAAATACACAATTCAACCCCCCTTCTTGTGAATTTTCATATCATATAATAAGCTTTGTATTAACGTGTGATTCACTTCAATTGGTATTAGAGCTTGGTGTCCAAGGATCACATTAACAATGTGTGGATTAAAGATTATGGCGGAATCACATATATACATAGCAGAAGGTGCCTCAGTCACTAGACCTCCGGCGTTTAATGGAGAAGACTATCATTACTGAAAAGATAGGATGCGGTTGTTTATCGAATCTACTCATGTTGACCTTTGGGACGTAATAGAGAATGGACCATCACACCAACGGATGATGAAGGAAATCTTATTCCACGAATCAGATGGACGGCTGATCAGAAGGCTAGATTTCAACTAAACTCAAAAGCAAAGTTCTTCTTGAGTTGTGCCTTAAGCAGAAGTCAGTACGATAAAGTCCACGGATGCGATACTACGAAGGAGATGTGGGATAAGTTATCCATCGCACATGAAGGTACGAACCAGGTCAAAGAATCCAAGATAAGTATTCTTGTGCACCAGTACAAGCTGTTCAAGATGAAAGATGAAGAATCTATTGATCAAATGTTTGGAAGATTTCAAACAATTGTCAATGGACTAAAAGCTCTTAGAAGAACTTGCGACAACCAAGATCATGTTCGTAAGATCCTAAGGAGTCTACCAAGGAGGTGGAGACCAAAAGTTACTATTGTACAGGAAACCAAGGATTTAAGCGTGTTAAAACTTGAAGAACTGCTTGGATCATTAAAAATACATGAAGTTGAGCTCGATGCTGAAGACAAGCCCAAACGGGACAAATCGATAGCATTGAAGGCCAGACAAAAGAATCACAAGATTCAAAGGAAGAGGAATTCATCAAAAGCACTGAAGATTGAAGAATCAAACAATGATGATTCCAGTGAGTCAAAACAGGAGTCGAGTGATGAAGATGACAAGCTGTCTTTCATTTTTAGGAAGATTAGACGGATGTGGAAGAAGAAGTCCAAAGGAAATCAAATCCTAAAAAAGAATGGTAAAGATGATGGAAAGACAGAGAAGACATCCATCATATGCTACGAGTGCAACAAACCAGGACATTACAAGTCCGAGTGTCCAACATTGAAGAAGAAACCAAAGAAGAGTAGAGAAGGCAAGAAAAGCATGATGCAACTTAGGAGGATCTAGATTCATCCGAATCAGATACAAGCTTTGAGACATCAGAACATGCAAATATATGCCTAGTAGCTGAAGAGGAAAGTGATGAGGAGGTAACTTCTAAATATGATGACTTGCATGATGCATATTCTGAACTACTAGAAGATTCTCATGCTATTCTGAAACAGTACAAACTGTTGAAGAAAAAGTA
>JANIJH010000225.1:38556299-38572509 GCA_024520975.1 Erythroxylum areolatum
CTCTTTTGTTTCATTAATAATAAATATTTTCATTACAAAACTGTAACTGAAAGAAAATTAAGTTACATGTAAATACACTTGCTTTGCAGGGCACTGTACTTACTTAACTCCAACATACCTAATATGCATCAAACAATCTTTGCAACATCACAGCCAAATTTCAAAACTCAACCTTCTAACACTAACATTTCAACCTTAATTCTTCTTACCCATTCACAAATTACTCAAACACACCATACAAATCGAATTAAAAAACAAAATTACTGAATAGAAAACTTAAACCATTTGCACTATACCTCACGAAAATGCAACGGCCATGGGAGAAGAGGACGACCTTCTGTCACTGAGCATAACACTGACAATAGACCAAAAAGCAGAGGAAGAACTTACCAGAGGAGAGGAGATGACGTGGGAGGGAGGAGAAAAAAATCGAAGCAGACCCGATAGTAGGGGGGAGAGCAACTGTGGGTTTGTTTTAACCAGAACAAAATGATGTTGTTTGGTGTTAAACTAAACGACTTCGTCTTTTTTAAGTTAATAACATTCAAATGCAAGGAGACATATTGGCTTAAAATTTAACGATGGAATTCCCATCTTAGTTGCCGATGGTATTGTTCCATCGCTAAATTAAATTTTCTCGACGTATTTTTCGACAGACGAGTAAATACCCTTGGTAATTTACAATGATTTGTTTACCATCATTATTTTTCCATCAACATTTCATTATTTTCTTGTAGTGTCCTAGTTGTAGGCAAAAACAGTGATGGATAAAAGAAGAAGATATCGTCGACGTTTGAGGTTGTCAATTTCTAGATGTTAGATGCAATAGGAGATAGAGAACTAGGCAATTGAATGATATAGCTTCTAGCAATGGTTATTGGAGAAGAAAAATCAAGTGACTTAGGTGGCGACAATTTCTTTAGGAAGCAGTAGCTGTTGTGTCACATTGACTCTCACAAGAGGCTCAAGCTGTGTGATGGGCCACAATGAAGCTACTTATTACTTGATCAATTGTAGCTTAGATTGGTAAGTTAAGACTATCAATAATGGTGGTAATGAAATTAGCAACAACGAGACAAGCGTGGCAGCAAAATCTTTAGATTCGACATCATAAGCATTTTTAGCAGCTAAGTTTTACTAGGGTTCCTATAAACGGTGAAGATAGGAGTGTCTGGATATTTGAATTAGTTATCCTGGGTTAAAAATAAGTTATTCCTGTCTTAGGATATGATTGTATTTGTTTAGATATAAGATTAAGTATGACTTAGACTAAGGATAACTTGTTTTGTTTAGATTAATGTAATCCTAAAACTAAATAAAGTTACTCAAGTATGGAATAATGAATTCCTAACATAATTAATTATCAAATAGAATTTAAAAGAGTTTTAAATTTCTAAATAAATTCCAAAATTAAATCAATTATTTTTCTTAATGTGATTAAAATTAATGATTACATTGATTTCAATTTTAAATTTTAGAAAAGTTTTCTATAATTAAAGCTACTTATATTTCAATTAGATTAGAATTAACTATTTAGACTCCTTAAGATTATGAAAAGTATTTTCTTAAGTAATTAATAAAATATTTTAATTAAAGTTATTTATTTTAATTTAATTAATATAAATTAAATTTTTATTTATTTAGAGAATTACTACTTTATTTTTAGAAATTATTTCTTTATTTATAAATAATAAGTTTCTTTTAAAAAAATAAAGAATTTATAAAAAGATAGTGGTCAATGTATAGTATAAACAAAACTAAGTGACTAAGTACCCACTGTCAAGATAAACAACAAAAGGATTGGCTTTAACTAGTTTACATAGCAATGAGTGCACATATAGCCAGTTGGTTACATCAATTTCAAATGCCCTATCTCTTTGCCAACTTTATATTGAGATTGTTTTGTCCATTTTTTACAAAAGCACTTATTTTAGTATGTAGAAGAATTCTCTAGAAAATGAGTTGTTTCTCTGTAGGACCATCTCTATGCAATCATCTATTGATTTTCTTCCATATATAGTTTTAAATTATAGCTCCAAAGCAGCACTTTAACAATTTAGTGTCATCTTTACTTCTAAATTTTATTTTAGAGGCCTAAAGTATGATTCCTATCTAGTTATTAACTGAGCAATATACACCAAATAGGCTAATTCATTTGCTTTATATGAACTGAGTATATATGTAGCCAAAGAAGAGATGATTTAGAATTTCATTCACATCCTTGTAGATTTCACACGTTAAATTAGAGACACTGAATTTTAATGAGTCCCTAGTTTCCTACCTTCCTAAAGCTATATGTCAGAGGATAAAGGAGTGTGTAGGAAATATAGCTAAGCCTTAAACTAGGTTATGTCAAGGTTATATTGAGGGATTACATGCTTCCAGTAGCATTATCTTTTGTGATTTAAGAGTGAAGTTTAATAATTTATTTGTTGTTTATTGAATGGTATCAAGTGTTCAAGAGTTAATTGAGTATTTAGGTATATTAGTAAGGAACTCATTCATTTTTCTATTAGAGTGAAAAGGATAGTGCCATGTGTTTCCTATGATTAGATCATTGACCTTGGTTTCTAGAGGGATGAGAGACCTTACGGTTCCATATAGTGCAATTTTATAAATGGAACCTAATGATGCCAATGATCATACTAGAAAATTATATCTTTACCATTACCAATTTTGTGCCTTATAAAAGGTTACTACTAGTTCCTTCTTTGAAGAATTTGTTACAAGATAAAAGACATTTTTGATTGAATTGGAATGTCCCAATTGCTCTTGTCCTTAATATAATCTGTATGTTTCTACCTTGCACAGTTTCAAGTATCTTTTGGCTAATAAAGTATTTCCCAATAGCCTCATAAATGTTATTCCAAGACCCCTAAACTTTTTAGGTTTTGTAGTTTATGTGACATTGGGAGCTTTTTTGTATGAGCTAGATCCACTTTATAAGAAGTCCCTTAGCTTCTTGTCAATTTCTTGCATAATTCCCTTTGTAAGGGCCAAATGTGAGCACTAATAAAATGGGAGTATTTTTAGAAAAGAGATGTCTAATTGCAATCTTCCACAATAGCTTAGGAAGTTGTTAGATCAATTGTTAAGCCTTTTATTTATGGATTCCAGGAGAGAATGACAATCAAAAAGGATAGCCTTTTTTTCGTATATAGGCATACCTAAGTATTTGAAAGACAATCCAGTTAGCTTGAAACCTTTATATGTGATAACAATGGAGATTTAAGGATCTAATCCAATTAAGGAGATGAAAAAGCTTTTGCTAGGATTATAACATAATCTAGAAATAGCCTTGAACTGATCTAGTAAGTGTATGAGTATATTTATAGATTACAGGGAGTTTCCACAAAGAACTAGGATCTTATATGTAAAAGAAAACTGGAAAATCTTTTGTTTAGAACAATTATGATGATATATGAACCTTGCCTCCTTGGAAATGTTAACTCTTGCCAATTTGTTGAAGACATCTATTTAGATGGAAAAGAGGAGAAGGGAGAATGAGTCATCTTGCATAGGCTCTCCATTGATAATGACATCGTAAGAAATAGTTGTTAAACAAGCCTATATCTAATGAAAATTTTTTCTAAGGAAACCAAGGGCAAGTAAAGTTTCAATTATAAAATTCCATCTTATAGAATCAAATGTTTTAGTAAAGTCAATCTTGATAGCTATGCTACTAATTATTTTTTGACTTCCATAACCTTTGAACAACTCTTAAGTTTAAAAAAATGTTATTTATAATGGATCTTCCATGGATGAAAGCACTTTGGGTGCTACTAATCACCTGCTTCAGTTGCTCCCTCATTATATTGGCTAACACTTTAGAGATGATTTTGTATAACACATTATAGTAGGATATAGGTCTAAATTCATTGAGTGTTTAAAGTAAAGGGAATTCATAACCAAAATATATGAGGCTTATTTAGTTAAGTAAGCATTCTAACACTTTGGAAGAATTTTTGAATAGAATCAGTATCTAAATCACCTATCAAGCTCCACGTTTACTAAAAGAATATAGAGTTAAAACTATGAGTTTGATTTCTTCTTTACTAACTAATTTAATGAGTTCTAAGTGATTCAATTAAGGAATAAAACTAGTCAAATAGCTTATAGATTCTTGTGTGAGAGGAGAAATTCTATTTCTAATTCCTAAGAAGCTTCTAAAATAAATGGAAGCCAAGGTTTGCAACTCAACTTATGAATGAATTAGGTTGCCCTAATTGTGTAGAAGTGAGATGATCATGTTTTTATTCATTCGCATTGGATTGAGTTGTAATAGAATTTAGTATTCCTCTCACCCTTCTTTATTTATACCTCAATTATGAATCTATAGCTATAAGAGACTTAAAGTAGATCTCATTCTTTTTTTCCACTTGTTTGATGTAAGGATCACCTAGATTGGAAGGTTGCTCTTATAAACTAATAAGAGAATCCAAAGAGACGTTTTTAATAACTTTAATTGGATCGATACCATTCTTATTGTACTTTTTTAATTATGTTTTGATAGCTTTTAGAGTCTAAATGCATCTATAACCCTTTGAACATGTTTGAGTGATTACCAAGCCTTTTAAGATAGCTTACGTAAATCTTGAAACTCCTACCATAGAATTAAGGAATATAAACGGTGTCTTCCTCTTGTTGTAAGTGATAGCATCCTTGATAATGATAGGTGAGTGATTAAAGACTACAGGACTTCCAAAGTTAGAAAAGATTTAGGGGTACTTAGCTAAGCAGGGAGAATTAAGTAACAATGTGTCCTTTTTTTTATAGTGACCAACTCCCTGACTGATTATTATTCCAAGTGTATATGTAACCAATGTAGTTAAGATTTGTGAGCCCTAAGTCTCTAGTTAGAGCTTGTAGCTCATCACACTTAAGTTTAGTTGATGCATTGGTATGCCTCATATTACTAGAAGATAAGAAACTAGTGACCAAGGTGAGTGATAAGTGTAAATTGCATCATGTTTTAAGTCTTAGTTTAATATGTATTTAATTATTAATTCAATTGTTTAGTATATGTTTAGGTTAGAATTGTGTTAGTTTGTTAATTATTCGTGTTTAAGTGTTTTTATGGGTTATTACAAGTCTTTGAGCTTAAATATTATGTTTTTAAGGTACCATGATGTGTTTGTTAGTATTTCAGGGTCAAAATCAAAGAACGGAAAATTTTCAGAGATATTCAGGCTTGAAACAATAGCCTATAATCATGGCATAACAAGCCATGATCATGATAGAAGTACCAGATTTAGCCCACAATTGTGGCCTATATACCAAGATCATGATAGAAGCCTAGGACGTGGCCCACAATCGTGACTTGCATGCCACGATCGTGACAGAAGACTCAAATGTAGCCCACGATCATGGCCTACATCAGGCAGATGTGCAGACACCTAAAAATATTAAGTTTTGAGGGATTTTTCGGACCTTTTGGATCCCAAAAAAACCATAGGGCTGCTCAGAACATAAAAGGATATTTAAATAACAAGAAAAGGAGGAAGAAAGAGCTTTTGACATTAATGACCTTGAAGAAACCATAGAGAGAATTCATCGAGAGATTGAGAAAGAGAAGAAGGAAAAGTGAAGTGGAGAAGAAGATGACTTGACTTACTTCTCGGATCAGGAGGTTTCTTGACGTCACCACCTCCCATCCTCCATTTCAATTGTATTTCATATTTATTTCAGTTTTATCCTTGTATAGAATTGGATTGAATAGTTGATGATAGGATCTAAATGTTGAGGATGTTTTAAACTTACCTTTTGGAGTTTTATTCTCGATTTAATGAAATCTTATTGTTTTATGTTTATTAGTTTTATTGTGAATAAATTATGTGGTTTCATAATTCAATAATAAACTAAGAGGGTGTATCAAATGAAAAAATAATTAAATTGGGCTAATGAGAGTTAGGTGATTTAATAAAACAAGAATTAAATCAAATCAATAAGTGTGTGAGGAGAGAACTTGCATAGGTTTCCAATAGTTTATTGGACAACCTCAAATCTAATTAGCGTTTTAGATAGATTGTTAATAGAGAGATTGCAATTTCCATAATCTGATTTAGGTTTATAATTTAGATTAATGGTTATAACTCGAGAGAGAGTAATCAACCCTAGGATTGTCAATAACCAACAATCTAGATAATTCATAATCAATTAGATTAGCGTTAAGGATAGGTAAAATTCCCTTTTTCTCAATTGATAATTCCCTTAGGTTGATTCTTGGGTGTGTGATGCAATTGCTAAACTATTAATATTTTCACGATTGATTATTAATTTGATTTGATTTGAATTCTCATTTTGGTTTCATTATATTTTGAATTTCTATGACTTATTTTGGCCTTAGATTTTAGGATTAGGTTGTCCCTTCTCATGGGATTGACACCTTAGGTACTACTCAAACGAACTGTGCGATTGTAAATTATTGAGGGAATTTATTAAAACTTACACACATCAAACATCTCGTTCAATGAGTTAAAGGATGCTCCTAATTTTCTTATATATCACTGTAATGATTCTCTGGAATTCCCAATTGAAAGAGTATATTGTACTAAGAATTATAAGAGAATGGTCTATTAGCCTTATTAAATTCACAATGTATAAATTGAGCGGAGCATTGCCATCTATTTATCTTAAAGTATTATGGATCAAATGTGGCTATAATATAGTGATAATCATGGTTGAATAAGATGGTCCAAGCTTTGTTTATAAACCATAAGCAACTTTTTAGATGATCTTAGTTTTTTGTTCTTTACTAAACCAATAAAATGAGGTTTATTAAGGCCTATAAGGTCCTTAATAGCTAGTTGTTTATTGAGGTTATTTAAGCCTATAATATTCTAGACCATTACATCCATCAACATGAGGATTGCGAGTTGACCCTAGATCATTTGGAATTTGTGGGACATTATCTAGCAGGGAGGCCAACACTACAGTTGAGTTACTAATATCAGTTATAGTAACTATAGTTTATACAACACTTTTCCATTTATCTGTTTCTCCCTTAAATCTTTTTGTTTCCAATTGTTCTAAGCAGTTCTTTAGAAATTTCATTGATAAAGTTGTTATTTAGCTAATTTAGTTTTTTTGTTAAATAACTCAAGATCAATCAAATTTAAATGGGATCCTAGCCCATTAGAGAGATTAATCTTTCTTAATAGTAATAAGGGCTATTATTTTGAATAAAATAATATAAGTAACTAAATATATGATTAAAATTCTAATCTTATTTTATCATCATGACATTTAACTATTCATTTGCTTTTATATTATGTTATGAGTATAAATTATTTTTGGTTAGTATTGTTGACATTAAGAGTTAGTGAACCAAATTTCTTATACATAGGATTAGGTTTAAGAAGAGTTCTCAAAGTTATAAAGAAAATTTGAATATCCATTATGCAATAGTTCTATTAATCTCTACTAAGGATTTGGTGGCAACATTTTATAAATATGTCCATATGATGTATATAACAAAATGTAATGACATTTTGAGTTAACTAATATCTTATAAACTTTGGTAACAATATGCAAGATGTATGTCAACATCAGGAAAGCATGATGCAAAAGGTATGAAATAGAGCTAAAAGATAGTGTACCTTCATGGAATCATTCCACTCAACTAAGCCTAATAAAAGTATAAACATGGACTATAATTGAGGGTATAGACTCAAATACGATAATAGTTATCATTAAAAATTTGATTACATTGTTTTTGTAAATATATGATACAATAGAGACTATATGTATGTCTAACTTATACTTTTGAATATTTGATACTGAATTTGGATTTAACATTATTATAATATTCAAGGTATAATAAGAAATTTATTGTTACGTAAAAGTATAAGTTTAAACAAATAGTTTGTATCAGTTAGATCAAAGAGATACTTATGTTTAACATAAGTGGAAATAATACAAAGTTATATAATTGAAACTATCATTATATGTCATGATGGTTAAATCATAACATTCTATATCAAAATATATGTATTTTTTCGATTATGAAATGTATCATATTGAAGGATACCAAATCAACCTTTGGTAAAAGGATGATGATGGTATTAAGTTGTTAAATTATATTTATATGTATATAATGTGTTAGATATAATAAAAACTTATAAAAATAATATTTTTATTTTATATTTAATGATGACTTTATATGATAAAGTCATACAAATTAAATGAAATATTGATCTGAAGTTTTATGATAAAGTCATTACTAAATATCTACATGTTTAAATTTCAGTAGAAATTAAGTCTCGAGAATGCTAAAGCACTTTGATAACATTGATATGGTAAGGTATAAATTTTTTTGACTATCTACAAGAATGAGATTCTCTGGTGATTACCTTCTAAATAATTCTATAAAGTATGGATTTGTATAAGGAGATAAATGCAATATGATATATTGTATAATACAATATTTATCTCCTCTACAGTTATACCTAGTAAATCAACCTACTTTCAAAAGTTCCAATTAAACCAAATAGCAAGATTTCATATTAGATATGAAATGATAAGACTTTAAAAGAGTCAAATTTAATGATTTATGGATATGGTGCTTATTCAAAGCATATATTATCCAATAAGTTTAAATAAAGGTTAAGAGATATCTGAACCATTAGATATAATCTTACATATCCATTAAGAAAAATGTTTATTAAAATGGATACTTATAAGAGAATAGTTTTCAAGATAAGTTATAGGAGTAAGAAAAAGTTTTAAAGCTTTAAATCTCTTAAAAATACATCTAATTGAAACTAGTGCTTTGCCAATACGTTTGATGTATAACTAAAAGGTTACAAGAGTTGAAAGATTTAATTTCATGATGAACTCAACGATTTTGTTTTGGAGATGATTATCAATTTAAGATGTCTACAAGAAGGTTAATAGGAGTATAATTTTTCTCATTAATAGGAGTACATAGAGACATACTGCTCATAGAGAACAAAAATTCATATTTTCATTTATTGGATATATGATAGTCTAAAAACAACTTTTACTAGACATAAAAAGGTAACAAATTAATTATGATAATTACATCTATTGAGATAGATATAGAAGTTGTTTACCTATTATAAGTCCAAGTACAAAGATAATATACAAAAGGTGATTAGTATTTAAGATATCTAATACTTATGTTGTATTAAATATATTTGTTATTTTATATATTAATATTTGACTTCAAGTTTATATGGATATTAACTTTAGCAATAAATCCTAGATAAGGAAAATTTTACTTGGAACAATTTATTTTGAGAATGAAAGTGTTCCATTGTAGCATTGATTGCTAATTAATCCATAATACATTTTTCATTTAGAGGAAATGATTAATGGATCAAGAAGTTATTTGAAAAAACATAGTATATTTTCTTGCGTTATTCATAAAGTAATTTGTTGTGGAATTTTAGAACTATTAAGCATGCGAAAGAAGATAAGGTCTAATTAAAGTTTAACTAAAATAACATTTTATTTTAATTAAATTACTAAAAGATCAAAAACTATTATAAATAGGCTTAGGCTAATAAATTCAATTAAAGTTTTAACTCAAATTGGAGTTTTATTTTAATTTAATTACTAAAAAATTAAAAACTTGTTATAAATAGACTTAGGCTTCAAAAGAGTTAACACTTCTTTTGTAGCCCTCTGAACAACAGTTGTAGAATTCTCTCAATATTTTATAGGGATGTTGTTAGATGTTAGACACTTGTACAACTACAATAATTGAGATAAGCTAATTCCTAGATATAGTTTGAGGGAAATAATTAGAAAAGAGTCAAAGGGCAACATATTTTAATGTGTCTAATCTTTTGAGATTTCTTTTAATTCAATGCCTAAGCTTTTAAATTATTAATTAAGTGACCAACTTTTTATAATTTTAATAACTCAGTTTAAATTTTTAATTCTATTAGCATTTTGCCTTTTTGCTAAAAAAGTCCATTTTGTCCATGGCATCCATATGGAAAATTAATTACTTACTAGTTATCCACATGGAATAAAACACCTAACTAATATGTGAAAAAGGTTATGAGCAGGATGTTTTAATCCACGTGAATGAATATTTAACAATTAATTTTCTATGTAAATGCCTAGATGTTATGTATAAAAAAAACTGTTACTCAAATTAACAAAATACTATCATAATTAACATTTTGAACCGAGCTATTAAGGTTACAAAACATTGATCACTTAATTGAAAATTTTAAAAACTTAGGCACTGAATTGGAGAAATCTCATGAAGTTGATCACTTCAAATTTTGTTATCCCAAGAATCAAACTTTATGATAAGGTACAAATTATGATTCAATTTTTTAATACGTTAATCATGTTATATAATTTAAATGATCTTGTCTTTCGAAAAATTAAGCAAAAAACTTGAATTATAATTTCATTACACATCAAATCAGATCTAATCTTCATTTCCTAACAAAATCTGCCTTTGAAGTGTTGAGGAAGCAAATAAGATTGGATTGACTCCTGTAAGGACCACAATATATTTCAATTTTCTTCTTTTGTATTGTTAAATATGAGTATGTCCAAAGAGTTAAATTGTCTACTTAAAGGTTATACCTGAGAACAACAACAACAATAACAGTAATATTTCAATAGAAATCTCAATGGACGCAGGATTTGAAGAAATCCAGAAGTACAAACCTTACTCCTAACTAATAAAGAGATTGTTTTCAATAGACCCACATAAAATAAAAATACATATAATAAAATAAAAGTTAAAAATACATCTTAATATAAATATTAATAATAATAAGAGTAAAAACTAAAGCTAAAATTAAAAATAGACGTAAAAGATAATAATAAAATAAATACATACATACATACAAATAGAAATAGAAATAGAAATATACCTAATAAAATAAATAATACAATAAATATAGAACAAGTTAACAAATAAAAATTAAAGTTGAAATAAGTAAATAAATACACAAATAAGAAAGAGGACAAATAAATAAATAAAACAAACAAGTTATTACAAGAAAATGTTTAAACCAAATACAAAATGGTTTAGAATAAATAAGTAAGAGAGTAGTACTATATATTAAATGTTTAGGCTAAACACAAGATACAAGACTCAAAGGAAACTAAGAAATTTTTATGCACGATTGAATTTAGCAATCTTCAAGAAAAAGATTCAAATGGAGAAATTAAAAGTATTAATTTCCCTTTTAAACAAACTTAAAGTCTATTTTGTAAGGAAAAATTTAAATTGTAAGCTTTGATATATGCACGTATATTAATCGTGTAACAAAAAAATGCAATTTATGTATCAAATATATAATCTATTAACATGTTTATTAGGTCTCATTTTAATGTATTTACATTCAATTTTCAACATTTAGCATAATTATATTTTGAAGAGCAGAAGGGTATTAGGGCTGAATGAGATACCCATAGAGGTATGGAAGAGAATTGGTATCGAAGTTATTGATTGGCTAGTCAAGCGTTTTAGTATGATCCTTGAGTTAGCCAGAATATCGGATGAATGGAAAATGAGTAAATTAATTCCTTTACATATGGCCAAAGGGAACATTCAAAATTGTCACAACTATAGAGGAATAAAACTACTTAATCATACGATGAAGTTACGAGAGAAGGGAATTGAGAAGAGAGTCAGAAAAATGGCTTTTATATCGACCAACCAATTTGGCTTTATGCCAGAGAGGTCCACAACAGAAGCATTACATCTCCTCCGAAGATTAATGTAATATTACAGGGAATGAAATGGAATATGCATATGGTTTTTGTCGATTTAGAGAAGGCATATGATAGGGTTCTTAAGAAAATCTTGTGAAGGTGTTTGGGAGCTAAGTGAGTTCCTATGTCATATATACGAGTGATTAAAGATATGTATAAAAAGGCAATGACTAATGTACGATGATAAGAGGAGACACTGAGAATTTTTCTATTGGTATTAGACTACACCATGGCTCAGGATTAAGCCCTTTTCTACTTGTAGTAGTAATGGATGAGCTTACCAAGCATATTCAAGGAGATATACCTTAGTATATGTTATTTGTTGATGATATTGTCTTGGTAGATTAGACAAGGGAATGGGTCAATGTCAAGCTAGAATGTTGGAGGGAACGGTAGAGTCGAAAGGTTTTAAAATGAGTAGGACTAAGACTGAGTACTTAGAATGTAATTTTTCAGTACATCAGGTGGTTAATGATGTGGACGTAAAAATTAAATTTGAAGATGTATCACAGAAAGAGTGTTTTAAGTACCTAGGGTCAATCATCTAGAGCAATGTAGAGATCGATGACAATATAATCTATCGAATCATATCAAGGTGATCCAAATGGCGAAGTGCAGAGGAGTCTTATGTGATAAGAAGATTTCCCTCATGCTTAAAAGCAAATTTTATTGAATGACAATTCAACCAACTATGTTATATGGGGCAGAGTGTTAGCCCACCAAATGCATACATAACATTAAGCTTTTGGTGACAGAGACAAAGATGCTCTAGTAGATATGTGACATTACAAGAAGAGATAAGATTTGGAATCATTTCGTGAGAGACAAATTACAAGTGACTGGTGTTAATGACAAGTTGCATGAGACAAGACTTAGTTGGTTCGAACATATAAAAATGAGACACCGTGATACTCCACTGAGACGGCGCAAGAAAATAATTTGAGAAACTGCAAGAGGAAAAAAGGAAAGTCTAAAAAGAACTTGGAAGAAGTGATCAAGAATGATATGGCAGGGTTGGATCTTATCGAGGACTTGGCCTGTAATAGAAAACTCTGACATATTATCATACAGGTAAAGGATATCCCTTAAAGAGAGCATAAGCAGACTTGTAGGTTCTATAAAGCTAGATACTGTGAATCTATTGTGTCATATTTACCTCTTAGGAAGCCTCCTGTAATTGTTCAGTCTCTATCTATCTAGTTGTTACTTGTGGAAGAGTCATTCTGTCCTATTATTTGGCTTTTCAGCTCAAGTTTATATGAACAGTTTTTGCTACCAAAGAGCACCTTGTCTTCGTCACCAATCAAGAGTGTAACTTTGACAATTTCTCATCTATTAGTAGCCACTTATCGAATGTGTTTTTCACTATTATTATCTTAGTATTATGTATTTAGGTATTTATTTAGTTTAATTTTGATAGCATTATTTGTTTATTTTTATGTATTTCCTTATTTTAGTTTTTCTCTCTATCAATGGGCCATTTAGACATGGTTTCTTTACTAGTTAAGAATAAGGCTTTATACTACTAGATCTTTTTAGGAATATCGTTTTGAAAACTTATTATTATTATTAAAATTTTATTTTTATATTTTGGATATAGATCCATCAAAAATAGCCTAAATGATGCGTAATAATAGACGTTTCGTATCTTATGGTTGTGCTTGTGCGAGATTTCAAGTAATTGTTGACTATGACAACAATGATGTTTTAAGGTCAAAGAAATTCAGAACTGGGGAGTGGCAAACTTGAAATATATAGCCAACATGTGCCCATTTTTCGTGACGTTGGCAGCTCAATATAATAGGAGGCAGGTCTTTCTCAGCGAACCGAATGGAACTGTCTTAGTCTAAGTTGTAACAGAGTCGGAGAGAGAGCGAGTGAGAGAGAGAGAGAGACGAGATGGAGTATTCTTGTGGTGAGGAATTTGATGTAATAGTTGTGGGTGCAGGCATTATGGGCAGCTCCACCGCTTACCAATTGGCAAAAAGAGGCCAAAACACTCTCCTACTTGAACAGTTTGATTTTCTGCATCACTGTGGCTCATCTCACGGAGAATCCCGAACCTTACGTGCAACGTATCGCCAAGACTACTACGGTAGTATGGTCCTAGAGTCCTCACAGCTCTGGGAGAAAGCCGAGAATGAAATTGGTTTCAAGGTCTATTTCAAGGGCCACCATTTTGATATGGGCCCACTCGACGACAGGAGTCTCTCTGCCATTATCTCCAGCTGTGGCAAGAACTCCATTCCCTATCGTGTTCTCAACCACCGCGAAGTGGCTGAGCAATTTTCCGGCGGGATAGACATACCGGATAACTGGATCGGAGTGCGAACCGAGCTTGGTGGGATAATAAAGCCGACAAAAGCAGTGTCGATGTTTCAAACATTGGCAATTCAGAATGGTGCAGTTCTAAGAGACCACATGGAAGTGAAAAACATAGTCAAGGACAAGGACAAAGGAGGGATATGGGTGTTGACGGTCAACGGAGAAAAGTTTTGGGCTAAAAAATGTGTGGTGACCGCTGGGGCTTGGACGAGTAGATTAATTAAAATGTTTAGTGGGATTGAACTGCCCATTGAACCCTTGGAGACCATGGTGTGTTACTGGAGAATCAAAGAAGGCAAGGAGAAGGAATTCACCCTTGGCGGTGGTTTTCCAACATTTGCCAGCTATGGTGAGCCACGTGTATACGGGACGCCAGCGTTAGAGTTTCCAGGGTTGATAAAGATCGCCGTGCATGGTGGCCAGCTGTGTGACCCAGATAATAGGCCGTGGGGTCCAGGAGTTTCATTGAGTTTGGTGAAGGAATGGATTGGGAGAACATTTATGGGTCAGGTTGATTGCGAAAGACCAGTTGCGACTCAATTGTGCATGTACTCTGTGACGCCGGACGAGGACTTTGTGATCGATTTTGTTGGTGGTGAATTTGGGAAGGATGTAGTGGTCGGCGGTGGGTTTTCAGGTCATGGGTTCAAGATGGGTCCAGTGGTTGGAAGAATCTTGGCTGACCTGGCACTTGAAGGAGAAGCAAAGGGGGTTGAGCTCAAGCACTTTGGGATACGGAGGTTTGAAGATAGCCCGAGAGGGAACATCAAGGATTTTGGTGATGAGCTCGGTAATCTGAAATTAAACTAGCATTTCATTCCATTCCATTACTTTGTGTAATGAATTGGCAAAAATAAAAAATGATGCTTGGTACGCTGTTTGAATTGGTTTTGCAATCTAAGCAAAATTTGTTTTGTAAACCAAAAACTGTTAGGAACCCCCAGGATAACTAAACCATCAATGTAGGAAACCGGAAGCAGGGCTCGCCAATATTGGCTGTGAAGCCTAAAAACTGATGTCGCGTCTTTCATGACCAAATGAACAGTTGCAGACTTATTTCCTAAGCGCAAAACAAACACAAAAGTGTTTTTTAAACAACAGGAAGAAAGGTTACTGAAATTATTTTTTCAAACAAAGAATCATAGACAACGACAAGACGATGAGAATAGTTCAGCTAGCTGATATCATATTCACGTGTCTTCGTAAGAGTTACTGAAAATTCTCTTAAATTTTCCTAATGAATACAATTTGATATCTTATCAAAGCTTATTAATCGAAATACTAAATGGTGGTGACACAAACTAAACTTGCAACATTCTTTCACAATTTTTTTTTTTTGAATGTGGGTTCGACGTCAACTCCTATGGTAATGATATGAATTGCATAAAATTCTCTTATCTTTCCATATCCTCTTTAATAATCTCAACCCAATATTTATATCAAAAGTTACTTAATATGATGGTAATAAACTAAACTATTATGTTGTTTAACCAAAATTTGTCTTCTATCTTAAGTGTTATCAGCATAACTAATCAATTGTAGACCATCTAAGAATTTGGTATCACTCTCCAACTCAGTCAAAGATTTTAAACTCTATTAAATCATAAATATCACAAACTTATGGAGTCTCACCCCTTAACGTAATTTTTATCCTAAAACTTAACCAACTAAAATGTCTAAAGGATGTTACCTGATAGTCTAAACATCAGTCACTTATCTTGTCCTCTTCCACATTTATAATAGAATAGAGCGTGATTTTAAAATCAAATCTTACAAGATAAACTACATCGTAATAATGGCCCATTTATTCTACCCCACTCGTCTCACCTTATGTTAGTATCATATTCGCGACAACCACTTCAATCGGGCTTAAGAAAACCACAAGCTAAAAAATAGAAAGCTACAAAATTGATTAGTAATTTTTCTATAAAGCAAAATCTCTAATACTACACTGTTAGACTGGGATGACCAGAGCGGGGAATGGTGATGCAAGTAAAATGCACATATACTTTACTATATTTTATATTTAAAAAACCTTGGTAACCGAGAAAATATTGCCTTATGAATGAATTTTGATTTGTTAAGAATTTAGTTGTGTAAGCAAAATTAATAATAAATCTTAATATTAGCAATAGCATAGTCATGATCACAACTATTTGCTATCCTATATTCT
>JANIJH010000225.1:38737981-38748338 GCA_024520975.1 Erythroxylum areolatum
GTTCAAAAATCTTTTGCATTGAATCATTTGGAAGTTTGCTTGAGTGTATGTTGTTAAGTTTTGGGATGGGTCGATTTCATAAAAGGAGAGAAAGTTTCAAGTTTATTCACGGTGGGCCAAAGAAGGCGGTCGCCGCAATGAGGCGGGATGCTCGCCGCGGCGAGGCCGCATGAGGGGCTCACCGTAACGAGGGCTAAATTGCTCGCCGCGGCGTGGCAAGCCAAGAGGGCTCGTCGTGGCGAGACATTGCACGCCGCGGCGATGCCCCTTATGCTTCCGAGGGATTTTTCTTTCTTCTTTTAAATTATATGTTTCACCTCACGCACCAAGCACCAAGCTTTCATGTCCGATGTTGGGCTTCGGAAATGGGGTCCAACAAAAGTGATCAATGGGTCGGAGCTTCCTATGACTGCAAAAGTGTCCAAAGTAATAAGGAATAATGGCTGGTATTGGCAAGAGACAATAGTTGGGACTATCAGGAATCTGGAACCTTTACAATACCATCCGGTTTCTTCACGAGAGGATAGATTGGAATGGCTAGCTAGCTCATCAAAGAAGTATACAAATGCTTTTGCTTACACTTTCGTGAGACCTCTAAATCAGACCGTTCTTTGGTATTAACTAGTATGGCATAAAAGGAACAGCTTTAGGTGCTCCTTCATTTTATGGTTAGCCTTCCTAAATAAATTACAAACAAGGGACAAACTCCTTTACCTTTACACCCCAAATCGGTGCTCCTTGTACGTTTCGGACTTTGAGACTATTGAGCACCTGTTCTTTGAATGTCTTTTCTCTAAAACAGTGTGCTTAAACTATCTAAACCACTTCCAAATACACCTGACAAACCTTCAGTCCATTTTAATTTGGTTTAACTAGTCACCAACTTTCAGAAAATGTGACATCAATACCTTCATCATTATCCTTTCTGTTATTGTGTATAACTTGGGGACTGAAAGAAACCTTCGAACCTTCAAAAATGAAGCCTTGGATGTAGGGAGCTTCAACGTGAGAGTGATCTTTCAAGTTATAGAACACCCCAGTTCAAATAATGAGAGAAGGTAAATTTTGTATGGTTATACTTCTAACTAAATGTATGCAAGTTTGACTCTAGGTTCAGGTAAAGAGAGGGAAACCTAATCCCTCTTTGACAACTACAGCGGGAGAAACAAAAGATGTAAGGAAAACCTTAATCTCCACGAAGCCTTAAAGAATTAGTCATGTAAGCATGGTGTCACAAGCTACAAGGGGTCACTTTTTCAAATAACAATAGGAAAGCCCCAACCCCACGGATTGGTACGTTAAAATCTGGAAGTTCAAATCGGGTTTACAATGGAAGGTTGAGTTAGAGTTGAGAAAGTAAGGCTCGGTATCTAACACGAATAAGATCCCTTATTGCTCTAGAAATGAGAAGAATTCAAATTATGATGTATAGTCTTCAAGTTATGGGTTAGTAGGTAGTCTAGAATAGTTTATCTGCTAATTGAGTCTGGTGTATGAAAAATTGTGTCACTGGTAAGATGATCCTTGATATGACCATCTTGGTTGTAGTCACGGTTTAGGCTTGATATTGTGGTTTGTATGATCATGGGAAACATTTGTAAGGCTCCTCATGCTTTATTGTAAGGTTTCTTTTGGTTTGGATAAGAGATTGAATCTTGGGCAATCTCTCGATGGTACAAACCTTCTACTTATTTATAAATTTTATTGACTTACCAAAAAAGAAACTATGTAAGTATACAAATTTGCTTAAATTTTAAGTTTATTTATTTCTTTAGTACTATCTAATAATATTTGAATTGAATATTTATTTTGTTTTTAAAATTGTAGAAGAAGATGTAGGAGTTATTGCAAACATTAATGTCTAACATAAATGAATTAAATGTAGATGACATTTACAACAAGGTGCTTAGTACACGATTTGGATACATCGAAAAGCTTAGGTTTGGGCCTAAGCCAATTGTTCCATCCTCATCAAGACCGACATACATTCAACGTTTTGAAAAGGAAAATAAGTTGCTTGAAAAACGTTAAGCATGGAAAGTACCTAAGAAAATTACTTGGCCTTAATTATGTAAGCAGTGAACATGAAAGCGAACCTGAGTGATTAAACTAATCTTTTTATTTTTTATTTTGTATATAAGTATTATTGAAGTTACAATTAAAATCTCCTACACGATCAAATTTAATAATATTTTATCTTTATATACAATGCTTCAAATTTTTAATTATTTTTGTATAATAAATTAACAAAAAATCTAAATATTATATATAATAATATGGATTAAAAATGTCACAAAAAATTATAATTAACTTGTATACTAAAAATTTGACTACATTTTATAAAACGTAGCTAAAAACTTTTCGCTACATTTTAAAAAACATAGCTAAAAGATTTTAACTACATTGGTGGAAACGTAGCTAAAAGGTTTTCACTACGTTTCTAGAAACGTGACTTTTGGAAATGTAGCTAAAAGCTTTTGTTATGTTTTTGAAAACGTAGCTAATTATCTTTAGCTACAAAATGTAAGTGTAGCAAAAACATATTGGTGATGATTTTTTCAAAACATTGCCTATATTTTTTTTCTACGAAAATAAAACGTAAGAAAAAAATATTAGTGACAATTAAGAAAAAATGTCTCCTCTAATTTTCTGCTTTAGGGATTTAGCAATGTTTTCAGCGATAAATACAAGTTTTCATCGATAAATATTTGTATTTATCGCTGAAAACATCGTCAAATCCATTAGCGACGATTTTGTAACTTTTAGTGATGAAATAAATCTTTGCTAAAAATACCTTCTTTTATAGTGAAACGAGCCCTAAGTTGTTTTTTTTAGTATTGATATAATATAATATACAAATTTGACTTATAAAGTAAAGAGAGAAGATAATAAACATTAATTGAATGACATTCATGATCATTGTGACCATTATAAACCAAATACTCTTACATGTTATAAGTCATTTAATGATATGCAAAAGTAATTTAGTGCAAAAGTTAACGGGGACCTAATTGCTCCCTCAAACAATAAATAATGGGTCAGTTTGAGGGGGCCGAATGGTCTAAGAGTGCTTATTATTTTAAGGTACACAGTGGAGACTTGGCGGAGAATTCAGAAGACTATGAAGAGAAGAAGAAAACAATGATTCAGAGTTTCGAGACGCCAATGTTTCCCCAAATTTATAGAGTAGTAACAATTTTTCTTTTATATTTTGAAGAAGAAAGTAATACCCTCTTCCCCAGGAGCTCAGTCCTTCGGCTTATCATCCTCAACTTCGGTTTATGGGTCGGATGATTACACCTTTTATCATGAGTCCTGTCTTCCATTTCCCGTCCTTGTATTCATACATATAAATTTCCATCTGCCCAGCATTATTATCGGGCGTAGACACAACCTCGCCGACTGGAATTTCCATCCACAGGCCCCTTGGCTTCGTTTTGAAGTTTTCTTGGTGTTCTTGTTTGATTCCATTTGGAAAAGTGAGCCTAACATTTACTGGTACGTCCCATCCGCTAGAAGTATCCTTCATCATTATTACAAATAAAACTTCGTACACAACACCAGGAGACAGATACGCCATGTCGAAATTAGCATGCACTTCCAGCCAACAAACATTTAGTAGCTCGGCCACATCAACAGCCGTGTCAGTACTGCCAACATAGAGACGGACAGGTAGTCAGAAGATTATTATTTTTGATGATTGTTAAAGTGGCTAGCCTATGTAATGTACGCTTGTTTCTTTTATATCTACTTTTGCCATAAAAAGAGAGTGCAAATTCACCTCGTTTCCTTTAGGCTACTCCACTTCCAATAAAGATTATTCTCCGACCAAGTGATTGACAGATACCTCGCAAGCAGCATGAAGCAGTTGCTATTGGATTTCTTTTCAATCCAGTACTTCTGCAGAGTAGTGGCTAGTTTTTAATAATATGATCATAGGTACCGACTGAAAATAGTGAGGATTAACGAGACTTACGTTTTAACAAACCAAAAAACAAAATATAACGATGATAATATCTATTTCCAACTTTGAATTCTCTGAGCAGTATACTTTAGTACTTTTTTTTTTTTTAATTCCAAAGCCTTGAAAGCATGTCTGAACCATATGGTTTGATCACTGGAGTAGTGGCAGAGCGCTAAGTATTAAAACTTTAATTTTTCTTCTTTGCACAATACCGAATTGTAAGATAATTTGCAGTTTATTAAACTCTTCCATGCAAATAAAGCGTATAAAGTCTCAAAATCAGTGGGGTAGAGCAGTTGTAATACGAACCCATCTGCTCAACCACAGTTATTTAAGAAACAGTATTTTCGCTGTATATTAACATATAAACTATCATTGTACGCTTATTGTGCTCAGAGAAATATAACATGGAATGGAACTTGCCTTTCTCTTTTGCTTCAGGGAAACTCCTGTAAAGAGCTGATCATATAGCTTATCCAATGAAGACCAGTCGAGAGGTGAGTCTGCTTCTCTTAGTATTGCTTCACAATTATGTGGGAGCTTTATTGCTTTCTTGGAACTGACTTCATAAAGTTTAGCACCATCACCTGTTTCTTCCTTTGCCTTTTCTGAAGGCTTTATTACTCTTTCTGCTTCTTTTTCGACTGCCTTCGATTTTAATTCATCCAAATTTGTTCCCTTTTCCTTCTCCAGACTCTGGGGGTTGTTTCTGTAGGTTGCTTCTTCACTAGTCCGTGACTGTGAAGTATTGTCCACTGAACACCCTGTACCCATCCCTTTAAGTTCGCTTATAAATTTCGATCTCCCATTTCCCCGTTTGCTTTTATAGCAAAAGTAGTTCACGCTTTTATGCGGTGCAAGTCAATTTTCAGTTTCGAAACAATATTTTATGGCAGTAAACAACATCTGAGAGTAAAACTATAATTTCAATTCAATATAGAAAAGTTGAAGAATATTATTAGTGGCAGAATCATATTGTGATTATTAAAATAACTAAAATAGTTTTAAAAAACTATTTCACTTTTGGCATTTTTCATTATAAAAACCATAACCACTCATATTATTTAACAAACTATAAATATGATCACTTAGAAAGAAACATTTTTTTAGTTATTGTTAACCATAGCCAAGCTATCCCAAGAGTTCACCAAAAAATATTACAAGTCCATCTATTTCTAATTCCAGTAGAAAGAAATATATTGTTTTTAAAAATTTTCTAACAATATGAAAATTTTAAATACGAAGGCTTAGTCAATTACATTCTAAAATTGACTTAATTGAATTCTAAAATCTTGTTAAAATAAATTTAGTTTAATCCTATTTTATATTAATTTAAATTTTTTGTATTTAAATTAATTAATCCTAGCCAGCCTAGGATTAATTATAAATTTGGTTTGGATAAGCTCAATGACCAATCCTAGCCAGCCTGACTACATAAGAAACCCTCTGCCAAAGAGTGTCATTAATCCCCCTCTCCTTCCATCACGTATACATCACTTGTCAGCCTTTGATAGAAACTAACCTCTGATAGCCTTCTGGTCATCTACTTTTCATGGTAAATTTCTTTAATGGACCGGCATTATGCTAAACTTTTGCATTGCTTTTTGTTTCAATTGGACTCCCTTTCGTTGCCAACATGATTGTTTCTAGAGAGAGGAATACTAGAATAGGGTTTTTTTGAAGGAAGAGTATGTTATCTGATTTATTCTTTCTTTGTTATTTATATATTTCAGTAAGTCATGTATATTTACTTGGAGGAAGGTAAACCAAAGTCGAGAAAAAAGAAAACTAAAAAATCTTTAAGCCACTTCCCTAATGCTTGATTGGATTTTAGATTGCCCGAAACATAAACAAGATCGAGTTTAGATTACAAATTCAAAGCTCGATCAAGTTGTAAGGCAGATTTTTATAAAAGATTTTAGGTCAGTCTCAAGTTAAAAGGGGCTCAAGTTCGACCCAATCTAATATCATTTACAACTATTAGATACAAATATGTATGGATATAGAATGCAAGGTTAAGTAAGTCATTTACTTTCCAAAATTTACATACATGCGGTATTATAGTAACTAGACTAAATAAGTTAGATGATCTCTTATTTCAAGTTGCAAGATAAGTTTTTGGTTATGATTAATTAGTAGTTTATCTATAGATTAATTCTCCAATTTTCATATGAATTTAGGATAATTTGAATGATAAGGCTGCAATAGGTTATATATTAAGGTTGCTAGTAATCTATCTATGATAGATGAAAATAAGAGTCACAAACTAGTTCTAAATATAGAAAATTATAAACTTATTTGTCAAAAGCTAAAATGCTTTCACATATATCAAGGACAAGCATTATATGAATTTTCTAAAAAACAATAAACATAAATCTCTCCTATAGAAGAATGTCAAAGTGTGAGAAACTTCTCTATCATTTCTCTACACCCCATCTCCTTACTCAACTCCCCCTAATCAACTCCTCTATCATCTCTATATGCGCCACCTCCTCCTTACTCAATGCCCCCCGATCATTTAAATCCCTAGCCATCCTAAGCCTCCTACATTCTATATTCTACATTCTACATTTTACATTCTCTCTTATCCTCCTCATATCATTTCAAAATTCCATATTCTATAGCCTGACACTTTCCCTTACATTGCAACTTAAACAATCAATACAATACATTTTTAGAAACAAATAATGATAAAACCTTTCCACAAGGAATATATAGAAAATGAGAATCAAGGACCTGCCCCCTCCCCTCCGCCAACTCCCACCTTAATGAATTAAAGGAAAGTTGTAAGGGAGGCTTTGAATGCCACTGTATGCTTTTACCCTCCCTACAATAGAGATTCAACTAAGACAGTGATTGTAGATATAAAAATCTTAAGGGAAGGAGAAAGAATTTGGAACATAATAGTCATTGGCTTCTTCCTATGTTGGGCGCTGTTATCGGAACCCAACTCTTGCAAACTCATAAAGCCTGAGTGTGTTATCCTATAGGATTATTTCCATGAACCCTTATTAGGCATCATCCTACAAGGGTGGCGTGCCCATGATAATCAAACATCAAAACAAACTTATTACTTTAATGTTGGATCCTATTTCTGAATGCAAAGTCCAACTCTTGCAGAATATCATAAGACTCTCATATCTTTACTTCATCATACTCTTTAATACATTACATAAAACTAATTTTCGTCATTCACATTTCAAAACCCTCAAAACAAAGGGTTTTACAAAGCTATAATGGCCTTTCAAGACACATTACAACATAATCCGAAAACTCAAAATACAAAGGTTACATGAACTACAAATTCTTGAATAAAAAGATAAGCAAAACTTTTTGAAACCATTTTTCTTGTCATAGTAAACTTTCAGTGAATTTATAAAATACATGTTTCCTAGGCTTTTAACCAAAATCCACAAGTCACAAAACATGAATGCATCAAACTTGATCAAACATATCATGAGCACATAAGCATATCAGAATGGTTTGGGTAAGTCTAAAATATGAGGCATTACATATTCCCACATAATGATTCTGTGTAGTCGTAAACTTGAGGGAGTCCTTGAAGGAGCTTCGTGTTACTAGCGGGAAGGCGGGAGAAGCCTATACTTGGGTCAATGTGCACGTGACGGTTCTTGAGGGACTACCACAAACCCACATGACACATAGATTTCAAAATCTTGTAAGCTTGATGCCTAAAATGGAACATTTTGAAAACTTGAGTTTTATGAGCATACAATATTTTATATTCGATTTCAAAACTTGATTTCATAAACTTGCTATTTTTTTCAGAAATCACTTGAAAAATCTCTTTATAAATCATTACACAGTTCATATAGCAAACATATAGCAGATTTCACAAATCATGCAAAAACAAAAGATGTAACACTTATGATGCAATTGAAATCAGTAAACTTCTTTGCTTTAAAGAAAAATAGTAGTGGCTTATTTACTCTATTATAAACATGTACCCACCTTGATTTCCTTGCTTATAGCCGTGCTCAAACATGCTTCTTCTCTTGTTTCACTTGCCTTTTTGATCCCTTCATACTTCACCAAATGAAGGGATCTTTAGCTCAAAGGGAAGCTCTTCTCTTCCTCTTCCTTTTCCTTTCTTGAACAACTCCAAAATCTCTCTTGAAGGTTAACACAATTGAAACCCTAACTTGTTTTCTCTTCTTTCTCTCATTCTTTTCTTCTCTTTGTATTTCTTTATCTTTTTCATGACATTCTCTCTCCCTTTCTCTTAAATTTGCGTTCTTCTCTTCTGCTTAAAATGAAAGATAATACTTCTTCTTCCAATTATGCCCTTAATGATTGAGAAATATCCCATTTGTCCTTCTATTTATGCCTTATGTTTTTTAAGTATCTTGCCAAAAGCACCCTTGAATATTCTAACATAAATCTATCTTCTATAAAAGTGTTCTCAATTGTCTTAAGTTTCTAATGACACCAAAATTAATCCATTTGGTTTAGTGATTCGAAAGATACACTTCAAACATTTTTGGACCACTCTTGTCCAAATTAGTATACTGTACACAAGTTCTATCTGAAATTTAAACACCTTAGAAACTGAATTAGATTTCAACTTCTTCATACCATTTGTAGCTCCATGTCTCTAGTTTATCTTGAAAGAAGAATCGTCTTATTCGGAGATCTACTGATCCAGAAATCATCAAAACACTGAAGCATATTCAGTAAAATATCCAATTTCTACTCTTCCAATCAATACCGTTACTTGATTTAATACATCTTTTTCACATCAATACCAAAATCTATCAAAGTCTATAGAGGGATAGAAAAATGGGTTAAGAAACTAGTGATTCAAGAGTCACTTCATTTAAAGGTCGGATAGAAAAATTATGGTTGAAATAATCAAACAAGATTTGGTCCTCAATCATATTGAACTTGTCTTGGAACAAATGGCATAACTTTCACTAGAGATGTTGAATTAAGATCATCTTGAAATGATTTCAAAGAGGACTTTAAGATCTACAACTTTGAAGAGACCTTGAGGTCAGATTTTATCATCTGAAGGGTCAAAATGGACCAGATAGTAGGATTAGACGAAACCAAAGGAAAAACAGACAAATGGAAAAAGACAGAAGAAGTGAAAAAATTGCTATAACTTGCCCTATAGATATCGGATCATAGTGTTCTTTATATGGTTAGAAAGAGGACTTTAAGATATACAACTTTAATGAAGACCTGAAAAATAGAATCTATCTTCTGAAGGGTCTAAAATGGAACAAAAGATAGGTACAAAGCAGACTAATGAAAAAGATAGAAGAGGTAGAAAAAGATAGAAGAAGTGGGAAAATTGCTATAACTTTCCCTCTAGATATGAGATTAAGGTTTTCTTTATAAGGTTCGAAAGAGGACTTCAAGATCTACAACTTTCATAAAAACCTTAAAGACAGATTCTATCGTTAGAAGGGTCAAAAATGGAATAGAAGATAGATTAGGAGAAAAAAACAAAAGGAGTAAAACATAGAAAAAGATGACGTCATCACAGAAGAAACAAAAAGACAAAAGAAGCAAAGCACAAAAGAAGATGATGTCATCACAGAAGAAGCAAAACATAAAAGAAGATGAAGTCATCATAGAAGAAGCAAAACACAGAAGAAGATGACGTCATCACAGAAGAGGGGAAAAGGCAGAAGAAGCGAAACACAGAAGAAGCAAAGGCAGAAGAAGCAAAACACAGAAGAAGCAAAATATAGAAGATACAAAACATAGAAGAAGTGAAAAGACAGAAGATACATCTTCCTGTATAGGGCCATAACTTTCAGCCTCATATGTAATTGCTAAATGCTGCAACGCATAAAGAGCAATATTAGCGGTTGAGCCTAAGAGTAAACACATCAAATTTTAAGTTTTTTTATTCTTTCATTTATGTTATCATACATAATTGGATAATTATAGAACTTGCTTTTATTACTATTCATACTGAGACCACATATGTTAAATTAAAAGCATTGAAGTAAAAAAGGAATTTAGATTCAACAATCGTTTAAACTATTTCCTTGATCATTACCCTACCATATTTTATCCTTTAGGAGTAATTAGTTTTGAGCCTTTGCCTTTTTCATTGATTATAACCAAAGCATTAGCTTTTACTTATTTTTCTTTAAAGCCTTTTTATTGTTTTGAACCTTGAAAATATTTACAATTACTTGATTACTTGAAACATGAAATTTTGAAAGGTCCATTATTTCTTGAATTATTGGTGCATATATACATATACATATATATATATATATACATACATACATACATACATACATATATATATATATATACATACATACATACATACATACATATATATATATATATACATACATACATACATACATACATATATATATATATATACATACATACATACATACA